>RJVU01075617.1:3097664-3211579 GCA_003731715.1 Anabarilius grahami | reverse complement strand
GTTTTTACCAGGCTCCTATGTTTAGGTTCAGTAATTTCAATTTAATGGTAATGAAAAGGTTATTAGTCAGTTATTAAAATGCCTTATTTTTTAAAAAATGTCACTATTGTCAATTCATGGGTATTTAACAAATTTGACTCTTTGGCTGCAAAACCAGCTACGTCAATGTGTGGTTTTTTCGCGAAAACCTCTAAGTCCACCTCTTAGGACAACAAGACGTAGTAAAACATCCGTTTCTGTCAGTTTTACAGCATCAAAAGGAACATTGTTGTGTTTTCTTGCTACTCGCAAAATCCTGTCATTGCCACTGTAACGATGGACAAAACATGATAAAAAAAAAAAAAACTTTCAGCTCGGCAATTGAAAGCCGGCTAATATACACACCGTCTTTCATCTTGAAATTATATGATTCGATTTGCATGTTCTTCTGTGGACTTAAGAGGCTTTTGCTGACAAAGAAGTGGCATTTAGCGGTTTCTGCCAACGAACCGGTATTTCTGAATGGGCAGACGCTGGGATTTAGATGCGAAAGTATTTGATGAACATATACTACGCGCGGAGAGCATTCGCTCAATATCATTATCTCATTTTTGACGGAGGTGGCGTTTAGCGGCTTTTGCATCAAAAATTTTCATATATAAATAAAAGTAAATTAACATTTGAATGGTATTAATTATACATTATGTCAGTTTTGGAGCTCACCAGCAGACACCACTGGAAAAGAGCAGCATCAACATTTTGCTAAACAACTTCTTTTGTGTTTCATGGAAGAATTAAAGTCATTTAATTTAGGAAAGACTTAAGGATGAGTACATGAGGACATCATTTTTATTTTGTGAGCACTAACTAAAATAAACAACCTCTGTTTTGTTTTTATATTCTGTTGTGTCCCCCTGTTCACTCCTCGCCTCTGAATCACAGTAAACAACCTGAAATATTGAAGCTCTCACAAAGCAGAATAAACAGTCTCATAAGAAGTGTCCTGAGGCACCTGTCTCAGCTTCTAAAACACACACACACACAGACACACAAACATGCAGTGTGAAAGTAATTAGTTAGAGTGGAGGGGGACTGAAGAATATTGAACTCATCTCTCTCTCAGTGTCTTTCTTCCACTCTTACACACACACACACACACACACACACACTACTGAGTGATGGCTTGTAACGATATATTGATTGCAGACAGTACACTTTCACTGCTGCACTATCTCAGAGCTGCTGCAGTGTGTCTACATGTGGATGTGTGTCTGTGTATGACATTGCATGAGTTGAGCATGTTTCCCCTTGGGGTTCAATTAAGTAAGTCTATGCATATTATACAGTATCTACATGACTGTATGTATAGTTTCCCTTTAACAGTGCTTTTCTTGTGTTTTGGCATCTATACGTCCTTCAAATGACCAATTCGTTGTGTGTTTGTGACACAGTTCTAGGCAAACTCAAACACACAGACTAACTGCTATGTGACTATCTGGCTTTGATTCCGTTTAACGATTTTAACTAAATGAGAATCTTGTCTTCTCTCTCCTTTCAATTATCGGATCAATGCTACTCAGGAGTTTTTGCACCTGCACACACACATAAACATGCATGTACCCACAGGAAAGAAAAATCACAAATGGAATGTTTTAATATCCCAGTAGTTTCTTCTAGACCCAAATGAGATTAAAAGGAGAGCAAATGGAGACTTTTGCTTCGGTCTGAAAAGGACTTTGTATTCGACAGTTTCAAAATGTGGGGGACCAACCCTGGCTCACTTTGTTATGTCACATTATAAAAAGAAAAATATATAATAAAAAATAATTTTATGAGGGTTTGAATGGACCAATACCAATATACCCAGCAAGTCTGTAATAAAAAGTAAGGGATTTCAGCATGAACTCAAACATTCAAATCAAATTCTTTCTGATTTCTGTCTTTCTCCTCTTTGCTTACCCTGTCTTTATCATTCCACTTCTGCTGGCTTGCATTTTATCACTTCAGTGAGATCAAAAAGCAAATCTGAAAAGGCGACAACAACCCGTATGTGCTCGCATGTGACGAATGCTGCAGGGCCTGTTCACATAGGAAAGTCAGATGTAGGTCTCTGTACATTGCTTTGCACATTGCTGTTTTTTAAGCATCTTTCACAATGAGCGCCATGTTTTTTTTAAGGTACACTATGTAACTTTTGGCCTTCTAGCGGTTAAAAAACAAAACTGCATGCATTTTGTGGAAGAACTTTGTTTTGGTTGTGTTTCCGCTCCGTGACTATGCATATGAATATGGTTCTCTTACTGTTCATAACACATTCACTTCTAGGCTCAAGAGATAGTATAACCAGTTTAAATGGAAAGGATCTAAAGCTGACTAGCTGAAGACATTACTGTAGCTATACCCATTAATATACATGGTATTTCCTTGAAAATAAATTCCAGTACAGCACTACAACAACCCATGATATGACAATTCACAATACATAATGCTTTACAATGAACTCTGTTATCAATTTATCTGTTCAATAAAATACCATACTTACCTGTTGACAAATATAAAAATGCCGTCTCAATGTCACTTTTACGTATTTCATATTTCTCAGTTCTCGCCATTCCGGAAAAGCCAAGCCAATCTTGATTCTCGTTTTATTATGAGCTCTGTGGCATTTTTTTTTGGCATGCAGAAGTTCCTCTGGCTTTTTTTTTTTTTTAAACAGGTGATTCCCCGGAGGTTCGAGATTTAGCGGCTCCCTGTCAACCTTTCTTGCTCGTTGTGACAACTAACCTATGCCACTCCCACATGCATCAAAGTACACCGTAAAACAGAACAGTGAAATTAATTAAATTAAATGAGTTAGTTTTACTCAAATAATAATGGAAGTTCATTGTACTCAATAGAAAAAAAGTTGTGTGAAATTCAATATTTCATTTTAGTAAGCTGAACTTAATATGATTGAGTTGAGTTGCAGCAGATTTCTAATTCCCAGCATGCTTTGCGTCAGAGTGTAGAAATAAATGTTGAAAATAAGTGTTACTTTGTGTGTTTTTGCACAAGATTAATATGGGATTGACATTGCTCCGCTTCCACGGCTCTCGGCCCCACCCCACTTGTCACAAATTTTTTTAAGTTCTACTAACTTAAAAAAATGAGTTAGTTAATGTTGAGGTAATAAGTTTCCTCAAATGTTTTGAGTATTCTGAACTTAATGAGTTTTACAGTGTGGCCAGAACAACTTTTTTTTCCATTTACAGATTTGATGAGACGCACGGACGACTGACCTAAGTACGCAATTTCGCGCAAAAGGCATCTTGCTTGGGTCTAAAATATAAACACTTATAATGGGTTTACCATATTGAATTAGGGTAAGACAAAAACACTTTTTGGAACAAGAATTGATGGTGTACTGACTGTTAACTTTGAGCAAAAAAAGAAAATATAGCACAAGATGGCATGTCAAAGTGAAAGTAGTTTATTTTTGAAAAAGGCTTTGGTAGACCCCTCCAGAAGCCTATGCAAATGTTCAATAATATGTTTCTACACACAACCGTTCAAAAGTTTTGGCTTCATATAAGATTTTTTGAGAAAGAAGTGTCTTATTTTCACCAAGGCGTCATTTATTTGATCAAAAATACTGTTAAAACAGTAATATTGTGTAACGTTACTACAATCCAGTCTTCGGTGTCACATGATCCTTCAAAAATTATTCTAATATGCCGATTTGGTGCNAAGTAGTTTATTTTTGAAAAAGGCTTTGGTAGACCCCTCCAGAAGCCTATGCAAATGTTCAATAATATGTTTCTACACACAACCGTTCAAAAGTTTTGGCTTCATATAAGATTTTTTGAGAAAGAAGTGTCTTATTTTCACCAAGGCGTCATTTATTTGATCAAAAATACTGTTAAAACAGTAATATTGTGTAACGTTACTACAATTTGAAATATATGTTTTCTATTTATTCCTGTGATGACAAAGCTGAATTTTCAGCAGCCATTACTCCAGTCTTCGGTGTCACATGATCCTTCAAAAATTATTCTAATATGCCGATTTGGTGCTCAAGAAAATTTTTTTACTTGTTCTGCTGCTTAATGTTTGTTCAGAAACCTTGATAATTTTTTTTCACAGAGTTGTTAAACGTGCAATTACAGCTTAAAAACAACATTAAAAAAGACACCTGCATTCTGTACTATACTCCTGCACTGCATCTAGCTGTTTTTGAAGAACACGTCCTGTGTGGACAGCCCCAAAGTCAGCACTGAAAGCTCATGCAGACAGTGTCGAGATCAATCAGACAATCAGAGAGTGCGTGAGCGAGCGAGAGGAGGGGAAGGGGTGGAGGGCGAGTCTCAGCAAGCCTGTAGAGAGAGAACTGACACAGGCAACTCTGCCTGTCCATGGCTTTCTTTCTCACTTTATAAGACACAACAATAATTGTGGTGCACATCTGGTCCTGGTCATTACAGAACCTTTAATATCTAACATTACTGGGACTGGCTACAGGGAAAATCTGGACAAAATATACTTTTGACTGGACAGCCACTGCTCACTATAAATGCTGTAACAGTGATGGCCGACATGAAAAAACTAATTCTGAGAAGGAATAAAAAAGAACAGCTCTATCTCTTCTTTTTCTCCTCTCCTGCCATGGTGTGTCATCACTTCTTTTAAAAGGTGTGTGTGTCAGCGAGTGCAAAGGGAAACAACATGTACCGTAAGGGGCTGCTGTAACCTGTTGGAGAGCAAACATTATCTGGTTCAGATTTTTATGCGGTTTGTGTGTGTGTGTACTTCAAAAGCTCCTGGTGGTGCGGCGTGCAGCCACTTCCACACAATCACACACACACTCACACACACACACACACACACTCTCTCTCTCAAAGAAGCCGCAACAAGGAGAGGAAATTCCCTGGTTGGGAAAACCAAGGATCACTCACAATTAGATCTTGTGATAAGCAACAAAGATATCACTGATTGCGCGCATACGTGTGTGTGTGTGTGTAGTGTGTGCTAGTGCATGCTTGTGTTTCTGCATGTCACATATCTCGAACCCATAAGCAATGATGAGTATGTCAGAAAAAGGGTGCAAACAAATCCTGAATCACAAACCCTTTGTATGCATTTGTTCTGACATACACCCACATTAGCTCATCAGTGTGTTTCCTGCTCAAACACACACAAACCTGAGTGAGCGCCACACTTTCCATTCTCTTGCCCTGACAGCTATGCAGTGGCCATCCCTATTTGATGTTGTCATCTCATTCCAAAGGCATTGCAAAGAGCCAGGTGGAGAAAATCTCTCACAGGCTCTGTCTCTGTCGATGCACGTGGCACTTTGTTTTTTAACATACAGGATTCTTCCACACTCCATAGTTCTCCCAAGCATGCACACAAAAGATGACACACTGCAGAACAGAAGTAACTTTTGTGATTACTTAGTGCAAATGTAAAATATGCATACTTAAATACAAACTGCACATAATATATATAATATATTTACACACACACACACACTCACACACACACACACACGCAGGTTTGTTTTGCTATCTTAGTGGGGACTCTCCATAGGCGTAATGGTTTTTATACTGTACAAACTGTATTTTCTATCCCCCTACACTACCCCTATCCCTAAACCTAACCATCACAGGAAACATTCTGCATTTTTACATTTTCAAAAAAACATCATTTAGTATGTTTATTAATCCATTTCCCTCGTGGGGACCGCTGGCTGGTCCCCACAATGTAGGTGAACTCAGGTTTTTATTACATCGTGGGGACATTTGGTCCCCACAATGTAATATAAACAAGAACACACACACACACACACACACACAGTGTGTATACAACTTGTACTGTACAACTGAATACCACTTGTGTTAAAAATTGTAGTTAAAAAAATCCACTGCATAACACATTTTAGGTAATGACTACTTCTTGATTACTTTTAGATTTATTTTGACTTAGCCTTAAATATGATAATCTTGTACTATAGTGAGTTCATCAACAAAATTAAGTGGATTAACCATTACATTAAGTCAGGGTTTCCCAAACTGGGGTTTGTGAAGAAGCTGCAGGCGGTTCGAAAGTTGTTGAAAAGATAATTATTAATTTGATCATATAAAAGTAAACATTTAAAATGAAAACAATCAAAATAAAACACAAAAAAGATGAAATATTTTATTTGTTATGCCATGTGGCCTGACTTGCGTAATTTCACAAAACTGTAGACTTTTTGAACATACATAAGCAATAGGCTCTTTTATTAAGTATGATAAAAAAGATAGAAAAGATTTAGTGAGAATCAATAGATTATGAGTAATTTACTGCCATTTTGTGAACATTAAGTAATCATGTAGCCAATAAAAATGTAACTATAATCTGATAAACATAAAAAAATGATTAACATGAATTCCAGAATTAGTTTTGATTTCAGCATCTTGTGCTTCAACAGAAGCAAGAACATTTGACCGTCTATACACAAAGGATTTTACATGGTAATTTACTCAGATTTGTGACCTAGAAATAGTTTGAAATTTTCTGTTTCAGACCTAAATTAGATTTAGAGTCTCAGATTTTCAATGCACACACACACTTTCAATCCAGACTTTTGGACCCCACTTGTGTGCTGGCATGTGTGTGTGTGTGTGTGTGTGTGAGAGCAAGGGCAGACTGGATAAACATTATATTTGCTCTGACAAGTACAGGTCTTTTCATACTGAGCCCTGCTGTGTGAAAACAAACATGTCTATCTGAGAGGAAGCAAACAGCTGAGCACGACTACTCCACCTCCACCCTGCACAACCTTTAGCCTCGGGGGAAGAGCATGTGTTTGTGTGTGTGTGTGTGTGTAAGAGAGAGAGAGAGAGAGAGAGAGAGAGAGAGAGAGAGAGAGAGAGAGTGCTTGTGTGAACCCTGTGAAACTGCATCAGATGAAACAAGACAATCAAAGCAATGTGTTTTTCCTCCTCGCTCTGCATCATTCACACACAGGGGAGACTGAACACCTATCGATTATTCTGTCATTTTGAATAGCATGAGCCTAAAGGAAATTTAAATTGCTCGAATGTAGGTCTTTCATTAATGACATTCTCAGAAGTTTCACTGAGGTATATTAACTTTTGCATTAACTTAATTAGATTTACATTAGAGTTTCAAACAATATCAAGCCAAAACAAAGTTTCTTTTACTATTAATTTCGGGAGTTAGTCACATCGCTTTGATCAGATGCTTTCTTAACTGCTGTTTTCCCACCACTGTCATTTTTGTTGTATTTATTTTGTTATTGAGAGGAAAATTTGCAGCACATACTTAAATATTAATCTAAATGTCACTCTCAACAGTGTTGGCGGTACACCGCTAACAGTATACCGCTGGTCACGTATTCCAAACTTCTTTTTACCCCTAATTGAAGGACAAAAAAGGAATTTGCAGTGAGTATTTTGGGGCCTTAATACCATCAAAGAAGCAAGAGACTTCAGGAATGACTAATTACTACTTCTAAATTAACTCAATATACAAGTACTACTAAATAAGCTCAATTTATCAGGATGTTTTGTTCTAAAATTTGTCAGAATATACTTAATGCCACAGTATGCTGCGGCAAGGTATATGATAGTGGACATTAATGGTCTTCTATGGTCAACTACTGTCATGTCATGATTTGAAGAGAATCTAGTTAACTGTCAACATTTATAGCTAGGGGCCTGAATAATAACACATATGGTTTAATAGTACAATCATTTGATAGTAATTCTATCACAACTCTATCACAAAGGCCATGTACACACTACAACTAAACTTGGTTGTCAATTCACCTTTTAGTGCTTAATCCCGTTCTGTACACACACAGTTTAGTAATTTATGGCAGTGACAACCGCATTGTACAATCATTAGGCCACATGCACACTGTAAAGTTTCAGGAGTGATAACCGCATTTAAATGCGGGAGTAAATCCCCTAAATTATGGTTCCATGTGTGTACAAAAAATGCGGTTGTCACTCCTGAAACTTTACAGTGTGCACGTGGCCAAAGTGATTTACGCAGGATCTTTGTGCAATATGGTGGTCAAGCATTTGCATTTGCATACTCATGTAGTAGAGTATATTTCTGGCCTAAAGGAGAACTTATTTGTGATTTTCATTCCTACAGGAAAGTGAGTATCACACACACACGTTGGGTTTTCATGTTTTATGAGGACTTTCCATAGACGTGTTTTTTTTTTTTTTACTGTACAAACTATATTCTATCCCCTAACCCTAACTCTACCCCTAAACCTATCCAACTTCAACATTTTTACATTTTCAAAAAACATAATTTAGTAAGCTGCTTTCCTCATGGGGACCAAAAAATGTCCCCATAAGGACAAGGGTTTTGGATACTGCCATCTTTCTCTGGACATTTTGTCCCCATAACATAGGGTATACTTGAACCACACACAGGCACACACACACATATTTGCTGTAGAGCTTCAACCCAAAACATCCTCTGTTAGTGCTAAATTACATGCTTTTTAATGAGTTTGATGTTATTACCTGTATCAAATGTTCTGAATATGCCAATGCCAGTCAGTGAGAGACTTACAAAACAATATAGCTTTTTTTTCTTTTCATACCACACACAAACCCACACACACAGTGGTGTGGTCTGACCTCCTTCACACTCCTCTACGCTCAGACTGTGTGCTTCCAGATCCCAATCTCATTCGGTAGCAGCTCTCCCATGCAGCTTAGAGATTACACAGCGATTCCGGACCACTACGTCACAGCATGGGTTTGGACCGCACTAGCAGACAAACAGACAGAAGGACAGAGCAGCGAATACACACATACAAACACACAAAGAAGGCCTTTGTTTGTGCAGGAGACTCACTGGTCTCGGATATCAAAGAGAGATGCGGCCGCCGAGACAGACAAGCAGTGAAGAGGTGACAGGATGCGGGTGAGAGAGAGATACAGAACTCTAGGGAGACAAAGACCAAAAGATGGGGTTAAGAAAAGAAAGATCAAAATAGAGATGAGAAAAAAGGACAGCGATATTGCGAGACCGCAGAGATACACAGACAGTTTTTGAAGTGAAGTACGCAGAGGTCTCAGCTTTAGACGGCACACCCACAGTCAGTTCACTGACCAGCTGATGCATAATGCACAAAAAAATGGCGAACACTGGCTGAAATCACCAGTTCTAATCTGATTGACTAGCTTTAGGCAATTTTTTTATTGGTCCTCCCATTATGTTTAAAGAATAGTTTACCAAAAAATAAAAATAAAAAAATTGTAAAAGTAATCCATATGAGTCTTCTGAAGATACACGTAAAAAAAAGTGAATATTACATGAAAATTCTTCTTTAAAGTTAATCTTTAATAACACCAATAATTTAATAACACTGTTCAATGTAATCTTTTCAAATCTCAAAGTGGATATCCATTTTTCATACTTTATAATATAAGTTCACTTGTAGCATTTACAACAATAGATTTTAGTTTTTAGCGTTTTATTTTTCACTTATATAGACAAAACAGTGTAGAATACTAATAAATATTGGCTATATATTGTTTATTGGCCATAACTTGAAAATAATTGTCTGTATCGGTTAAAATTAACACCCGTGCATGCCTTTTTTTGTGCCAGTCTAATTGTGGTACCATAAAAACAACGCACATAAAAACAAAAACTGTGGTTGACCACTTTCCATGTCAATCAAGTGGTCTTTTCCTGTCTAATGGCGCTTTTCCACTGCGTGGTACAACTTGGCTCGGCTCGCTAAGAGGGCGGTTCTTGGCTAAAAAGAGCTGCAATGGGGACCAGACTTTTTGCCGCAGGTCAAACTAAGTGAACAACTCAAGAAGATCAAGCATTCAAACAACGGAGCAAATCACACTTTTTCGTCTCACAGGAGCAATGATGTCAGCTTTCTGTGTGTGTGACTGTGTGTTATTGACTCAAACGCATAACATTCCTCAGCGTGGTCCCGGCATGTTGCAAGAATCTCATACACATGTTTGCGCACTTGGGCACACAGACACAAACAAATCATACCGCAAACAGATACAAGAAGACAGCAGCCTGCCAAACCACCATGCCAGTGCACACATTCAGAGGAAGAGAGAAAGAGAGAGAGATAGATAGAAAGGATTGTAGGGAGGGAGAAGGAGGTACATTAGTGTCTAAGGGAAATTCCTGGTGCCCTGGAGAGCTGAAGATCTTAAAACAAACCGTAATGACACACACATAGTGCTTTTAAAGATCTCAATTTAAACACACACATAAATCAAAGCCCGAGGATGAGCAGAACAAGGGAATATGTATATCTTGTACTACATACAGAGCCGCTCTAATGGAAAGATACAAAAGCACACGGCACGCTGATGGAAATTTGTAGATGCTTCTGGAGGGTGGGGACGGCTTTGTGTAGGTAACAAGAAATTCACACACGCATGCAGTTCCAATTTGAAATCGTTAATATTTAATTTCTTTGGACAAGGCATCTATCAATAACAGTCACCCAAGGGCATACACGCCAATCTGACGGACTCTTCAGAGATGTCCCGTGAGCTACATCCCTATGAGCAGAACCTGTTCAGCCCAGTCACTATAATGCTAAGTGAGCAAGACTCAGACAATGTCATATGTCCAAACATTAGTGTACTAGTCAATCACAAAAGGGAAAGATTGTTAAACACATCTGTCTTACTGACAGTCTATGCCCAATGGGGCTTCTCCAGGAGTAGGCATATGGGTGATGTGCTGAAAGTGATCAGTCATGGTTACCCGTATGGATTTATTCGCTTTGAAGTATTGGGATCGCAAAGTTCGATGGGGCTGTAATGTGGTGTGAATTTTGACCTTGCAATGACATCAACAGGGGATTTTGAGGTCAAAAGAAGGTGTAAAATAAAAGTGAGTTAGAGTGATTTGAAGAATGAATGACCAAATTCTTAAAAGACTGAAAAAGAAACAGCTATGAAGTATGAAGCTGTATGAAGTTAAAGCTGTGGTGAATTTTACATTGAACATCAAGTGGCGACCCAACTCATGGACAATAATTTAAATGGTAAATTTACCATGAACTGCATTTTTATCTAAATATCATGAAGTTTGTTCAATGTAAAATGTATAACATTGCACAATGCTAAATAGGAAAATAACACCCTGTCATGTAAATAATTTAGCATATTTTTAAACAATTACATGGAAATAAAATACAAATTTATTTAAAACATTTCTAACATTACACCGGCTAAATAGGAAAATAATATTTAATAATCATACTTAATAATTTTGTATATTAGTGAAATGAAATTGAACAATCTGCAATTATATGAAAATAATTTTCCATATTGGTGAAAATTCAGAGCTTTTGACAAATACAACAGAAGTGTTTTCTCCCTTTTAAAAGATGAAAAGCCTATTTACTATTTTATCCTACTATGTGTGTTATAGTGAATTATTTATTTTATTACATTTTTTTTTTTACTAACACAACCCAAAACAGGAACAGTTTTGGGTCACAATTGAGAACCAGCAAATTAAAGCCAATAAAGGTCATGAGAGGGAATTTAGTTAAGATTCTAAAGATTTGTTCCAGTGAGGAATTTCCTTTGCAAGTCAATAGCGAGCAAAAGCGAGATCTAAGAAAGCCAAGGTTGCACATCCTTACAAAACTCATTTCCCAAGTTGTTACGATGTGAAATTCAAAGTCAAGAGAGAAGAATGTATTCTTTTTGAAGTGTTCCTGGTGCCAGCTGCATGCTATTAAAAACTAACATATAGCAATAGCAACAACTTCTCACAATTCCTCAGCATTGTAAAAGCTAGTCAATGGCAAACTAAAGCAAACTAAGAGCAAACTAAAGCTTTGGCTCTAACTCAATCCTAAGCATCATCATCGGCCTACCTTTTACAGCAACCAACCATTCCAGTACTAACTATTTTGGCTATAATGCATCATTATTAAAGTGTTAGTTTAGAGTTAAAGTTAAATGTAAATTGAATTAATTGAGTTAATTACTCACCCTCATGTTGTTCAAAACCCCTAAGACCTATGTTCATCTTCGGAACACAAATTAAGATATCCATAGACAACAATTTAATTACCAATTTCAAGGCCCAGAAAGGTAGTAAAAACATAATTAAAATAGCCCATGTGAGTGGTTCAACCTTAATGTTATGAAGCGACAATAACACTTTTTGTGCACAAAAACAAAACAAAAATAATGACTTTATTCAACAATTTCTTCTCTTCCCTGTCATTCTCCTACACTGTTTACATTGTAAACACAGTGCATTGCACAGTTGTATATCTCTTTGTGGGTTCAACATTTTTTAAACAAGTAAAATGTTTTATTTATATTGTGTTGAATGTTTGCTGATCATGTCAGCTTACTTGCACGTAAACAACTTCTATCTGCTCCTTCTGGTTTACGCAGACCGGTTTTTGCTTGGATACTAAAGTTCTGTACTATGTTAGAAGATCTGTAATAGCGCCCCCTACCATATAACAGTGAAAACACAAATTGTCAGAATGACGTATCAATGGCGGAGAAGCATTGTGTCATATATGAAGGAAAATCTTGTCTATGGCGGGGAAAGACAAAAGAGTTAATATTGCTCATCCTTATGGTTATAGGTTTGTTGAAATCTTTAACCCTAAGTGATCAGCTTTGATGCATAACTCGCATATTTGAGCTATATCATATTGCGCAGTTTGTTGAGGAAAGGTGTGCTATTACTATTTCTAAGTGATCAGATGTGCAATTTCTTCCTGGTTGATGATAAAACTGAAAAAATACATTCGATTTATATTTTAAGGAAGTAACCGACCGTGGTAATGAATTACCTTGGAGTAACATGGTATACCACTGGTATGTATTGTAAGGCCTGTGCCAGAAATATTTCTCTCCTTCCCTCCTTACTCTTCCATCCCACCATCACTTTCTGTAAAACTAAGAGCTCTTGAGGGAATGGGTAAATGTGAAAAAGAAGTAGAGGCAACAAGGGAACCCTCGTTGTTGTGGATGATGGGGGCGACTGAATGCTGATAGCTCCGGTGGTTCACAAATCTGAGGGACGGGAGACAATGACGGGTTTATCGACCCAACAAAAGGCCTCTTCACCGGGGTTACGAAGGCTGGGAACCACTGGCAGATGGGAGCCGGGGGGCCCAGGTAAGGCCAGGTATCATGTCGGCTCAGAGAAGACCTTTTTAAAGCTACATTAGCATGCATTGCTAGTGCCGAATTAGAGGAGGAGATAAGAGAGTTTTTGGAAGTGCATGGTAACATGATAAGACCCTAATGCTTGGAAGGTATGGAGAGATTTCAGCAGCAGATACAGTTGATGGAAATGGGAATAAGACACACTAAGAGCGCAATTATGTGCACAAAAACATGCATGCATACATAAAGCAACATGAATGGACACACAGACTACACACACACTGACCTGAACATATCCCATTCCTGGATGAGAGTTGCAATGTATCTCCAAACAGCTTGCTTATCAAATTAGACCAGGGGTTTTCAAACTTGGGTCATAGAACGATGTGTTAGGGGCTCTGCAGGACATAAAAAAATATAGTTCTCTCAAAAATATATTTATTAATGTTCAAAGTTTGGGGTCAGTAAGATTTTTCAGCAGCCATTACTCCAGTCTTCAGTGTCACATTAATTATAATTTATATAGATTTTGTTGAAAGCATGATAATTTATTTTTTTTCTCACCACTGACACTTGTTGTATGGCCCTATTTTCTGTAAAGCTGATTTTGATACATTTAAATTTATTATGTACAGCCATATACAATTACACTTGAATTAAAGGTGGGGTAAGCAGTTTTTCAAAAACACTGTTTGGAAGTTAGTCGGGCTGACACCAAC
The DNA here is from genome assembly GCA_003731715.1 of Anabarilius grahami. Classification (NCBI taxonomy): domain Eukaryota; kingdom Metazoa; phylum Chordata; class Actinopteri; order Cypriniformes; family Xenocyprididae; genus Anabarilius; species Anabarilius grahami. The sequence goes on along the minus strand of RJVU01075617.1, from coordinate 3,197,730 downwards.
AATAAACGTGTAACCAATCAGCATTAGGGGGTGTATAATGGTCGAGGAGACAGAATGAGGAACCCAGTCTCATGACAATGCATATCAATAGTACGCGCGTGTAATCTCGTAAAATATATACGCCAAAATGAGTTTTGGCGTGCCTATGATACACAGTTTTTCGCATGCATATGATACGCACTTTATGGTGTACAATAGGCACGAACCCCACCCCACTAATCCTACCCAAGACTACCAAGCGTATTATATACACGCCATAAAAAGCGTATCATATGCACGCGAAAAACTGCGTATCATATGCACGCCAAAACTCATTTTGGCTTATATATTCTACGAGATTACACTCGCGTACTATTGATACACATTCTCATGTGATCGGGTTGGAATGAGCAAGTGGGAGATTTAAAAGAAAAAAAAATGCAGAAAGAGAGATGACACCAAACAAAAAAGCTCAAAAGAATATCACTGGAATGAAGGTTTATGACTGGGCAAGTGCTTTAGGATCCGCGTTAATATTAGAAAAGCTTTCCATCGTTGGAGAGAGCTAAGTGGGAAGGCCTGAAAACAGACGCAGAGGTTTCTTTGATTCCACTCCACATGTGAGTAACACTGGGTTTGAGTTTCATGATTGTCTGGAGCTGCTGTGCTGTTGGCGACTAACAACAAACTCTTGTTTGTATTTACTCTTGTGTACTGTACGTTCAATTTTTGTGCTTCCTTGTTGTTCGTTCATCATCTGTGCTTTATTGTTTGTGAAGCATTTTGTTGCACGTCAGCTGTTATAAACAGACATCCACTCGCATTGCTTGTGTAACAGTAGCCAGATAGTGAGAGTTGTGCAGGTAAACCACTACACACTGACGACCACTGGAGAATGCGATGTTTAGCGTTATTGTTAGCGCACTAGCCTCGCCTGCCAGCAGCTTAAGGGCCGGGGTTAGAGACCGACTCAGAGCAGGGTGGTTAGGATTGGAGGGTGAGTTTTGGAGGTGGAGCAATGAAGAGAGGGGTGTGTTTCTTTGGGTTGATTTAAAAAACTATTGTCCTCTTGTGAAAAGTCCCTTTCCTAAACTATATATTTTCATTAGAAGACCATTTTATACCGTAATTGCTATACAATTAATGCAGAGAATCAGAGGATAAAGTTTGCAATCAAGTAAAATAGATAATCTCGAAGATACCAAAATATCTAATTTGACTGCAAACTTTGTAATTTTAGCCAATATACATTTAGTCCCGAGACACCCATTTATATATAAAAAAAAAAAACCCTGTGTTAATTAATCTTTTATACTAAAATGTGACTCACAAATTCACAGAAACACACCGAAACACATGCATACACACGCAAACCTGCACATAACGTCAAAACAGCTATTAGTGCTTTGACTGGCGTGGAGAGGTCTGGAAGTTTCTCCGGTGAGTGTGTGTATATGTGTGTGTGGATGAGGGTGTGCACAGGGGCGGGTGATAGCCGCACTTCAAAGAGAGCCAGGATCACATCAACAGCTGGGTTGAGTGTGTTCTCAGAGAGCCTCGACTGCCCACCCACCTGGCTATAGCCGTCATCACACACGCACACCCATATCACAGACATACAGATGTACAGGGACACAGACGCTCACTTACACACATTATGACTCAGAATAGAAATGGAAGTTGTGGATTGTCATTACTGAAGAGGTTTGCTTTTAGCCACAGGCTAGTGATTTTCTCTCGCTTACTCTTACAAACTTGCATGCTGGTAATCTCCCGCTCCCGCAGGCCAACATGATGAGGCTCTTTGATGGGAGATACAAACAGATGAACTAGAGATGTAAATCTCTGTCAGAGGATCACACACACACACACACACACACTGAACTGGAGCAGATCTCATACACTCAGTGCTGCCACGCTGTGGGTTCAAGTGGGAATAGTTGATTATGGTTATAAACCAAGGAACTCTACAATACCTGGAGAAAGCTGTCCGTTAACGTTCCCATTCATCTCAATAGCAGTTCTACGGGTGCAGGAACCCCTCGAAGTATGTGATTTTTGTAGCCAATCACCTAAACTGTAGATGCCATGTGACTAATCGTTCTGTAAATGCAGGAAATTGACATCAGGACAATTGACAATCTGGTGGCAGCACAGAACTCCAGTTCTGGTCAAAATGGTAAAATATCTAGTACATTTGATAACGATATGTTAGAAATAAAATAGCTTGCAAGCAACATTTCTATCTTGTCATATTTATCTTGTCAAATATAAATTAATACTCCAGTTTCTATTTTATGTTTACACCATTTTGGGGATACATGCATATGCAACAGCAGTTTAACTTACACCAGAGAGTCTTTAATTAGTGGGTCCACCAATTACTTAGTTATTTTTGGCGAAAAGTAAACAGACAAATGTAATTGATAAAATGTATTTAAAACTGAAGAGTATGATTCTGTACATCAATAAAGATTATTATAATGTTTTTTTTTTTTTTTTTGCAATGTAAGCATCATAAAGAACACAAAGTGCTTCACCACCAAGGCTGCATTATTTGATCAAAATGGATTAATGAATAGTCCTTACTGTTACTTTTGATCAATTCAGTGCATCCTTGATGAATAAAAGTATTAATTTCTTAAAAAAAGTCTTACTGGTCACAGACTTCTGAATGGTACTGTAAAATATGAATGAAATGCAACTCTGTTTTATACACTAATTAATGGGGTTACCTGCTCCGTCTCTCGATCAAACAATTGGTCGTTGGCCTGAAAAAGATTAGACTATAAACTAGCAAACAATACTTAATTTATAATAACATACTATTTATTAAAACCAAGTCACTTCAAGCCTCCTGGGACAAGAACGCCCCACATTGGGTGAGTGCAGTAACAGAGTGTGTGTGTGTGTGCAGGTCATGGCTGGCATGGAGTGTATTAGTAAAACCTTTTGAGCGGCAGTAGCTCTGTGTCTCTATTGATCAAGCGGGATCAATGCCAGTGATTTCCAATGATGCGTACTCTGAGCATCTGTAAGTGTGTGCGTGAGAGTGTGTACATGTGAGACAGAAGATGGAAGCCTGGAACTCTTCAGGGACAAATCTGAAGAAAAGACATCTGCTGATCCACTGCAGTATTTCACAGTGTAAAACCAGCTAATACACTTGCACTTACTTGCATTCATATACACACTCTTTCTGTTACTCCAGCTGCTGCAACTCTTGCTCCTTATGTGACATACATTTTCTGCTTAGTAAGGTATATATTTATTAGGGGTGGGACGGTTCTCCACCCACGGTTCTTGCACCGCAGTTCATCCCAAATCTGACGACACATCTATAATACGGTTTGTTGAAAACAACAACGTGTAAAACAGACAGGCGGATTCGGCTAATGTATGTTTCAGTTGATGGATATGCATTCTATTTTCTCAATACGTTAAACAGCAATTATCAAAAGAACATGACAAAACAGTCACTCGTTGTAAACAAATCATTTACGCCATCATCATCCGGATGTTGATAGCACGCGAGCGCAGGTGAGACCTGAACATCTCACGTTGCTATCTGTGTTTAAACTGAACTCATTTAAAACTTAACAATTTAAACATTCATCCGAAAGAGAACTCGCGTGCTCGGTGTGAGGAGATGAGTGTACTCATCCGAAGCGCATACACAGAGAGCCGAGTCACAGCGCGCAAATACTCTCACGCAAATTCTCTTTCAAGTCTTACACCTAAATGGACAAATTCACACAAAAATGATGTCAAGATGTCCATCTTAGCGAGTATCCTGACAAACATAGTAGTTTGTTTTTTTATGAGAAAAACGAGACAGACAACGCATGTGTATCAGTATCAGTGTACTGGATCTTTGAATTATGTCTTAAAGGGACAGCAGTCTAATATTCCTGCTCCTTGTGTTTTTTAATGTTAAAATTGAATAGCTTTTGTAACTTCAACAATGTTTCATCTTTATTTAACTATTCATAGAAGTTTATATGAAGTGTTATTTTATATTTGATTACTTGATTCAATTTCTGTACCTGAAAGCTGTTAGATGAAAAACCTGTAAAGCATTGTTTATTTTATTTGTATCTTAGCTATCATGTATTTATTTGTGCTGTTTCTTGTAGTTAGATTATTTGTTTTTATCTTATTTATCTTTATTTGACAATTGTCCTATTTTTTTGCTGAACATAGCACATACCGAACTGTACAGAAACCATGACACTAAAACCGTGATACTAACTGAACCGTGAGAAATCTGAACCGTCCCACCCCTAATATTCATCTATCCCATTTTGAATCTTTCCTCATTTCGACTTCTCAGTTCAGCTGTAGATGCCAGTGCTGAATTGCTGATGACACCACAAAACATGTACCTTAAAGGTATGGGGGGAAAATTAATTTGATAAAAATAAACTATTTATATTAATAAAACCAAAAACACGTCAAAATGATTAACATAACATAACTTTAAAATATATATTAAAAACAATATAAATTCATGTGTTGCTTGCAAAAGAATAGGCTACTTTTGAAGCCATCAATATGAATATTATTTTTTATTATTTATAAAGTTTTAAGTTATAGTATTTTAAAATATTTTTAATTAACTTAAAAAAAGTCTTACTGATCGCAAAGTTTTGAATGGCACTGTAAAATATGAATGAAATGTGACTGTTTCCTACTATAGTAGGGGAAAAAAAATACTATTGTAGTCAATGGGGGGCGAGATCTGCTTGGTTTTATTTTTAGTCATAATTTAATATTTCTATTAAGTTTTAATTTGTCTATTTTAGTAATTTTAGTACTTCAACTTAAAGGGATAGGTTACCCAAAAATTCTGTCATCATTTACTCCTCCTCAAGTTGTTCCAAACCTGTATAAATATCTTTGTTCGGCTGTACACAAAGGAAGATATTTGGAAGAATGTTTGTAACCAAACAGATCTTGACTATTGTAGTCAATGGGGAGCGAGATCTGCTTGGTGAAATAATTTTCATTTTTGGGTGAACTATCCCTTTAAACTTATTTCATATCACTTAGTTTCCATCACTAAGGGCAAGTTTTTCATCTAATATTTATACTTTAACTTTATTTTTTAATTAACAAAAAGATTTTTAAAAGTTTTATTTAACAATAACGGCAATGAGCAATTGAGAAAGATGTCTTTTGCCTCCAGAATGGAAACAGTTCACTCAAAAATGAAAATTCTGGCACCCTTATGTCATTTTTCAAATAAACTACTTCAACTACTTTTATGTTCTACAGAAGAAAACAAGTCACAGAATTTTAAGTTTCAATTGAACAAATTCTCTAAAGTCAGCATGAAACAGAAGTCACGATAGTCTTTTCTTCCCTATTGTGATGTTTATCCGACCAAAACGGCTTCTTGAACAAGAAAAAAAATGTAGGGCGGGACTTGATTTTGTCCATCAGGAATTGATTGGATCATTGTGGTTTGCTATTGCTGTGATGTCATGTGAGTGACAGGATGTCCTGCCCTCATGCCAGACAGATGTCATTGCTAAAGGGAGGGGAAGGTATTTTGATAAAAAATTACAAAGACACATGAACTAAAAAAATTATGATGATGTACACAGATAATTTATGATAAATACCATTAAAAAATTCCATTAAAAAAAATAAGAATTGGCAATTTTGATTTCATGGTTACTTTAAACCAGCCATTCATTTCCTCTTCAAGACCTTGACTACTCATTTGCCTCCTGTGAACATGTACCTTTGCAAACCCTAGCAGACATTTCCTGTTCCTCCCCACCATATTGTACAGTAAAGTCTGATTTACTGGGAGGGCCAGGAGACTCCCGCCCTTGATATGTCCCTCAGGAGCCGTTATTGTCCTAGCCTGAGCACTGGGCTGCAATGAGGCCTCTCACTGAACCTGGGAACACTGACAGAATGTGTGTTAGCTCACAAGAACTGCTCTGACCTCAAATGGGTGGCATATGGCTGTCAGAGGAGGTGCCCGTATATTGGATTTGTTTTATTGTCTTGAGGTCAAGCGATAGAAATCAATCAGGCAGGGAAGGACTGGGTGAGAGAATGACAGAATGAGGAGCATGACATCATTAGATAACAGTTATGATGATTATTGGGACGTTGGATAAAGGACTGAGGGAGACAGAGCAAGAATAAGAGAGAAGTGATTTAAGCAAATTTACCCTTTTCACATTTCTGGGTTTCTCAGAAGCGGAAGTCGTATAGTTGGGTAAACTTATAGTGGTTTTTTTTTTTACTTTAATAGTAATAATAACTTTAAAAAAGAGGGAAAAAATAGAGATAGATTGATTACGGCAGTCAGAAGAAAGAAATATGTCAATTTTTCCTACCACTCCCATATCTGTCTTTGAAACACCCTCACAGCAGCGTTAACTAGTTTTTTTGTAATTTGATGCAAAGGTATAATACGGTAATAATACAATGTATAGGGTTATAAATGTACATACATTTTTTAAAAAAACGTTAAAACACGTCATTGCAGTCTGTGAAAAGGGTCCATTAATCTTCTTAAAGGGATAGTTCACCCAAAAATGAAAATTGTCATTTACTCAACCTAAAGTTGTTCCAAAGCTGTATGATGTTTTTTGTTCTGTTGAACACAAAAGAAGATATTTTGAAGAATGTTGGTAACCAAACAGTTGATGGACCCCATTGACTTCTATAGTATGGAAAAAGAAAATGAGGAGAATGAAGAATGTTGGGAGCCAAGCAAAAATTGAGTCATTTGACTTTAGATGGACCAAAAAACAAACAAACAAAAAACCCTCAGACAAAAATATAAAACACCTTTTTAAAGAAATTCTGGAAAATCATTTGACTAATATACCATAAAGATATTTCTCATTATACTCATATATATTTCACAATTGGCAGCTAAAATGGCACATACTAAATTCTGGCAGGACACTAAAAAGCCAAAAATGTAATACTATTTTGTCTAAATAAATTCAAAATTAAAAATAAACTAAAATTAATGATGTTAATAAACTAAATTAATAAACTAAAAGTAAATCACAACATTATAGTGTACAGTATGAAAAATGGATACTCATTATGAGATTTGCTACAGATTACAACAAACTTTGTAATGTGTTATTAAATTATTAGTGTTTTAATGTTGTTAGTGATTGAATAAGTGAGCATTAGATGACAGCAAAGATAATCTGAATGTAAAAATAGAGAAAATGAGCATACATAACTAACTTATCAGCACCTGCCAATAAATACATTTTTAAAAATCCCCCTTTCTTTCTCTTCTTTATTCCCTTGCATCAGTCTTGTTCCATATCCTCTATAATTATCAATTCAAACAGATTAACACTACTAAAAATGATAAATAGAGTTAGGTACATGTCTTATCAGTGTAATCCTCAAACATATTCTTTTTTCAATATTATCTTACCATTTTCAATTAATTGTAATAAAACTAGAATTTGACAATACATTTTCAATTTGTCCATACTGTTCATGTAAAAAAAAGAAAAGAAAAAAGAAAAAAGTTTTATTTCAAAATATACAAATATACTTTTTTAATTTTTTATATACTTTCAAAAATAGATCGCAAAAAAAGATGGGGGGAAAAAGATGAAACACAAATGGGGAAACAAAAATACAGAGGTACAACACCCTGAAAAGTAAGAAAACGATGACCACACTGTCTGTCAGAGATGAATCTTTCTGACTGTATTGCCCTTGCCTGTCTTACTCCATTATGAAGATTAATGCCCTTACCTTTTCCATCTCTGAACAGTTTGGTCTTTCATACTGAAAAAAAAAAAAGACACTTAGCTTTGGGTGTTTGTGTGTGTTCATGTTAGAGAGTGTTTGTATATTGCAAGTAATCTGAGTACAGGTCAGCCACCTTTCTAAACAGGCCATTGTTCTGCTCTTCCTGTCAATTACTGAACAGTAAATGAGGGGGGAAAGACCTAACTACCCATGTCCTCCTTCTCTCTCATTCCTCCCATTTCACATGCCAACCACTCCTTTCTGTGACCCTGCTGCCTCATTACATCTCAGTAATACAGTTTCCTGTCCAGCAATTTGATATGTTGCCATAGCACTCCGTGACAGGTTTGGAAATAATGAGAGGTATTGAATTTATTTGTTTCTGTTGGAGGAGATATAATTGCACTGTTAGCATACAAGACATGTTATGTTAGGGGCAGTCGTGGCCTAATGGATAGAGAGTCGGACTTGTAACCCAAAGGTCATGGGTTCGAGTCTCAGGTCCGGCAGGGATTGTCGGTGAGGCGAGTGAATGTCCAGCACTCTCCCCACCCTCAATACCACGACTGAGGTGAGACCCTTGAGCAAGGCACCGTACCCCCAACTGCTCCCCGGGCGCCGCAGCAATGGCTGCCCACTGCTCCGGGTGTGTGTTCACGGTGTGTGTGTTCACTGCTGTGTGTGTGCGCACTTGGATGGGTTAAATGCAGAGCACAAATTCCGAGTACGGGTCACCATACTTGGCCACATGTCACTTTACTTTTTTTTTTTTATATTATTATGAATTATTATTTATTTATTTAAAACATCCTGCAAAGTTTTAAATCTGAAATTGCAGCATATATAAAGTTATTGTCTCTCAAAAGTAAGAATTGACTCTGAGTCGTTTGTAAAACGAATCCCAAGCCGTTTCGTTGTGACGTCACAACAAAACATTAGCATATTACCCGCCCACTTATTGCGCGCACAGGCACCAGGGAAGATTAATTGTTTTCAACAATACCACAGCAGTACAATCTTTTACTGTTCCCGTCATTTTACTGACGACTGCTTCACAAACCTCAGGGAGTTTCACGCAGGATTCACAAAACGCTTGGTCTTAAAATATGATCAATGCCCAGTTTATTTGGACCAGCTTGCTCCTCTGAATCTCAACCTGTAAGTATGATTAAAAATTGATGTTTATATTTTCTAGCGATCGTTCAAAATTCACAGTTTTGTATGTTATGTAGTCTGCATGTCTCCTGCTAACTGGCTAACTCACGTTTCTGCAGTTCTGCTATTCAGATGTGGGTCCAATATTGTCTAAAAATGTGTTGATTAATGCAGCTTGTCTGTCTTATTAATTGGAGTAATGATCAAGGATGGAGCACGACTTTTGTTACAGAGTGTAATGCATTATCAGCTATAGCAAAAACGTGCAAATGCTCACGTTTGTGCTCGGCTAATGTGGGAGTTTAAAACATAACGTGGGCCCGGTTCGCACATAAACAGTTTTTTTTTTTTTTCCTCTGCGTTTTTATTATTACAGTAGAGTGAAGCTCTATCTGTATTGTAATAGGATGTTAAGATGCTAGTCTGCTCGAATTGATACGGTAAAATCGATGCTATCTTTTCAGTCCATACATTGCATACAATGTCTTGCAAATTGATAGCTGTCATTCAGTTCTGGCAATGGCACGCGTTGTGCACAGTAGACCAATCACAAAGGATTGGGCCATCTGACCAATCAGACCAGTGTAGGCTCACGGAAAGGAGGGGTTTAGAGAGACTGATTCTTTGAACTGCTTCTAACGAATCATTGGTGAACTGAGGTGAAATTAAATGTATATTATGAGAAAACGAAAGTGTTTATTGACCTTGCATGCATGTAAACCTGTTGTAGGAGACTCCCAAAACAATATTAGAAACCTTAAAAAAAAGGCATAATAGGGGCACTTTAAACTAATGTTTCCCATTTCTTACAGTTCTCTTTCAACTTTTTCAATGGCGAGGAATGCCATGCTGAGGTCGCTGAGTAGTTTTGAAAAGTGAACGAATTTAGCATTATGGTAATGCTTATGCAAATCTGATAACAATATGTGTGATATCAAGATTTTTAGTGCATAGTATAAACAAATTGGGACATGCCCTAAGAATCAAAGCTTTTATGGATTTATCACTTAAATCGCCAATTGTTATAAATGCTACAAAACAACCAGCTTAATATTAGTTTATTGCTAATATTTAATTCAAAATATTATATTAGACCAAACATCTCTCTTCAAATATATTCATGCTTTTATACATAATATGGTAGCGATTGTGTTCAGTTATTTGAAAGAAAAAAAAAAGATCTGGTGTATCTGTGGCACTTTGTACCTGCCCTGAAATGTAAAACATGAGTTGTATTCATACTTGCTGTCAGATTTGCATTTAATCTGATGTAAATTTACAACAAATAGAGGTTCTTTTGGAAGGACTTTGTTGCCATCTGGTGGTTTCATAAAAAAATATTTTGCAGTCCTCGTTTTGAATGAGCAGTAGGGTGAAGGAAAATAAAACTGTTGATAAATGGCTTGTAAAAGCAAGATTCAGTCACTTTTAGACACATCTGCCTTTTCAGGAGGCTGTGGACCGTGCAGATTTCAGGCCTGAAGCCTGAAACAACAGTAAACTGTAATTAAGTCATTACATCAACAGAGGGCAGCAATGCACCTCAAAAAACAAAAACCACACACACTCATGCCAGGAACAGTCCTTTTACATCCTTGACAAGCTGCTGATGGGGCCACTGTTACACTACAGTGTATATGAGTAAATTGTCTTAATAGAAATTAAATGTAATTAAATAGATTATTATTGACTATATGTAAAATAATTTTCATAAAGTTGATACAAATTCAAATACAAACCCGATTCCAAAAAAGTTGGGACACTGTACAAATTGTGAATAAAAAAGGAATGCAATAATTTACAAATCTCATAAACTTATATTTTATTCACAATAGAATATAGATAACATATCAAATGTTGAAAGTGAGACATTTTGAAATGTCATGCCAAATATTGGCTCATTTTGGATTTCATGAGAGCTACACATTCCAAAAAAGTTGGGACAGGTAGCAATAAGAAGCCGGAAAAGTTAAATGTACATATAAGGAACAGCTGGAGGACCAATTTGCATCTTATTAGGTCAATTGGCAACATGATTGGGTATAAAAAGAGCCTCTCAGAGTGGCAGTGTCTCTCAGAAGTCAAGATGGGTAGAGGATCACCAATTACCCCAATGCTGCGGCGAAAAATAGTGGAGCAATATCAGAAAAGAGTTTCTCAGAGAAAAATTGCAAAGAGTTTGAAGTTATCATCACCTACAGTGCATAATATCATCCAAAGATTCAAAGAATCTGGAACAATCTCTGTGCGTAAGGGTCAAGGCCGGAAAACCATACTGGATGCCCGTGATCTTCAGGCACTTAGACAGCACTGCATCACATACAGGAATGCTACTGTAATGGAAATCACAACATGGGCTCAGGAATACTTCCAGAAAACATTGTCGGTGAACACAATCCACCGTGCCATTCGCCGTTGCCGGCTAAAACTCTATAGGTCAAAAAAGAAGCCATATCTAAACATGATCCAGAAGCGCAGGCGTTTTCTCTGGGCCAAGGCTCATTTAAAATGGACTGTGGCAAAGTGGAAAACTGTTCTGTGGTCAGACGAATCAAAATTTGAAGTTCTTTTTGGAAAACTGGGACGCCATGTCATCCGGACTAAAGAGGACAAGGACAACCCAAGTTGTTATCAGCGCTCAGTTCAGAAGCCTGCATCTCTGATGGTATGGGGTTGCATGAGTGCGTGTGGCATGGGCAGCTTACACATCTGGAAAGGCACCATCAATGCTGAAAGGTATATCCAAGTTCTAGAACAACATATGCTCCCATCCAGACGTCGTCTCTTTCAGGGAAGACCTTGAATTTTCCAACATGACAATGCCAGACCACATACTGCATCAATTACAACATTATGGCTGCGTAGAAGGATCCGGGTACTGAAATGGCCAGCCTGCAGTCCAGATCTTTCACCCATAGAAAACATTTGGCGCATCATAAAGAGGAAGATGCGACAAAGAAGACCTAAGACAGTTGAGCAACTAGAAGCCTGTATTAGACAAGAATGGGACAACATTCCTATTCCTAAACTTGAGCAACTTGTCTCCTCAGTCCCCAGACGTTTGCAGACTGTTATAAAAAGAAGAGGGGATGCCACACAGTGGTAAACATGGCCTTGTCCCAACTTTTTTGAGATGTGTTGATGCCATGAAATTTAAAATCAACATTTTTCCCTTAAAATGATACATTTTCTCAGTTTAAACATTTGATATGTCATCTATGTTGTATTCTGAATAAAATATTGAAATTTAAAACTTCCACATCATTGCATTCTGTTTTTATTCACAATTTGTACAGTGTCCCAACTTTTTGGGAATCTGGTTTGTACAAAAATAACAGAAAAATGTTAAACAACTGTTTTGTTCTAAAGATACTGTAATTAATAAACTGCATGAAATGACAAAATTTAAAACACAAATGTTAAACACCAATTTCCACATTAAACAACAGATGCAATCCTCACAATCACCCAAATTCTGTAAATAATAAAAATCTGTAAAATTGTGTTTGCATACATTTTCAGCAGTTTCACTTCAGTGAGGCAGATCTCAGAAGACAATACAGCATTAAATGCTTTTTCACCTAGTGTCAATGACTTCTATACTGCATGGGCATTCACATTTCCATCTGAAGTTTGTGGTAGGGGCACTTTCAACCCCAATACAATATTAATGCCCGCTCTATACGTGTGCCGCCTTCCAACATCCCCATAATGCATCTGTGTTACTCAGTGTTACTCGACTCAGCACTTTTATGCAGCAACCTCATCACCTGATGTGATGAAGGTTGTCTCGCACCCTTAAGGGTCACAGGGCTTTTTTAATACCTCACTACGTGCACCTGACTTTCCTGTAATGAAAGGTGTTGCTGTCAGGCTAGACAAATTTACTTTGAGCAAGATCCCATCTGTGGATAAAACTGAAGCCTTTGTGATATTAAAATTGTAGCTTTATTGGATATAAATAAGATTTGATAAATTATAGCTGCTATGGGAAATTTTTCTAATCAAAAATAAAGAAAAACACCCAAAAGCCAAAACAACAAATGCTTTATATAAGGACATACAGTGAAGATAACATGATTAAATATAAAAAATTAAAAAAATTGAGGGAAAAAAAACCCTATTATGAATAATAATAAATGTTATAAAGTTCAAAAACAGTTATTTTGCTAATTTTTTTAGTAAGAAACAGTTATGGACTAAGCAATGCATTTAACTGTATTGGTAACACTTAAAATAAGGTTTCATTTGTTAACTACATTAGTAGGGATGCACCGATCATGATTTTTCATGGGCGATTCCAATTGCCTATTTTTTTACAAGCAAATTGGCCTATTCCAATACTGGTTGCTCTATTGCAGGTTAAACCGACCTTAAACAAAAAATAAATGTAGCTATTTGAAATTAGAGGCAACCACTACATTTTAATCACAATCCAAAGAAAGATGCTACATGCATGTAACATGAGCAGTTGTTTTTGATTTAAATTAGATTGTAAGATTTCAAGATTTAAAGCTAAAACAGAATGGTCTGACTTTAGGTTTGTGGAATTATACTACATAAAACATTCCTGCACACACACACAAAAAATAGCAAATGGCCTGAATGAAAATGCAAATTCACTCTCTGAAAGTAGGTGGCGCTTATGGAACAGAAGCGGTATAGCATTTCCTTGGTTACTGCTGTACATTGCTTATAAACACTACCTTAATACACATCTATACGGATTAAACAACCAAAACACAGATGATACGTGACGTTACACCCCCTCCCGCTATGTGCCTCCTGGCACCGTAAACAAAAACCATGCCGAAATGGTGGGAGGAGGTGATGGCTATCATGGTTTGGGAAAAAGGGCCAGGATCCTCAGATGGCATAGTTCATGGTGGGACTGGTGGAGGGAGGAACCATGGAAAAATTCAGAGGAAGAGGAAGAAAAGCAGGAAGAGCCCATGGCAAAGATGATGGAAGTGAGAACGAAGGAGGAGCCAGAGGTAAGAAGACATGAGGTGGGGACTCTATGGCAAAACAAGGGTGATGCCTGATCATGGCAGAGTCAGAGGGATGAGTGAGCCCGATGGAGCCTGAGGGATGACGAACCAAGGTGGAGCCGATGGGTTTAGTCAAGTTTAAGTTGACCAAATGTCGGAGCATTTTAGTCTAATTTTAGTTAAATTGGTAATCACAATTATTTTGCTCAAAATTATAAAATCACAACAATTGTTGCCATTTGAGAAATGTATTATAACATTTCGTCAGAATTACTGCACTTTCACCTACAAGCACAAATCAAGAGAATGTCAACTCATTCGCATGGTTTATTTTACCCCATCTACAGTAATTTACTGATTTATAATAGGCTATTATATAAATTCTTTACATTATGAAAACTGGTAAAACAAGAAACTTCTCCCAAAAATTACAACAAATTACAAATTACTATTCTCCCAATAATTCAAATTACATTAATGTTTTTTGGTTACACTTTACAATAAGGTTCATTAGTTAACATTAGTTAACTACATTAGTTAACATGAACTAATAATGAACTGCACTTCTGCAGCATTTATTAATCTTTGTTAATTATAATTTCAACATTTACTAATACATTATTAAAATCTTGTTAACATTAGTTAATGCACTGTGAACTAACACGGACAAACAATGAACATCTGTATTTTCATTAACTAACGTTAACAAAGATTAGTAAATACAGTAACAAATGTATTGTTCATGGTTAGTTCATGTTAGTTAATGTACTAACTAATGTTTAACTAATGAACCTTATTGTAAAGTGTTACCGTTTTTTTTTCTATCCACCTTATTCCAACGCCCCATGACGCTTTGCGCGAATTATGGGTGTAACTTCCGTTAAGCTGTAAACAGTCAGTGAAAGGCTCACTCTATGAACGCAATAATATGTTTTTTTTAAACTGGGTACAATAAGATGACATTGTTCTACTCACCCTTCAACCAACAAACAATAAAAGGACATTTAAAAGTGTAAAAAAATCAACAAGGTACTTTCAACAGGCCATGAAAAAGCACGATTCTTTCCACAGCAATAACAGACGGGTTAAATATAACTGTAGTGATATATATCTGTATTATGTAATATACGTTGCCTTAATAAAAAATGTTCATGAACTTCAGCATTGTGTGATACTATTTCAAAGTGATTTACATCATTTTTACAGATAATAAATGTTATCTTAATTTATAACTTTTACCTTAAATTATACTTAATAAAAAAAGTATTTACCTGTGAAAACAAACCTGGAAAGAGAAGTGAGGCTTTGAGGAGAAAAACAAGAGATTCTTTGTGCATTCCAGTGAATTATTAATGGGATATATCGTAAATTATATCGGGAGAACAGACCACAAATGTGCAGTATATGTTGTCCTCTTTCATACTATTACAGCGGTATGCAAAGGGACAAAAGAAAATAATCACGAGGATAGAAAGCAGTGACTAAAAAGAGCTTTTGCTATAGATATTCTTGTTATAACAAGTTACATTCAAATACCAAGTTTTTATGTTATTCTCATGATGTCTGAAAATAAAACATGAAAGAAAAATTGACAGCTCATTCAGTCAAACTGACGGATAAGCTTTATTTGTAGGGCAACCTTATCATTTGAAACGATTCATTTCAGTCTTTTTAATTGGAAGTTCCCCAAACCGGAAGTGCAACCCATAATTCGAAACGCAGTAGGCTAGTCAGGAATAAGGTGGATTAAAACAACAGCAAAAAAGACTTTTCATACAGAGGTTGCGCAAGTTAATTTATTCAGCAACCACAATCACAAATATAGTTGAGATCCATGTTTGGATTTATTACAGTTCATCACAAAGAAGTTCTGATTGCAGATTTGGTCGCAGCAAACAGCGGAAGCGGCTCATGACAGAACACAGACTGACTGAATGACATTTTCATTTAAGCAGAATATCTCAAAAGGAGATCGCTGAAGTCCAGCTTACTTGTTTGTCTGTGCTTTCAGATCATCTGCACTTCTTTCGCAGTGTAGAGAGAACATGTGCACATGGTTGCCAGACTGCAAATATGAAGTAAAACAATGGGCAAGAAAAGCCCTGATTGGGGGATTTAAAACCATGACATCTTGGCAACTGCAAGCATGAAAGCTCATAGAGGCTTGTTAAAACAGTCTGTAATATTCTGTCTCCTATTTTTATTTGACAAAAACAAAGAGAGGTTTTGGTAAAGTTTTTTTTTTTTTTGTCAATGATATTGCATGTTGATATAGACACAGTTATTATTTAATGAAGGTTGTCATCGTCTCATCTAAGTCACGGAAAAAAAGATTGTTGACAGACATTTTTCATCATAGATTTCATGAAATTAACACTACTTTGAATGACATCCATGATCTGGAAACTTGGGCCAGCCTCTGTGGCTGGGACGTGAAAACATGGGGGCTGGGTAGGACCAGCAAAGGAGGAAGGGCCAAGGGATTGTTAGAAACAGTTCCCCTGTGTGAGGAGGAGGATATGTACTGCTGGTAGATCCATATGTTGGTCTGTTCTTCTGTCACGGTTGGTTAAATCAAGGCAAGAGAAGTGAACTAAACGGGGTATTAATACACAGAACAACGAGGAAGACAACAAGGGACAGGTGGGACTAATCAATTAACCAATCACTAACTAAGGCAACTGAGGAAACTGGGACAACACACAAGTAAATAAACTCAAATCAAAGTACCAAAACACAGATGATACGTGACAGAACGAAGAATGAACAATACTTCAACTGCATTTATTAATCTTAGTTAATCTGTTAATCTCAGCATTTACTACTACATTTTTAAGATCAAAGTTGTATCTGTTAACATTTGATACTGCACTGTAAACTAACATGGACATGAATATTATTAACATTAACAAAGTTTGATAAATGTTGTAAAAATGGTTAGTTTATGCATTAATTAATGTCANTGTTACGTTATTCTCATGATGTCTGAAAATAAAACATGAAAGAAAAATTGACAGCTCATTCAGTCAAACTGACGGATAAGCTTTATTTGTAGGGCAACCTTATCATTTGAAACGATTCGTTTCAGTCTTTTTAATTGGAAGTTCCCCAAACCGGAAGTGCAACCCATAATTCGAAACGCAGTAGGCTAGTCAGGAATAAGGTGGATTAAAACAACAGCAAAAAAGACTTTTCATACAGAGATTGCGCAAGTTAATTTATTCAGCAACCACAATCACAAATATAGTTGAGATCCATGTTTGGATTTATTACAGTTCATCACAAAGAAGTTCTGATTGCAGATTTGGTCGCAGCAAACAGCGGAAGCGGCTCATGACAGAACACAGACTGACTGAATGACATTTTCATTTAAGCAGAATATCTCAAAAGGAGATCGCTGAAGTCCAGCTTACTTGTTTGTCTGTGCTTTCAGATCATCTGCACTTCTTTCGCAGTGTAGAGAGAACATGTGCACATGGTTGCCAGACTGCAAATATGAAGTAAAACAATGGGCAAGAAAAGCCCTGATTGGGGGATTTAAAACCATGACATCTTGGCAACTGCAAGCATGAAAGCTCATAGAGGCTTGTTAAAACAGTCTGTAATATTCTGTCTCCTATTTTTATTTGACAAAAACAAAGAGAGGTTTTGGTAAAGTTTTTTTTTTTTTTGTCAACGATATTGCATGTTGATATAGACACAGTTATTATTTAATGAAGGTTGTCATCGTCTCATCTTAGTCACGGAAAAAAAGATTGTTGACAGACATTTTTCATCATAGATTTCATGAAATTAACACTACTTTGAATGACATCCATGATCTGGAAACTTGGGCCAGCCTCTGTGGCTGGGACGTGAAAACATGGGGGCTGGGTAGGACCAGCAAAGGAGGAAGGGCCAAGGGATTGTTAGAAACAGTTCCCCTGTGTGAGGAGGAGGATATGTACTGCTGGTAGATCCATATGTTGGTCTGTTCTTCTGTCACGGTTGGTTAAATCAAGGCAAGAGAAGTGAACTAAACGGGGTATTAATACACAGAACAACGAGGAAGACAACAAGGGACAGGTGGGACTAATCAATTAACCAATCACTAACTAAGGCAACTGAGGAAACTGGGACAACACACAAGTAAATAAACTCAAATCAAAGTACCAAAACACAGATGATACGTGACAGAACGAAGAATGAACAATACTTCAACTGCATTTATTAATCTTAGTTAATCTGTTAATCTCAGCATTTACTACTACATTTTTAAGATCAAAGTTGTATCTGTTAACATTTGATACTGCACTGTAAACTAACATGGACATGAATATTATTAACATTAACAAAGTTTGATAAATGTTGTAAAAATGGTTAGTTTATGCATTAATTAATGTCATCAATGCCTACCTTATTGTAAAGTTTTACATTTGTATTTTGCATCCCTCACATTCTCTCTCACACACACTTGCAAACTGTCTTGGCCTTTTACTTCTTTTGTGGAGGTGGAATTGCAACTTGACATGTTGTTCATGCCAGATTTAACACATGGCATGCTTTAGTGCATGGGTTGCAACTATGGAAATGGGAGAAGGCACCTTGCATCAAACCATGGACAGACACACACACACACACACACACACACACACGCTCAGCAGGAATAAAAGATAAATGTGAGCGAATACGAAATGTGTTCATGGCAGCCGAGAAAGGGAGGGTAAAAAAAGTATAAAATATTAAAGATATACAGGAGTCTGTAAGAATACTGCCACTAAGATCAGACACAGAGTGCTAACACAGTAACAATGTCTGTCAATCAATGTCTGTCTGGGACAGGATAGGACACACAGCTTGGGACTTGTTACAAATTCTACAGGGAAGCTGAAGCCAGTCTGGTGTTATGGAGCCACTGATGTGAGGGTGAAAACCAATACTACAGTTTCACAGGTAATATTGATCCAGTGTCTTTCTCTCTCTGTCTTGCTGTCAAGAATCATCACGTTGGGAAGTCTTATCTCCCAAATGAGTCACACGTAAAGGGGCTATCTGTTAGTGACTGGAGTTACAGAATACATACACCACAGAAAGAGATGTAGAGACACAGAGAGCAAGAGAGATTACTAAATATTTAACCTGCCCTGAAACCATCAGGATTGATAATGCAAAAACTGAAAACGCTGGAAGACAGGGAGAAAGGGCTAACAGCAATTTTCCCCCTCCACCTTTTGCCTTTCTCCATACATAATACTTACAATCTTTTTTTCTGTGCACATTTTGATCAAAATAAATATTTTAATATTATATAAAGTACTTGAAATTCAAAATTGCATAAAATAAGACTATAGAATAAGACTACTAGCAATAAGCTAAAAGAGACTGTTTTACAGTGAATTAGGTATGACAATAAGTGACGTAAAGGGCAAACAGCACAAATTGCACAAAAAGACCCCATTTGCTAAACTGTTAAATTTATCATTGATAATTATATAACTGTTTTATAATTTTAATTGAAATGTATTTTCTTATACCACTGGGTAATAGTTGTAAGCATAAGGTGTAAATGTAATAATAGAAATAATAATAATTTTGTAGCACTGATACTTTTTTTTTGGTAGCACATCCATTATGGCTAACTTTGCACCCTCGCAGTCTCAACCATTTCATGTAAGAATATAATTTTCTCTTTCTAAATTTGCCTTTTATGTAACAAATATTAAATAATAATTAATATTAATACCAAAAAGTGCTCCAGGGTCACAGTTTGGTTTCTCCTCTTTGAGCAACAGGTTCACACGTGTCTCTTTCATTGTGTAACGTCAACACTTTCCTTGAGCTTTCTGAAATTTTCTTGCCACCCTGTTTCCTTTGCACAGAAGAAAAAAACAACAAAAAAAAACATGTTCTGTTTTCATGTACCACATAAAATGCTTTTGTGTCATTCTCTCTACAGTTCAGTGCTGGTTGACTGTATTAGATCACTGACCAGCAACACCTCTGTATACTACAACTGTGATGATTAAATGTTTCATCCCAAACAAGAAACAGGCAGAGATGGTGGGGGAAGTGATTACTTTCAAGTGGGTCACAGTAGCTCAAGAAAAAGACATTTATCTTGGATGGCAGCAGAGTCTCTCTCTCGCTCTCTCTCTCTGCCTGTAGTGAAGGTTGTATGTGAGCACAGTAGACGATCGAAGGGTTTCTGACAAGAGACAGATGGTGCTGTGAAAACAGCCCGCTACTCTCACTCTTCCTCTCTATCTCTTCAATGGTAGTCTTCACCTCAATCTCTAGAACAGTAGTCATGTCCAAGTGTGCAGGAAGGCAGGTTCACAGCTTGCCGTACACATCCGGGATAAAACTATGAAACTTCCGGAGTACACAAGACAGATATGGTGAAACATGACTCACGAATGTTCTACAAGGAGAATTAGCTGTCTGAGCAGATGTAGTTCTACAGTGATGAAATTTCACCAAATAACCTAATTGAACCGAATTAAACGTGCATTAGAATAAATAATTTAGTCACAAAACTTGATAGCACAGTCTTTAAGTAGCACAACCGTCAGCATTGATAATAATAATAAACTTTGTGTACCAAATCAACATTTTAGAATGATTTTTGAAGGATCATGGGTAACATACAATATTGGTGCACTAATATGCATTAATTCATGTGTAATTAATGAACAGATGATTATGAGTTATGTATGACTCATGAAGAAACAAGCGTTCATTAATGATTACTGCATCAGCAACTAATAAAAAGTCTATCAGATTAATAGATTAAGATTGCGGATCATGTGAGACTGAAGACTAGAGCAGTTGCTACTGAAAATTCAGCTTTCCCATCACATAAATATTTTTACTGATCAAATAAATCCAGCCTAAGATACTTAAAACTCATCAATCATGACATGTGCTGACATTCTCATTGAGACATGAAACTTAAATGGTAGAGAACAAACCAAAGCAAGCCTTTGCAATAATGTTAGCATTTGCAATGTATTGAATGAATAATAATTTTAAAAAGTAGTTTTTGAGGTTTTCGGCAGTTGGATGAAATTTTTGGACTGCACATTCTTCAGAGTATGAGAATATGATCTTCTTGTGAACAGAACACTAAATATTATATTTATGTTGCTTATATACACAAAGCACTATCAATATTTTAAACTGAAAATCATTTTCAGCCTTTCAGCCAGCTGTATTGAGCAATCAGTACTGTGCAGTCAACTGTCAAATTCTGACTATAACTTTGAACTCCCAAATATAATTTATGAGAAACCAATCATTCACATACTTTTAAGTTCTATATTTGTTCAAAGATCCTTTCGATGCTTGCAGGAGTGCATTGCGCACTTTCTACAAAAACAGTACACCCATTTTTTTTTTTACAAGTATTAGAGGCATTTCTTTTTTTTTCTTTCTTTTTTTTTTGACATAAGGACTTTTAAGTAGTAGAGATGGGAAATGGCAATACAGGTGAGTATAGAGAAGATAACTGATACTTGACTGGAGTAAATGGCAGGTGAATGACTTGACATCTTGTCTGTAGCAGTGTGGCATGCAATACATGGTAGATTCTGGGAAGCACAACACCTCAAAGGGAAGCAGGTAATTGGATATTGGTTACTTGCAAGTATTTTGACCTCTAACATTGGAGACACAATAGGGAATCGCTGGAGACTCATGTAAGGGAATCGCTGAAGATTCACAACTAAGTTTTTCAGGTAGAGTAGTCAAAGCCAGAGGAAGAGTGAGGGTGAGGTGTGCTTATATACTGAGTTGATAAGTGATGATGGGAAACAGCTGCAGGTAATCGCTTAGTGAGTGCAGTTGAGGGACAAGAGGGATGCTGGGAAATGTAGTCTCTGACTAAGGAAGACGGAGGGCATATGTGACATTTACCCCCCACCCCCTCCATGTGGGAGGTGGAGACCCAAAGCAGAGGAGATAAAGAGCCATGAAACCCTGCTACCACATGACTGTCTGTCCCCATCACAAAAAATCTAATTTCCTCCATTTTTACAGTTTATCAGTACTATTCAACAAACTATCCTAAACTAATCAATCAATATCTTGCTTAGTGAGTCTAAGTCTAAGGTGTATAAGTCTAAGGTGTCCCCAGAATGTGTCTGTGAAATTTCAGCTCAAAATACCACATAGATTTTTTATTATACCATTTTTTAACTGCCTATTTTTGGGCGTAATTAAAAATGCGCCGATTCAGTGCGTGTCCCCTTTAAATGCTCGCGCTCCCCGCCCCCAAGCTCGCAACTCTATAATACATTGCATAAACAAAGTTCACACAGCTAATATAACCCTCAAAATGGATCTTTACAAAGTGTTCGTCATGCAGCATATCAGATCAAGTATGGTATTTATTTTGCGGATGTTTACATTTGATTCTGAATGAGTTTGATAGCCTATGCCGCGGCTAACGGGGCTAAAGCTAACGTTACACACTGTTGGAGAGATTTATAAAGAATGAAGATGCATTTATGAATTATACAGACTGCAAGTGTTTAAAAATTAAAATAACGACATGGCTCTGGTCTCCGTGAATTCAGTAAGAAACAATGGTAACTTTAACCACATGTAACAGTACATTAGCAACATGCTATCTAAACATTTATAAAGACAATTTACAAATATTACTAAAAATATCATGTTATCATGGATCATTTCAGTTATTATCGCTCCATCTGCCATTTTCGCTATTGTCCTTGCTTGCTTAGCTGCATAACGTCTGATGATTCGGCTGTGCAGCTCCAGACGTTAATACCGGCTTGTCTAATGCCTTGAACATGGGCTGGTATATGCAAAAGTTGAGGGCGTACATATTAATGATCCCAACTCTTGCGTCACAGTCTGTGTTATGCTGAGATTCGCCTGTTTTTCAGTGGTTTTTGGGAAAAAACTATTACATAAGGAGGAAACAATGGTGTTTGAGACTCACTGTGTGTGATTTCCATGTACAGAACTCTAATTATTTAACTATGCCAAGGTAAATTCATTTTCATTTTAAATTCTAGGGCACCTTTAACTCATTCTAATGTAGTTTTTACTTTATTCTATAAATGTTGGTGTTTATTTTATTTTTCATAATTTAATAAATATATAAATAAATTAAATCTCATTTAAAATGAACAGAAACTAAAACAGATTCTGAGGTTTACAATCTACTTTTTCTGAAGGTTAAAAACCATTTGTTTAAACAATTTTATACCCTACTCATGCATAGTGCCATTCAGTTTCCTTATTTGGAGGTAGGTGGCACCATTATACCGAAAATGAAATGTTTGTGATTAATACACAGGGCAGAAGTCAAGTGGGTGAATACCCTGCCAACGTACCATGAGCACAAAAGGAGGAACTGAATCATGAATCATGGACCGAACTTGCCACAGTCTTTTTGAAAGATATTGTTTTATGCGACTGAAAACCACTGATGTGTCTGCAAGAGTTACTTCCACATAGATGTATTCATCTAAAGGCCCAGTGAACCAAATAATATGAAAAAGAATTAGAAAAACAGTGAGGTAGAAGAGGAAAGACAGATATTGGGGGTGGAGGAGGAGGTGGGGGGAGAGATAAATGAAGAAGATGACTGAAAGAATGACAACAGTCCCAGAATGCACTGGGGCAGTTTCCTCTCACATATGATATGTGTCTTAAACACAGGTGAGGTGACTAAGAATCATACATATAAAACAGACCGGGATGCACTTCACTCCCATTCGAGCTTTAAATAGAAAAATAATACCCTCTCAATCCCTAGACATTATAATGGAGAAGCCAGGAAGATTTACCTCTTTTTATCTCCTGGGCTGGCTTCTTCAAACAAAAATAGCTTCTTTTTTTTTTTGTTGGAGAAAATATCCTCCCCCTTCTGAAATAATGCCTTTATGCCCTGCTCTTATGGGGTTGGGTAGGAGGATGTGGCATTGCTTTTGCATATGCATCTGTGGGAGCCAAGAGTTTTTCATGTTACAACATGAAAGCTGTATATGTGATATAGTTGCGGCGGTCACACTGCGATGCTCCGAGACTCAAAACAACCCTAACGTGGTTCTTCAGCGTGGGATTATGATTTGGAAGTAAAATTCGATCACAAAAGTTTCTCGAAGTTTGAAATTGCACAAGCACATTAGGCAAGGCTCCGAGGAACAATATTTCACGCAACACGGTGGTCGTTCTTGATTTGGAAAGTACTTTTGACAGTTTTATGGCTACGGGGAGGAAAGTATACATGTTTCTATTAAGTTCTGGAAAGTAGTTGAATTAAAAGTTACTGAGCAAGAGACATCTTTGCACACTGGAAGGTATCTACATGAGCATACTTTGTATAAAAAAAGAAAAATTGAAAAGAGGTTGATATTGATTTGTGAACTATACCCTGTTGTTCAGATCAAATAAATATCTGCTCTTTGGGCTTTTTAAAACTTTTGATGTTATACAATTCACACAAAATCTTGTAAAAAAACAACATAAAATAAAAACATGACAATTCAAAGTTATCTTTTTCATTGTGTAAACAGCAAATTAATTCCCTCATCCCAGCCACCTTCATGGGAAAATGGCATCTCATTTAAGGGATTGGTCAGTCAGTCATTTTTATCAGCCACCTACCGTGGCAACACAGTCTCCCTGTATGCACCTACAACACAAAAAGTTGAGCATTTTCTAGCACATTTTAATCTGCTTCATTACAGGTGACATATTTCACACACAATCAGTGTGATTTGTAGCATAATGTGAGCTGAGTGTTCCTGACCGCTCTGAGGGCAAGACTCTTTCTTCCGCTTATTTATACAGAGGTCTGAAGAAACTAGCTTCGTGCAATGCAATGCAAATGACTTCACTCAAGACTAAGAAAATCTGGATATATCAAAGGTAAAGTTAGTAATTTAGTTGTATAATATAAGCTCAAAAGCCCACAATTCTTAACTGGCAGCTCATGATGTTGTTGACAGCTCTATTCATACTGAATGAAGTGCATTTTAAGTATTTATTTATAACTTATCTTGACTTTCTTTTTTTGCTTCTATGGTATAACAGTTTGCTGGACAGCCTTGAGAAAAAAAAGTCTAAGAAAATGCACATATTTTAACATTGCATTAGTTGTTCTTTTTACAATTTAAATGAGTCTGACTCAAAGAGATGCCAAGGCTATTTCTGTCAATAAGACTGACTGGTGCAGTGCCACACAAAAGCTGTTTTTATTCCAATGTTTCATAGAACAGTGAGAGTAAAAGTGTGTATTAATAGACTTAAAATTTAAAAACCAAATGTGAGGTTTTTTTTTAATTTACCAAACACAGGTGCTATATAGGTTATGTCTTTCGACTATGAGTTATATTCTTTCCGGTTTCCTGTTTATCCTGAATATGTGAATAATGAAGCCTGTTAAATGAGTTCCAACAAACTTAGGGGATGCTTACACGACAACGATGTATTAAAAACATTTTTCCTTTGAGTTTTTACGTACAGGCGACAACCTTGTCAAAACTATCCCTATTCACAGTACACACGGATCTGCGAAATGACTAAAAACACTGTCAGGCCAGGAGTTGATGGTCACTTTGTAAAGAAACACTAAGCGCCTATAGACTGAACACGTAATACCCAATTTACGCATGTGCATGACGTCACCATTTTCACATTCATGTTTTTGTCATTTACACGGAGACTATCCGCGCTATCGTTTTCAAAAACTTGCACTTTGAAACCCATTTTCAGGCCCCCAAAATGATGCTGTCATGTAAATGAATGGACAAAACATAATAAAAGTTTCTCTTTTAAAGCCCAAATTATAGTTCACTTTTTACGCGTACGCGAGGGTCAGCGCACAGTGCGCTTGACGTAAATTTCATCATAAGAAGAGTACTTGCATACTGTATGCGCACTGCTGGATTTTTGTAACCGTGCATACTTGTACATTGCAGGTCGCACATGCGCATTACATTTTTTTGCAGTAATTCGTTTATCCACAAGGTGGCAACCGTGCCCTGGGGGCGTCGATTCACAAGGTAGTCAAAGAAAAACTGCATAAACAGAACAGACCAGAACGCAAACAAGCTACAGCCACAACTACATAGACAAGAGATTGTGTGAAGAGGTTAGAAAGTACCCTCATTTGTACAACTCTAGCATGAGAAAATACAAAGATATTTACATGGGTTGTAACTCATGGCAAAAGATTGTTCAAAACTGTGCATTTACGTGCTCATTTATAAAGGTGATGTGCTGCAGAAACCAGCTAATTTGTACACAGGCGATAAGGAGGGCACAGACGAGGATTGGAGGAGAGCAAAGTTTTCTCATATAGATGTCATATAGATGCCACCATACTATGAGTCTAACAGCTCCACTGACTAACTTTGCTGCCATCTTCCATATACATTGAGTGACCAAAGAACTACCGTAAAATATTTGGAGTGACTCCAATCAGCGCAGAACCGTGGCGAATGCTGATCTAGACTAGAGTGACATAAAAGTTATATGAATTCCGATTATTCCGATATGCTTAGACTGAGGTCGCATTGAAAACCATCAGACCTGTATCTGATTTAGGGCCAAATACAGTATGGAAGTGGCCCAAATCAGAATCGAAAAAGATCAGATGACATGCAAGAAAACGTGCGCACGATTTACTATTTCATTCCCTCGATTTATAAATCATGCGCATGCTAAAAAAGCGCTAACCATTTTGTTTAATTTCATCTCCTGTGCAGATGTAATGAAATAAGGTTGAAAGTTGGGGATATGCCTATGCCACACCTGACTTTGAAAGGAATGTCGCATAACAGAGCCCTCTACTTCCAAGAATCCAAATAAGCAATACTGAAATCACCTTGTCTTATCCACGAATCCAGAAAAAAAGTCATTCCCCAGGCCCTGGGTTTGCTTATGGAGAAAGCACTTGATTATTTGTCTTTTAGTGGTACAAAGTAAGTACAAGTGGAGTGCATGAGTACAGAAATCAGAAACCAAACCTAAGCCTCAGTCTATATCTTAAATGGTTAGTTCACCCAAAAATGAAAATTATGTCATTAATGACTCACCCTCATGTCGTTCCAAACCTGTAAGACCTCCTTTCATCTTCGGAACACAGTTTAAGATATTTTAGATTTAGTCCGAGAGCTTTCTGTCCCTCCATTGAAAGTGTTTGTACGGTAGACTGTCCATGTCCAGAAAGGTAATAAAAACATCATCAAAGTAGTCCATGTGACATCAGTGGGTTAGTTAGAAGTTTTTGAAGCATCTAAAATACATTTTGGTCCAAAAATAACAAAAACTACGACTTTATTCAGCATTGTATTCTCTTCCGGAATCCTTTCCATTGAATTGATTCCATTGAATTGATTCCATTGAATTGATTCCATTTAATTGATTCAATTGAATCCTTTCATCTGTCGGCGTTGGTAATGCACTTTTACGTCGTTGTTTTTGGTGATTAGGACATCCGCGACATGCACACTTACGCACCATTTTAAAAAATATAGCAATACCAAAATACAAACAATGTAGAATAGCTTGAATACAGCGTGCGTCTCCCTCAGACTGTAAACGAAACTCTGGCGCACCAGATAACACGTCAGCAGCGTCACTGCGGAGTCATGAACCCGGATGAACAACAGACCCGGAAGAGAATATAATGCTGAATAAAGTCGTAGTATTTGTTATTTTTGGACCAAAATGTATTTTCGATGCTTCAAAAACTTCTAACTAACCCACTGATGTCACATGGACTACTTTGATGATGTTTTTATTATCTTTCTGGACAGTCTACCGTACAAACACTTTCAATGGAGGGACAGAAAGCTCTCGGACTAAATCTAAAATATCTTAAACTGTGTTCCGAAGATGAAAGGAGGTCTTACGGGTTTGGAACGACATGAGGGTGAGTCATTAATGACATAATTTTCATTTTTGGGTGAACTAACCCTTTAAATTAATATAAATAATATAGAAAAGCTATATTAAAACTTCTTTCACAAATGTTTAAAAACAAAAGAAAGGCAATGAATACAAAACATGCTACATTATATTTTGTTGATAATTGTAAATCTGAAAAACAAATTCTAGCATTATATGTCATTTTGTTTCTTTATAAATCATCTTCCGAGCATCTGACAAGAAACAGTTACATGGTCAAAAGTGATATCAAGTGGGAATATCTCTCACCCGAATTGAATCGCCTAAATTGTGAACAAACAGGAAATGATGATGGGATGTGGCAGAATTCCAGGAATAAAGAGAAGTGCGCTGAGCGGTAGCTGATGGAGTTGTGTAGACTGTATTAGCCGGGCAAGATATTACAGTGCGGCTCTGATGTGTTGACATACCTTAATCTAATGACCTGGAAACAGAAAGTAGCGTGTAATCAAATGACCCAGTAGCAAAATAGGGAGTCTGAAAGTCAACAACCCCCAGGTCAACATAAATTAGCTAACGTTATAACACGAGATCAGTGAGCTGGCATGAAATCTAATGAGGAGAGAAGGCCGAGTGTGACCACACCACAGCTGACAGGCGGAGAGTGGTAGGTGTTCGTGCAGTGAGCAGAACCACAGGAAAGTGGATCGGCAGGGAGACCACTGAGAGATTCCAGCATTGTGGACAT
This sequence comes from Anabarilius grahami, assembly GCA_003731715.1. NCBI lineage: Eukaryota > Metazoa > Chordata > Actinopteri > Cypriniformes > Xenocyprididae > Anabarilius > Anabarilius grahami. Next base: position 3,169,233 of record RJVU01075617.1, on the reverse strand, counting down.
CTGGCTCATTCCCACTGGCCTTAGAAACACCCATCAAAGCAGTCGGTGCTGGGCAAGAACAAACTGCCTCCAGGGCATGGAGAGGCAAGATGTTTGGGTAATTTTGCTGTGGTGGATTCTAAACTCTGCAGGTTAAAAAGGAATGGACACAATCAAAGGCGTGAGAAGGTGAAATGACAGATACTCCACACACAAACGCACTTAGAGGACAAGAGCGGTAGTTCTTTGCGGCTGATATGTAGTACACAAGTAGAAATTTTACCATAACAACTTACAGTACACTTTCCTGCTAAACAGACCAGCAGACCTTGCCACTAACATATCTTTCTGAATCTTGTTCCTCAGTCTATAACACACTGCCTTCACATTATAAGCTTCCTGTAACCTGATACACTGCCATAATCAAATTTATGGTGTTACGGTTTAGGGCTGGACGGTATATCGAGTTTGTACGATATATCGATATATTTTTTTAGATAAATATGGAATAAGGCAATACCCGTTTATATCGATATAGTTTGATACAAGCGCATCTGAAAAATAGCGGAGGACTGAGTGAACTGCTGCGGGGAAAATGCTACAATATGAGCTAAACATGAGACATGTTTAATATTAAGGGCTTTAAAATAACTCATAAGATATGGTTAACAGGGTTAGCGGCTTACCCCGTCAGATGCGCTGACAGATACTTGCGCTGTTTAATGCGTTTGTGATGTTCCTCAGTGCGTAAATCTCATTTCATAGGTATATTCTCCATCTGTAAATATTAGAAAGTCATGCAAATATTTCCATTTTGCTGTCAGGAGTGGACGAGCTTTATGCAAGCGAGTTAATTTCCGCTAAACTTCACGAACGAGCGCCGCCGGGCGCATGCGCGTCAAACAGACTGCGCGCAATAATTCTGACTAAAATATACATTTTGCTAAAATATTTGTTGTTGAACAATAAGTGTGCCATATGTAGAATTTTAAACCTACAAGTAAGTGTATGATAGCAGTAACTGTAAAGCATTTTAATGGGGTAATACAAATATCCAATATTTAATTAAATTAAATTTAAGTAATTTGAGTTTCAGGTAATTAAATAACATATTCGCCATATCCACTGTAATTCGACTTTCTGTGCATTCTAGGTGATATTAAATAAACATTACATTATGGTACAGAATAGAAATCTTTGGTATCATTATAAACGTCTGTCATTCATATAATGACAGTAAAGACATAATGATACTAAAGATTTCTATTTCAAATAAATGCTGTTCCTTTGCACTTTCTGTTCAACAAAGAATTCTAAAAAAATATCTACAAATTTGAAGCATTAAAACACATCAACACCAATGGTAAGAAATGTTTCTTAAGCACCAAATCAGCATATTGGAATGATTTCATGGATCATGTAACACTGACGACTGGAGTAATGGCTGCTGAAAATTCAGCATTTACAGGAAAAAATAAACTGTTTATTTTATTTATTTATTTTTAATTGTATTGTAATGATTTAACAGGATATTACAGTTTTTAAAGAAATGCAGCTTTGTTGACCATAAGAGACTTCTTTCTTACTGACCCCAAACTTTTGAACGGTATAGTGTATCTCATTCTCAATAGCTTCGTAAAATCATAGTTCAAAATATAATCCAGCATAAAAGCTTGACCAGAATATAAGCCTTGTGCTGTGAATGGAAAATTATGTGCCTGTAGACGTGGTCAATGATACAGACGGTATATACAACCGTATTGAATCTATATCAATCAGTATCCAGACTAGCAGGCGTCTCTGAGAAGGTATGTGATGAGTTGTAATGATCTTAATAGTAGCCTTAGAGCCAGAGATTAAAATCATCATTCAAAGGCAATAAAGTCATTTTCAAAAGACCTCTCTCTCCGTATCTCGCTCTTGATCCTTCTGTCTCTCTTAAGCCCACTCTCTTGCAAGATCATTGATCAGCATAAGTGCAGGATGAGTATGTGTGTGTACGTACACATGTGTTTGTGCATGCATGTTAATTGTAGAGTTCAAGGTTTAAGAGCTTTCCTCACATACCCATTTACTGAGTAACTGCCGAGGGGCAAATAATGTCAGCCCTGAGGGCACATGCATATACACACGCATGCACATATATATTAGCTCTTTAGCTTACTGCTATTTGTGTGTCAGCTTTCTTCAGCCGAAACAAATCCATACTATCGACCTTTACCATGATACTCTAAACTCACACGAACAAACATACATGTTCATTCAGAGCCTATATTAACAGTTTAGTTATTGAAAGCAGTGAGAGATGTTAAATGAATTCAAAAATATTAACAATATCAAGACTTAATTAGATGCAGGTACGATTTTTAAAGTCATTAGTAGACAAATTAATCGGAATCCGAACACAATGATAAATTATTAAAATGCAAATGTGAGCATGTTGTTTCAGTCTGTAATTGGACAAAGACAGTCATTCTGTGTATTATTTTTCCCTTCTTATTTCCTCCTTATTGAATTTCCGCTCAAACTGCAGAATTTTTGCTCCGTTACTAATGAACTCATTCCATCTCTTTCTTCATGCCATCTTCGCTCACATCCTTCCTGTCTTTCAACAACAACAACCTGTATAGCCTCCCAAATCTGTCTCACCTCATTTGCAATCTGAAGCTCTCAAACTTTCTTTTAAACAAAAGTTCATTTAAGAAACAAATATGTAGACGGATGAAAACATGTCTGTAGTATTATAAGGGATAATATGGGATAGGGAGGATAATTGCAGAGTTTACTATACAACCCCAACTCCAGAAAAGTTGGGACATTTTGTCAAATGCAATAAAATCAAGAATCTGTGATTTTTTTTTAATTCTATTGAACCTTTATTTAACTGACAAATGTATGAAGAAAAAAATGTCAATGCTGTTACTGTCCAAATTAATTGTATTTTTTTTAAAATATAAACAAGTTCTGATTTTGATGGCTGCAACACATGCCAAAAAAGTTGGGACAGAGGCCAAATAAAAGTAAAAAGATGACAGAATATCCAAGTTAAACTGTTTTGAAACAGTACACAATTAGCAGGTGAATTACAGGTAAGGGTATCATGATTGGGTATAAAAGGAACATCCACCAAAGACTTTGCAAACAAAGATGGGTCATGGCTCACCACTTTGTGCCAAATTTCATGAGAATTGCAAACAACAACAAAAAAATCACATTTCTCAATGGGAGATTGCAAAGTATTTAGGTCTTTCACCATCTACCATACATAATATTGTGAAAAAATCAGTCCATGTAGGGCAAGGCAGGAAACCTCTGTTAAATGTGTGTGACCTTTGAGCCCACAGATGGCACTGCATGAGAAACTATCATGCTACTGTGCTAAAAAAAAACATGACCCACATGAGCCTGTTGTCACTTAACAGTCTGCCGCTGCATCAAGAAATGCAACTTGAATCTCTGCAAGCCAGGAGAAAGCTATGCATTGATTCTATGCAGAGATGCCGCCGAGTTCTCTGGGCCAGAGCTCATCTCAGATGTCCAAAAGACAGTGGAAATGTGTGCTATGCTCAGATGAGTCCACGTTTCAGCATGTTTTTTGGAAAAATGGACATTGAGTTCACAGTCCCAAAAAATGAAAGGGACCATTCAGACATTCATCAGCCACACGTGCAAAAGCAAACACCTGTAATGTATGGGTGACTTATATATTTTTGAAGGTACAATTGACCCTTCGCTGGGAGTTTGATTGACAAGCGATCTAACCAATCATAACGCCGAATCTGCCATTTTGTCCGACAAAGAAGTCAGGAGTTATGCTGCGTTCACGACACCTTGTATTTACCGGAATCTTGAAATGACAACACGTGACGTTATATTCGGAGCTGTTCACGTCCTTTTGGCCCTTGGACTGGGAATTATGCATTTCCATGGCACCACTATCAATGCCTAAATGAATCTACAGCTGTCAGGTGGTACAGCGGCCACGTGGTACATGTGGGAGCTTTCAGAAAACTCCCAGCTTACAAGCTGTAATTACGAGCTCTACGAGGACGTGAACGCTTTTTACAAGCTAGAATCTTGTAACTACAGGAATTACAAGGCCGCGTGAACGCACCTTTAGATTAACCTCTGTGGACTTGAACTTGAAAAATGGTGTGCACTGACGTCTTTCTGTGTTTGAAACAACATTCCTTCTCATGTTCATTCATGTTTATTTGATGCTATAAATTAACAAGTAGGAAGAGATGATCGGTTCACGAGCCTCTTGAGCTGAGGCGCTACAGCAATCTGTCACGACACATTAAAGAGCCACAAAACTGTTTTTATTGTTCGAATTTCTTAAATTACACAGTTAGAAAGCAGGGACTTTGTTTAATATCATAAGTAACCTGCTCTGTTTTGTCTGTCGACGTGTTGTCAGTGTCCTCTTTGCTCCACGATGTATTTTTCACTCTGTGTGGCATGACAGTAGTGATGGGCATTCCGGCTCTTTTTCGTGAGCCGGCTCGTTTGACTCAGCTCACTGAAAAGAGCCGGCTCTTTTGGCTCACAAACGGCTCTTTAAATAATAAATGTTTTAACTATGACTTTGACTATGATAGGTCTGAAAACAATTTGTGAAATGAGACATTGCGAGTATGATTTAATTTAATAATTTAATTAGAACTGTTTTCACACCTATCATAGTCAAAGTCATAGGTAAAACATTTATTTAAAGAGCCGGCTCTTTTCAGTGAGCTGAGTCAAACGAGCCGGCTCACGAAAAAGAGCCGGAATGCCCATCACTAGTGTGTGCGCCTAGGCTTATATAATTATATTTTTTGTGTTGTTCTTTGAATTATTAGTCTATTGTTTTAAATAAAATTAAAATCATTCATTACATAATGATTTAATTTCTAAAGGCTTTATTTTAAAAATAGAGTCGGCTCGTTCGCGAACGACCCATCACTACATGACAGCGCCATGGCTTGTCGGACAAAGCAACAGTAACTAAGGGTCAATTGACATGTAGGCGTATATTGGGATTATACAAAGACATGTACTGCCATCAAGATGACATCTTTCCTAGGAAGCAAGACAATCACAGGCCTCATTCTGCATGTGCTACAACAGAGTGGTTTTTTAGACACTCTACACCATAGAAGGGATGTGCTTGACTGGCTTGCCTGCAGTCCAGGGGTTCGTTTCCCGTACAACGACATAACTCGCTGCTTCACTACCAAATTACGATGCATTGTTGAACAAAACAACTAGTCACGACTGTTTCCCGAAACTGTATTGTTGCAAACCTGGTGAGCCATGTTGGTGAATGATGTCACACAGGTGGTGGAGTAATAACTGAATACGTTTGAGATTGAAATAAAGCTAGATTTTTTTATTACTAATTCTCATTTTTTCTCAGTTATTTCCAGATTCAATCATAGCACGTACGCACATGTGCACTCTTCAAAAACGGTGCTTCAAATCTCTTGACAAAAAAAAAATTAAAAAAATATGTAAATTACATTTCTATATATTCGAAATAAAAGATATATTGTAATGAAGGGTCAACAGAGTGGGGATCCATTTGCAGCTTTTTATTAAGAGCAACCACAACAAGGCAAGGGCAGAGGCAAAGACGTAAACAGGAACAGGCAGAGGTCGAGGCAGGCGGCAGGCAGATAGAGTTCAGTATACAGGCAAGGATCAGGGCAGGAAGCAAACAAACACAGTCCAATAAACAGGCAAAGGTCAGGGCAGGCAGCAGAGAATCATACAGGAGGTAAACAGTCCAATCGGCAACAGAAATAACAATCCACAAAAACGCTCAGAAATGATCACCGGGGCAAATCAAGACTTCGCGATGTGTGTGTGTGCTGCTTAAATAGTGTGTGAGTGTGATGTGGTGCAGGTGTGTGTGCAATCAGTCCCAGGAATGAGGGCCTATGGGAAATGTAGTCCGAATGGTAAAGAGTCAGTTTTCCGGTGAGGGCTCCCTCCGGTGGTGTGGGGGAGGAAGTGCGGGAGCCTCACTTGTAACATATACATTGTACTTAATATCAGCTTGCAAATCATTACTTCGCGATGTGTGTGTGTGCTGCTTAAATAGTGTGTGAGTGTAATGTGGTGCAGGTGTGTGTGCAATCAGTCCCAGGAATGAGGGCATATGGGAAATGTAGTCCGAATGGTAAAGAGTCAGTTTTCCGGTGAGGGCTCCCTCCGGTGGTGTGAGGGAGGAAGTGCGGGAGCCTCACTTGTAACATATACATTGTACTTAATATCAGCTTGCTTATTTTGCTCAAGATAACAATTTATTAAGTCCACATGTCATAAAAACAAGAAACTATGCTTCTAACCACAGCTTGAGTTTCAGGAAACACCAAATCGTTGAACTATGTTAGTAACAACAGAACTTGCGATGTTAGTTGTCTAACGATGCTTTTGGGAAACACATTCTCTTATTGAAACTGTATGGCTGATCATAAAGAAATCAGACAACAATGATCAAGGACTGCTGATGAAAAAAATTCCACTTGCAAAACTGCAACAATTAGTATCCTTAATTCCCAAATGATTAAAAGGTGTAATTAAAAGGAAAAGTGATGTGACACAGTGCCCTTGTCCCAACTTTTTTGGAGTGTGTTGCAGCCAACAAGTTGGCCAGTGAAAACACTGAAGATCGTTTGTCAGTTAAAGAGAGTTAATAAATCACAGATTCTTGATTTTTTAGCATTTTACAAAATGTCTCAACATTTCTGGAAATGGTGTTTAAATGATTTATCAGTGCACATCTTTTTTTTTGCCCTCGTAACCTCACTTGCATGAGACTGAAGCAGTTAGCAAATAACACAGATCCAACAATCCAATCAATTCCTGATGGATAAAACCACCCTACACTTTTTCTTGTTCATGAAGCCATTTCACTCGGATGTTAAAGAGAATAAAAGATGATCACAGTTTCTTTTTCATGCTGACGTTAAATGCAATTTTTATTTGATCTAATCAAAGGCTGGAGGAGTCTTGCTGCTCTCTAAATTCCACAAACATGATTATTTTCTTTTGTGATGCTTAAAATTTACCAAACACATACGGAAACGCACACCCCTAATTGTATTTCATGCATTTTCATTTTCTCTGCTCATCATCAGGTCCACATGAAATTTGCACCAAGAAAATCCCAGAGAAAGCTCCACTTTCTGCAGAATAAGAATTACCGTCATTCATAAAATTCTTGCATGTTCATTTAATAAATATTTTGGCTAATCTGATTATTCTTTCACCTACATTTTCAGCTCCATTTAACACATATTACCACAAAATTACCCTCAATATCTGCACAGAAAATGCAATCAAAGTCACATATTTCAATTGGACCTGCTCCTCACTCATAACAGGTATGACGACACCTTGCTTCCCATTTATCACGAGGTGCACAGGGCTCCAGTAAAAGCCAGATGGGAGCCAGAAGACTGAAGCATCTCTGACTGCGAGAAACCAGTCATCTCTATTGATTACAGTTTGCTGGGAGAATGGACGCCACCTCAGAGTGAACATAATCACTCCACAACAAATGCATCACCTGAGAATGAGAATGAGAGAGAGGTGAAATTGCTTTCCATCACTCTCAAGCTGGGTGGGAGGTTTGGCTCAATAAACCACTAGGATACACTCAGTCAACCTGCCTGTTACCCTCAACACAAACAGATGTGTGTTTATTTCTGTGTGCCTTGTCCGGTAGGCTATGGACCGTGCGTATTGGTGCATTCTTGTTTATACTGGTAACTCATGATGAATTGACATTGTGTGTTTAAAGGGTTAGTTCACCCAAAACTGAAAATTCTGTCATTATCTACTCAACCTCATGTCGTTCCAAACCCGTGAGACCTTTGTCCATCTTTGCAACACAAATTAAGATATTTTGATGAAATCCGAGAGCTCCCTGGCACCTCCAGGATCCCTCTAGCCGGCCCAGTAATGGATAGCTCCTGTGTCAGCATCAAACGCATGTGTCAAGGTGCTCACGTGAACAGCATCGGCCAATGAGCCAGAGTTTTGACGTAGAAGCCAGCGCTTTAGAGTGTGTTCTACTTGAACAGCGTAGGACACTGACATGGAAGAGAAGAAATTGTTGAATAAAGCCATTTTTTCTTGTTTGATTGTTGCGCACAAAAATTATTCTTGTCACTTCATAAAATTAAGGTTGAACCGCTGTAGTCACATGACTACTTTAACGATGTCTTTACTACCTTTCTGGGCCTTGAAAGTGGTAATTGAATTGCTGTATATGGAGGGGTCAGAGAGCTCTCAGATTTCATCAAAATACTGTATCTTAATTTGTGTTCTGAAGAAGAATGAAGGTCTTACGGGTTTGGAATGACATGAGGGTGAGTAATGACAGAATTTTCATTTTTGGGTGAACTAACACTTTAAGTGTTTTGGAAGCTATTAAAACTTGCCTAGAAAGAAACAAGCTACTCATAATCTGAAGTTAAGAAAGCTCTTCTGAAAACATAATTTCACTACAAGTTGCTAAAAGAAAGTAGCATGTTACATTTAAACTTCTTAAAAGTACAATAACATTTAAAACTTTATGATTATTAAGCAACATCACACTTCCAAGAGTGCAGAATATCACAAACATGAAATAACCCAGACATTAAAAACAACAAATTTTGACTGTAAACAAAACACAGAGACAGAGCGCATTTAGTATAATCTGAAAACCACGCCCACTGGGGGGAAAACAATCCAACAGTCTCCATTGACTTTGTATTGCGTGAGGCTGCCTCCTTGTCATTTCCGACTTATTACAAAAAACAGAAGAATGTCTAAAAGCTGCTATGTGACATGGTGTACAGCAAAGCTAAAAAACCCAGAACTAAGTTTTTATAAGCTGTCGACCCCAAAAAACGAATGTTTAAGGACACAAAAGTGGATACAGGCCGTGAGACAAAGCGCAACGGGTATTACTATAAGAAAGAAATCGAAGGGGAACGTAATCGGCGACAGGTTATGCTAAACAAACAAAGAAAAAAAAACATTAATTATTTTTAACCATGTCAAATAATTATTTCACCTGTCGCCGAATACGTTCCCCTCCTATGTATTTCTTATAGTAATACGACCCGTTGTGCTCTGTCTCACTGCCTGTATCCACTTTTGTGTCCTTAAACATTCGTTTTTTTGGGGTCAACAGCTTATAAAAACTTAGTTCTGGGTTTTTTTGGCCTGTTTGCTGTACACCATGTCACACAGCAGCTTTTAGACATTGTTCTATTTTTTGTTTTAAGCCAGAAATGACAAAGAGGCAGCCTCACGCTATATAAAGTCAATGAGGACTGTTGGATTGTTTCCCCCCCCGGTGGGCGTGGTTTTCAGATTATGACGCGTATCGCTCTGTCTCTTTACAAAACACTCAGGCTATACAATAAACAACACATTTATATTGAGTAACTTACATTTTAGACACAATATTTCCAGTACTTCGTCTTTTTTAGCTCCGTCAAAGACAATATTTCCAAGCAGCCAAAGCAGTTCTGAACAACACTTACTGTGTTTTTCCATTCCTGAACTGGCGTTTGAACGACTCGAACTATTTAAAGGGGTGGTTCATTATGATTTCACTTTTTTAACTTTAGTTAGTGTGTAATGTTGCTGTTAGAGCACAAACAACATCTGCAAAGTTAGGACGCTCATAGTTCAAAGCAAAGGAAGATATTTTCTTTTAAAGAATTCTCTGTTTAAGGACTACAACAAATGGCTGGTAGGGACTACAACGAGTTTCTTCCTGGGTTAGTGACATCACTAAGCCTAAAATTTCCATAAACCCGGCCCCGAGAACACGCAACAAAGCGGTGAGTCCATGTTATTGCAATACAGTACATAACACAAATGCAATAGCATGTCATAAATGCAAGATGCCAATATAAGTTATAACCGTAAACTAAAATATACCTGTTCTATCATCATGCAGCATATATTCTCTGGCTCTGTAGGCATTTTACAACAGTTCCCACACGAGCGATTTATAGATTATCATGACAGAATATGCTAATCAATGACTTTAAGATATCCCACATCAACTACATAAATTAAGCAACTAACCGTTTAGAAACATCCTGTTGCATTCTACATGTTGTCACTTCTTCTCCGGTTTGAACATAAAAGGCTGAACAGGTTCGGACATTTTCAGTGAGTCTTTGTGAGGTAATCAGCGCTTTTAACACTATGTGCTAACAGGAGCTCTTGAAACCCCACACTCTGCTTAGGAGCAGCAGCTCATTTGCATTTAAAGGGACACACACAAAAAACGGAGCGTTTTTGCTCACCCTCAAAAAGTGAAAAATTTAACATGCTATAAAAAATAATCTGTGGGGTATTTTGAGCAAAAACTTCACATACAGACTCTGGGGACATCAGAGACTTATTTTACATTTTGTAAAAAGGGCATTATACCACCCCTTTAATGACTCACTCATAGTACAGTCGCTTGGCTCCACCTACTGTTACTTCAGGAAAAAGAGAGAGAGAGAGAGCGAGAGAGAAACCTGAGCTGAGCTGCATGATTTAAAAAAATAATGATGTGCAGATAAATAATTTAGAATAAATACTGCAATATTCAAAAAAAATTAACTTTTAGATTTCATGGTCACTTATGTAGCATCAATTCTTTTAGCTTTTAGTGTGGACACATTACATTCGGTTTATCTAAGGTAACTCTTCTCGCCTGTCTTTTATTCTCCAATATGATGAGCAGACAGACACTGAGTTACCGTGAAGTGTTTTGCTGAGGTGGCAAAGTTTCTGTGGAATTTAATGTGCCTCCGTCTACTGCAAAGAGAGCAAGTTCAAGAGTTCAGCCTATTCCTTATACATTTTTATCACCCTGATTATACAAAGTGAATTAACTTTACAGTATTTCTGAGGTTTCAAAGTGGGAGGGGTGACATTTGAGGACATGGAGGAAAATATGGCATGCAAACTGGGAATCAAATGGTGATTGCCTTAATTTGTTCAAATAAATCTCATGATAAAAAGAGCTATGAAAGGGAAGTTTCAGGTGCTGTCAATTGCCAGGATCGTCTATGAGACTGACAATCTTATGAGTTGAAGACACATCTAAATGATGAAAGGCTTGAGTGACAGTAAATGACTGTAGAAAACGGATCCTGATTATGTCTAAAGCTTCCAGCATCAATTAGGAATAACTATTTGAAATGCATTAGATTTTGTACATCGGATATGCGTTTGAATAATGAGGAACAGAAGACTAATGACTTCCTTCATACCAGACTCACTCATAGATTAAATATATTTTGATCTGAAAATTAGATTAATTTTTTCTCAAGAGAGTGGCAAGCTCTTTTGTAAGAGAACTATCTGGATCTAATGGAGTGCAGGCGGGAAGATTTATTATGGGCTAAACACTGTACAACAGCACTGTACTTGCACTAGAACTTTACAAAGGGGCCGTTCACACAGGATGCATTGTGTTCATCAAATAGTTGGAACAAAACACAGGTGTCTTGAGGAGCATTTTTAAAAAACTGAACCTCTTTTATGTATGCTGGATGTTTTCTTGTGTCCATCTGCTCTATTTTCAAATTGACTGTTGAATGTTAAAGATCTACCCAGCTAACAGGGAACGTTCTCAGAACTTTGGCAAAATTCTGGCAATGTTATCTCAAAGTTATGAACAAATGTTCTTCCAGTAACATTAATAATGTTTGTTAAAGGTTATCTGGTGTTTAATAATCTTCTCAAAACATTAGCACACACACAAAAAAAGCTTTATTTATACATTGTTCATGGAACTTTTTTTTTTTTTTGTGAGATGTTTTAGTTGTTGGACATTCATCTAATGTTTTTTAAATGTTACTGTTTGTTTCAGAATGTTCAGAGAATGTTCAAAATGTTTGCAAAACAAAATGGAATGTTGGAAACTGGACATTTTGAACATTTAGCGAACATTCAGAAATAATTCTTACAACACATTTTTATTAGCTGGGTAGTCAGAACATGATATTTGATTAAAAAACAAAACAAGACACTATGTGGATTTTTACACCTGCAATAGTTAACCCTTGGTCATTCTAAACCCCAGGTAAACAGAATCCTGTGTTATCTTGTTTCACGTTTCATATTTTAATGTGGTATTTAATGTGCCTCCATCCACTGTAAAGAGAACAAGTTCAAGAGTTCAATTTTGTTTCACATTTCACATTGCTCATTTCACGAGTTCACACTTATAATCAGATATAGTATAAAATATAAAATATGCGTATTTGGCGTGGCATCCGAGGAGAGGGCTCCGAGCTTGAAATTTGGCCCGAACCCAGAGCACTCCCTCCCCTATCCCTGGTTAGGGTTGGGAATAATTGAAAGTTGGGGTGGAGAAAGGATGCTGGAAAAACTGTTGTGGAACATAAGTAAGTCTGCTCTAAGCCTCCTCTCGCACTTATTGGGTAGATTATCTGAACGTGCTCCTCCTGAACTTTGTTAATAAAACATATTTTTACCAATTAATCCTGGGTATTCATAAACTGACATTTCAAACTGTACATTCCTCAACCCTTGACGTTCTTATTTGCACATTTTTGGTGTCAGTGTCATTGATTGGACGAACACAGCATGCCACCTGTTTACAAGCACTAGCATTGCATGTCCTCATATTAAGCTATATATTGCTGACTGTATCAGGTTTTTCCTGAATGGACTTTTCGAACTATAAAGGTAAGAAAACAGGCTCTTCTTCATTCCAATTTATGCGTTTTCCATCAACATTTGAAATTGTCCCTCTCAAAAGCTGAAATGACTTAAAGCACTGTGTTTCCAGGACTGTCCTAAGCACCTGAACGTGAGGCACGCAATTAGGTGTCTAAGCATTGCATAGCTGTAAGAATCTAAGTTAACACAGCAAAATTGGTGCTAACCCTGCTCCAGGGCAGGGTTTTTTAAACCTGGGTAAAACGCGATGCTATCTCCGCTTCTAAATTACAAGTGTAAAATGTTCCTTTACCCAGAATTAAAAGCGGGGTCTAGAACAACGATAACATTACTCCTGATGGTGTATTGTGGAAATGAAATTACAAAAAATGTACCGTGGTGTAAAAAATATAATAATACAAATAATAAATACAAATAATATTGTTTTATAACTATTCTCATTATTATTATTGTTATTATTTAAAATAACTTAATTTTACACTAAAATAACTTAACTTAAACTATTTTAATATATATATATATTTTTAAATTTGTAATTTATTTCTGTAATGGCAAAGCTGAATTGTCAACATCTATTACTCTAGTCTTCAGTGACACATGACCCTTCAGAAATCATTCTAAGAGGGCATTTACATGAGTGGGCATAACTAAAAATTTTAATCTTTTTGTGTTTTGGCGGTTCATTTACACAATAAACGATAGCTTTATCATCCCCATGTAAACTACAAAAATGCAAATTTGTGAAAATGGTGATGACATGCACACCCACATGTTCAGTCTATAGGCGTGTAGTGTTTCTTTATAAAGTGACATCACCATCTACTGGCCTGGCATGCATGATACATGTATAAAAATGCATTTTTAGTAATTTTTACAGATCCGTGTGAACGGAAATTGTTTTGAAAATGTTGTCACCTGTATGTGAAAAATGCGAAAGAAAAACTTTGTTAAACGTAAATGTGTAAACGTATCCTTATCATCAGTTGACAACAGTTGTGCTGCTTTGTTTTGTGGAAGCAGTAGTGTAATAAAACTAATTAAAAAGAAAAAAATCCTCTAAAACTGTTGTTTTTTGTTTTGTTTGTTGAACAGAATCAATCTGAGGACCACATGGAATGCTTCATAACAATTTGGGCTGATCCCTGAAGTTTAAAGTTGCAAGTTCAAACACTGCAAGGGGTGATTCCTGAACAATCACCATTGTGACCTTGAAAAAGACACTTAACCTCAGGCAGCAGACGGACCATCCTGTAACTTAGCATGGCAGCACCACATGACATTTTCAGGGGAAAAAAACAAACAACAACAACAAAAAAACAAACACACCTTCCCATTGTCACAGACAAATAAAGAAATAGTCTTATAAAGATCTACTTATTCATAAAGTTACAGTTTTAAATAGCTACATAGTTATACTGGATGTTAAAGTGCGCCTGAGTTGTGTATAATAAGTGAAGTCTGAAGTTTGTAATGACCTGTACTATAATTGAGATGGTATACAGTTGTCCTCTCCCTGGTCGTCTCCTGTTATTTGGTGTTCCAACTGGTTTCAGAGGCAGGCTCAGGGAGGAGGGTTCTGATTCCCTCGTCCACCAATCACCATCACCAACAGCCACCGCCATCTGCTTCACCTGTCTCCTGCAGAGATTCATACACACGCTCACTAACTTAATGAGAGTAAACATCATCGCCTGCTAACTCATTAGCACAGAGAGACTGCGACAGCATGTAGAAACTGATAACAAACTCCCTTCATGGCAGGGGATCGAGGTTTAGCTGGTTTAGTGAGATGCTATATATATACAACACAACGTCATAACGCAGCGTGGAGTTTCACTTGAAAGTGAACCAATATCTCTAAAACTTCAGTTTCTATAATCCATTTGAAATCATCAATGAAATAAGGCAGACATAGTATCAAATTGTTCTTCTTTAGTTGAAATGAGCATAAGCATAGTAAACTTTCCATTTCTGATTTTCAAATTTGAACATTTCTATTTAGTCACACCAACTTTAAGTTATGTGAATTTTTTCAATGTTTAGCAAAAGATACGAAAATGCTTGCATGTTTTAATGAATGTGCAGATATCGATAGAACAATTCTGAAACAGATGTAGCATGTCATGCTACATGAATTTTTACTCATAATCTCTTCCATGCTTCATACGAGACATAATGCAAGAGATTATGGATAGACCACAAACTCACTGACACATGGGAAGTGTGAATGAAAGGGTATTATGCTGCAGGGGGTCTCTGGTGATGATTTCAGGGGCTTAAAGGCTAGATTTGGAGGCTAAAAACCGGATCGGTGGAAGATGAGAATCTGGTCTCTGAGGATGTTTAACTGCAGAATGATTCTCTAATGGCACCAGCGAGACAAGATGGAGGCTGGCTGGAAAAAAAGGCAATTAAATAGAAAACACACATTTGTAGGCGCACACACTCACACCCCCTGATCAGATCCTGCAAAATAAATAGTCTTAAACACATTCATCTTCAAAATAAAGTACAAAACACTGCAAACAATCAGAGGAATTCATTTCCTAGGATATGCAGTGGAAAGAAATGCACACTCAAACACATTTTATCCACTGCGACGACATATCACAACGCTACAAAATAAATTATGTAGAAGACTCTCAATACAAACGACATAGAAAATCAATTGGCACCAGCAGCTATGTGCTTTAGCTGCAGGCTGATGAGAGAAGAGAGCAGGATGCAAACAAGCCAAAGAGCCCAGAGGCTGTCTGAAACAGAACACAATGGAAAGCCAAGTAAAATTCACTCCATCTTGTTCCACATGAAAGATGCCTCCTAAAGCTAAAGAGAGAGTGAGAAAGAGAGAGAGAGGCCCTCATTAACTGAAAAGGCCAGATACGCACTGGTCCAATCTTTCCTTTACTAAGGAAAAGCCGTGGACTCTTAGTAGACTCTCCAGCACTCAGGGATTAATGAAGATTGCAATCTAACACTTAAAAGGTTTTGCACTTAAACCATGACCTCTTCACTCTGCATCAGCCCGAGCTTTCTACAAATGTGTGCGTTACCTGAATAGGTTAGTTGTGTCAGGGACAAAAGCTGTTGAAGCTGCTGTGTGTAATTTATGCGCCACTAAGGGAACCAAACGAGATTGGAAAAATAATTACCTGTTTCTCAAACACTACTGTCCCTTTCTGCTCGGTCTGCCATTGTTTAGATGAAAGCTGGTAATTCTGGCTCAAACTCATGCAAGATTGATATAGAAATCAGCTTACTTGTATGAGTGACTTATAGTTGTCTCTCCATATTAAGCTGGGATCGTGGACATCGGAACATCGGCATTAAACATTAACGTTTGACGTTAAAATCTCCTTTTTTCTCACCTTACTAGGAACAGCAGCAAACAAGAAATTAGTAGCACTATCATATATGAATAATAGTTCTGTCATGACAACTCTGGGAGAGATTGGCATGGTAATGGAAATGGCAATGTAATGTATTTGGTCTTGGCAGAATAGATCTGCTATACACTGCTCCTGCTGCTGTTGATTATTGTTGCTGCTACTGCTGCTGCAAAGCAAGTACAGAGACTTGCTACTGCAAAATACATTCACAGACATTGCTGTGAGTATGTAAGACATGCTGCTGCTGCACATATAGCATACATGAAATAAACCCTGTAGCAGATCTATACAGGTGGAAAAGCCTGTATACAAGTGTCTGAAAGCATGCTGCAGACTGCTAACAGCAAACAATGCCAAATATTTGAATGTTAAGCAGCTGCTCATTGGCCACTGATACCACAGCAACCAATCAGCTGTGCTGTGTAGATAATGATGTGATAGCTACCAAATGAGTTCAGGGCCAGCGCCATCTAAAGTTTCACGCCAGAACTTTGTATTTGACCTTGACCACTAATATTTTTAAAATGACATTTCTTGTCAAAGGAGCATAACAAAAGTTAATTTAAATAAAAAGGTAATTTAAATACTATTACTACTACTGCTACTACTACTAATAATAATAGTTTTACCACAAGAAAAAAAAAATCATATGTTGTTCTGTTCTGTTAAAAACCATTAAATCGGCATCTATCAAACACCATAAACTATGCAGAAGTCCCGGTCACTCAGGGTGTCTGGAAATGAAATTAACCACATATACAGGGTTACTAGTGTCTCCAGTTTGGATTATGTTAGTATCACAAGAAAAGTAAGTTGAGCTTGAATGGCTGTTATACCCTAGCACTTTGGTGGGAAAATATTATTTCTTGACATTTTAGTGGTAACTAAATAGAAAGGTTGTTAATAAAAGCATAGAATTAGCATAAATGTCACCATTTCCAGCAACAAATTTAGACAAAAATAGGGAGAGATCAAGTTAATACAGATAGAACTGGAATGCAAGAAAAAGAGAGAGAGGCCAAGGAAGGAATGGAAGATTAGAAGCAAATCGAAGAGTGATGCTGTGTGTCTAGTGCAGGCAAAAACTCCTCCAGATGTTGTATGTGCTGTTGTATGACTTTGAATGAATTAGTACACATGTGATTTATGTAGTCTAGCTCTAATATATCTCAGTACTTCCACCCTGCCATCACTCACACATGCTGCTGATTTTATATTATAATTAGACAAACTGAAATACAACCTATGTCAGGAGTTCATCAGTGTCAGTGTCTATATGGAATGTCATAATTCAACACTGAAGACAAACAGAAGCAACAGCACTGCCTTCTGTTCCACCAAATTACACTAAATTAGCCATGCATTAACATAGGGACTCCATTAGCCATAGACAGGAAGCTGATGAACCTGTTAGTGTAACAGAGGCCAGCTAGTAAGAGCTATGCGAGTAAACCTCACTCCCCTGGCCTCAAGAGGCGCACTAGCGACTGACGCTAGAGGCTGTGGCCTTTAGCGTCATTGTTAGCGTTCCTGCCTCCCATGCCAGAGACGCCGGTTCGAATTCAGCTTGGAGTGGTGCGAGTAGCATTGGAGTGGTTACATTGGTGCCGTGACCAGTTGTTTTAGGAGGGTAAGTGTAAGCCACGTTCACACTGTCCATTTTTGGGATTGACAACCGCATTTACTTACAGGTATGAGTCTTTCACACAGCAACTTACAGTAGTGTCTCAAACACTGTCTGTATGAACGTACAATGGGAGTCAAGACCGTATTCCCTGACGCTGACGTTGCTGTAAGTTACCGAAAGCGAAACCACACACAAAACCCCTTAGAAGAGCAGCTCTCTAGCACTATGACGCGACAGACAACTAGATGTCCAGTCCGGTTCTGTTCATACAGCGCAGATTTTCGGAGAATGCGGTTGAGAGTCCTGAAAATGTACGGGTGTGAGTTCTGTTATAGAATATGGTTGTTACTCCCTTAAACAACCATACTGCATGTGAACATAACTGTATTAAGGACTGAAATACAGGACTGACAACCGTATTCTGCTGCTGTGTGAACGTTGCCGAAATGGAGGCCAGCTAGTAAAGAGCTATTCAGGTAAACCTCACTCCCCTGACCTCAAAAGACGCACTAGCGACTGACGCTAGAGGCTGTGGCCTTTAGCGATCTTGTTAGCGGGCCTGCCTCCCATACCAGAGATGTCAGTTCAAATCCCCCTCGGAGCTGATCGAGGAGAACCGTAGGAGTTACATTGGTGCCGTGACCCGGATGATAGTGAGGTTTAGGGGGTGAGAGTAGTGGAAGCTAGCTAGTAAGAACTCTGCGAGCAAAAACCTTACTCCCCTGGCCTCAAGAGGCGCATTAGTGACTGACGCTAATGGCTGTGTTCTTGTTAGCGTGTGTGCCTTCCATGCTGGAGATGCCAGTTCGAATCCTGCTTGGAGCAGAGTGAGGAGAACCGTAGGGGTTATATGGTACACAAAATCTTGAGCCCTTAAATCCTTACATAAATAAAAATACTTGTTAGGGTGAACATAAGATAAGGCCAATGAACACATAATACTGAAAACATTAAAGGAAAATTAACAAAATTTATCATTAATCATACAAGCACATAAATGTTCAGGTTACACTTTAATGCTAATTATTAAGAGCAAAACTGCAAAACTCGGAGCAATCATAAAAATAAGCCTGATACTTTTGATATTAGTGATAACATTAGTAAGAATCTTATTCAAAACTACAGTAAATCATTTGTGAATGTGGGATCATATCTTGTATCATACTTTGATATAATCTTTAAACCACTTTCCACATTTTCTGAAACTTAGCTGCAAAAATATTTCATTCTAAACATCCGTAACCTTCAGACATCAGTTACATAAATACATAAAAACTTGATACCACAAATGTACATGTCAGTGAAGCTTATTGTGTGTTCAAAAGCCTGGCTCGCACTTAAAACACTTAAGTTTTATTGAGCAGGAAGACTGAAGAGGAAGACGGACAGATACTGTTATTCCTTAACAGCAGAATAACTAACCAATAAAAGTGTAAATAGTGAATTTCTACATTTCAATTGAAGACATATGGCCCCTGTACTGTAAATAAAAAGTAAATTCAGGACAAGCTAACATGGTTATATATTTTTTTTATCCATTTAGGTCTACTATGCCACAATCTTTTTAACAAAATACAACCAATATGGGATTGTGAAAAAATTAAAGGTTGCCTCTCAAATATCTTGGGTGTTTTGTGAGGTAAAACCTGTTGATGCCAACAATCATCTGACTTGTTTCTAAAGAACATTTAATAAATGCTGCTGATGCAAGAAGTAATCGATTTTGGAGAGCCTGGAAACCTTCCTTAAGCTCCACCAAGAGCTGGTGCTAATGGATTTCACCCAAATGAAATGACATACTGTAGATAATCTATCTACCATTCATCCTTGTTTAACCAAAGCAAAGAGTTCATTCTTAGTCTTCTCAGGGCTTTGACCATAATAATTTATTCCACTGATTTTAAAACTGAAATTTCAAGTAATTAGTGCATGTAGAAATGCGAGGGAACAGCATGATGATGGTGCTACAGTGTGGACGTCTAGTGGTTGTTGACCCTCACATGTGGCATTGAGTGACTTAATATTCTGACTTTCATTATTCCTGAGTTTCCCTGACAGCCCCCTTACCAGAAAATGATTAACAGTAATGAGCTCAGTCCCTGTGAATGTAATTGTGAATGAAATATTGCCATTATATTCCAAGTTTTTTTTTTATGAAGCATTTCAAGATACGTTTGAAGAATCACGGGCTAATAAATCATGCATGAACAGGGTTATTCCTGTTATGCAGTACCTTTTGAACTTTCTAATTTTAAAAAAAAAATGAATATGCATGCTTTAAAGACGTTTATTTCTATAGAAGGGTATAGAAGACTTTCAGAAATATTATCTGGTCATGCTTTATTAATTATATAACTTGATCATTTACACAGTTGGCAAGAAAATAACAGGATGGAACTAAAGAAATAGCAAGATGGAACTAATGAGCTAAAATTTGCTTTTACTTGGTGAGTTAGCTCACATTTCAACTTATTCTTAGCCATCCTTTAAAATGTAGATAATGATATTTTAATCTAAAATGGCAAAATGTTTTAGAGTGGGACAAACCAGACCACAAAACATCACAGACTTCATTAAATTAATTGCTAATACTTACTGATGTATGTGATGTATAGCTTTCAAAATGACATCTTGGAGGATGATGTCATTAAGGAACCTGCTTTTGCTTGTAAAAGGGACAAAAACAACATCCTCAAGAAAATATATTTTGTTTACAACATTTCAATTGCAGAAAGGAAATAAATATATATATGTTTAGGAATATCTAAAAATAAATTGATATTTAATCCTCTGGTGCTACTTGGTCATTTTTGACCAAAATTTTTTTGGTATACTGCACCCAAACAAAATCTTACTGAAAGCTAATTTTTTGAGATATCAACCTCAAATTTGGAAGACAACTTGTTTTGATTTTCTTACAGTTTTAGAGTAAAACATGTTTTGGAAAATATATATTTCATATACAATTTAAAAATAGTATTTGTATGCATTTTTCATAATAATATAATTAAACTTTTATAACTTTTTTTTTTAGTTTCACTTTTTTAAACTGTTTTCACTTCAGCTATAATCTGCCAAGTGTCTTCTTTAAAAAGAGACCAAAAGTAAGCCTGTGTTCCAAAGCATTCCAGATTTATAATGGTTTAAGTTGGAAATTTCATTTTCAGGTCTATGCTCAAAAAGTGATTAACAGGTAATAAATGGAACCTAACAATTTCATAAATATAATATAGTACAATCAAATACCCTAAAATTACAAAATATTAAATAAAAAAAAACATTAAATAAAAGATAGTACATTAATTTCATTGAAATAAAAAAATGCAGCACCAGAGGGTTAAGTAAATTATAAATAAATTAAAAAAATATTGCTATAATAAGTCTTACTCATACATTTCTCAAAATATAATGGATCTATTCACTAATAAATGCACTGATTATTTATTTCCTACATATTATTTTATACGCACAGAATCATTTCTCACAAAAAAAGTTCTGCCTAATTCAAAACATGTGCGTATACGCACATGAATATGTTCTTAATCTTATTCTAATGTTATTGAGTTTGGAACATTCTAAATGAACAACCACATGCCCGAGGCTAAACATTTGCATAATATGATTATTGCATATGTGTGATTTCAGTTGTTCCTAACTTTTTTTTTTTTTTCTTGTAAAGAGAGGAAAAAATAGTTAGAAAGTTATTGGTGAATCATTATTTGTTTGTGAAAATGTTCAGGTTGTACTCATAAAATTGTGCATATACAAGCTTAGTGAATTAAATCCAAGGTTTCATTTTAGAAGGTGCTACAAAATGGAACAAAAATGGAAACATTAAGTTTTAAGTTTAAATCAAACCAATCTCACAGGAAAATGTAACAAGAAAATGCATGGAGGTCCATCCCTAACCCCATCCATAAACATAACTGTCACTGGTACGTAAAATGTTCCAATGAGATTGTACAAATTCATATGAATTAGACACCAATTTGTCAAAATGTAAAATAGTTATGAATTGCCATGAGATTGTGTTGGATTATACAAAAATTACAAATACAAATGCAATGCTGGACAATGTGCTCAAGTGTGTGTGGTGAGTAGTTATTCAGGACTTCCATCTTTTCCAGATGGTCACTGGGAACACTCACAGCTGTCTATCCTAAAGGCTCCAGTTCTGAATTCCACAGAATCCAAAAGAGTAGTGTGATGACTGGATCTAATCAAAAAGAGAAAGAGCATAACTGTTTAGGCTAGTAATGATCAAGCATGGTCAAAATTGGAATTCACAGTTTACAGAGACTGAGAGTGCTTTGAAACCTAATGTGGGTGGCAAATCTATTGCCAAAAAACCTTGGAAGCATTTCAAGGCACCGTAGGGTATTTTGAAAACTATTTTTAAAAAGTAATCTGGTAAGTAGTGATATGTTAGAGAATGTCTTTCATATATTCAAGCTCTGTGGGCTACTTATCTCCCTCACACATGTTACATCCAAACTGAAGCCTCTGAGCAAAGCTGTCTTGCAATCCTAAAGGAAGGGTTTGCTGGCTTTTCAAAGTGTCACAAATGTTTGCTCTTCTCAGAAGGATCCTTTGGGTAGAGAGAGTGTATGTTCCTGAAGCTCTGTGCTGAGTGGCAGCTTAATGGATGTCACAGGAGATTCCACTAGAGCCTCCCTTCGCATATATAGCTAGAGAAAACTAAAGCACATTGGAACTATGATGACATATGTTCACAAAAACTCCATTATGACCTTAGTGGATAATATGACTCGTTCCCAGTCAGCTCAAAACCAGGAAAGCTATGCTTAAACTCCTCAGTTTATTGGCTAATAACAAACCTCTGTTTTGTTTTCGGCAGTCTGAATTAGAATCAATTAGTCATGTGGTTTAAAAATAGACGTTTTCATAGGGGAGAGCCCAGACATGTTTGCTTTGAATTACAGAGCTCTTTTCAAGCTCCCATATGGCTCAGCATATGGACATCTCACTTACAACAGATCCCCTGTGTAGATATTGCCTGTTGGCACCGATCAGCGACCGGGTCCCACAAGTCATAACCTTCACCGTCACCGTTTACGGTCATGTATAGAGCATGCATACAAAAGACTTGCCTAACACATTTTTGAAGTGTTTCTTTTGACGCCATTAAAAACACACACAAAATTGTAATAATATGCAATCAGAGCCTGAGGCATAAAGATTATTTCCAAATAATGTAGCATGCATATATTTCCTGCAAGTAGTAGAAAGATACAGCAGATTGATATAAAAAATAATATACATATTTTACAAGAGTATTGATATGCTCGTATGTATGCGCATGCACTCAAATTTTGCATAGTAACTATAACTTATAGTTTGATTCGTGTACGAAAAGAGTTGTTGTTGAGAAACGTTTGCTAATTCTGATTTTCTGAAAATTGTTCTAGGCCTAAATCAATATAGGATAAAACATGTCTGATTATTCACTACGACAAGAACATAAATCTCCAAGGTTTTATTTCAAACTTTTGCTAAGTTTGTTCTTTTAAGACCAGCTCTGAATGAATCATATTCGATTTTTCAATATTTCTGGAACTGGAACAGATTGTTTTATTATTATATGGCTCTGTGGAATACTTGATTCTGACTGGTCAATCGCGCCATCCAGCTGTATATTATTCCCAGATAGCAACCACTAAAAACAGATAACACAGACTCATCTATACGCTTGCTTGGAGGGTCATTGACGAATAAGGTTTTTAAAAGTCTAAAAAAACCTTAATGGAGATGTAATTAATTTTGAAGTTTTATTAAATGTTAACTATGAAAGTATGTGTTTTTTTATAATCAATTAACACTGCTTTTGCAATTTTTTACAAGATGGACAAAATTTGTCACCAAAAAAGTCATTCGGTTTAACCAAAATTTCAGTTTTACCGAATGACACTTTTGGTTATACCAAATGACGATATTTTCAAACAATGCTAACAGGCTGATATCTAGCTAGCTAGCTAGCAAAAGGACAATCAAACATATTATTTTTAGTACAATATTACAACATTTTACAACCATGTTTTATAGCAATTGTACCGAATGACCTGATGTTTCGGGACATGAGCAAATGAAAACATGAATTTTTCAAATAATTAAGAGAGAGTTAGTAACTTTGCTTCACAACCATTTAGTCCTTTGCAGGTGTCTGAATGATGTCACATCCTGTCACATGATATTCATTGCATGACTTGATCCAAAATGGTCCCTTTATATTGGTTACTCCGAATGACATCAATGAAATTCATTTTTCAGGACATTCTTTCTCATAACAAAACAACGACTTCTACACATAATTTTAATACCATTTTGCACTATGTTGATATATGATTTTATAAAATCATGCTAGAATAAAAAATATATACCTTTATTACATTTTAAGATATTTTAATTACAAATGAAATGGCTGTATTGGCCTTTGGATGGTTAAACCGAATGACCTTTTGACACTTCAAAATCTTTAAAATACCTTTACATGTAGCAAAATATAATTAAAACCTTTTGGATTAAATAAAAGTGATATAGTTGTACTACCTTGTATTACCCTAGGAATGTTTTTTCCTCGTGGAAGTTTTGCGTTTAAAGAGCTAATAAAATATTTTGACCTAAGTAAATAATTAGACATGAAATATTGATCTAAGTGGCAAGAAGCCGTGTAATAAGCAGGATAATGTACATCCAGCCGGTTGTTAACGCAGAGTAAACCCCTTCAGGCTGATGCAAGATCACCTGATCACCCTGGGGGTTTATTCTGCGCGGCTGGATGAACATTATCCCTTACTTAAAACTCTTCAGTTTTAAGTAAGCTTTATTCTATGTCATATTAGAAAATAGGCTGCATCTAGAAAGAATGTGTAATCACTTATTTCAAACACTTTACTTTTACTTTACTTTTGATAAACACTTTACTTATTCCACAGAATAAAGAAATGCATTCAGGTTTGGAATGACATGAGTAAATGATGAAAGAATTTTAATTTTTAGGGGAACTATCCTTTTAGGAACATTCTACTTTGATTTATATCAAAGTAGACATGTTGCTAGTTGTAGTTGCATGGAAAGTTATTTTCAGAACTAATGCCGGGCACAATAAAAGAAAATCCAAATATCCCATATTTCAAGAATCAGTGACTGGTATGTCAATACACAATGACCATGCAACGGCAAAGCACATTGGTTTAAGCATTGCCTGTGTACTGTAGATGTTCTCATTGAGATATAAATAAAATGCAAGCTCTAGGCAGAGATTAAATCTGTTGTTTGGTGACATGCTTGGTAGATACATCAGCCTTCAGGACCCGGAACAAACCTTTCTCAAGCGTATATCATTTCCTCAAGAATCCGTGTGCATGGGACCCTGAAAATGAAGGTATTACTTCCTTCCCAGTAAGTGTGTTATGTGCTTTGGTGCGAGAAAAGTAACCCAGAATCATTCTGAAAGTTTGAGCTCTCTTTAATCGAGACATCTTCATTTCTCTCCAACACAAGCTTTGAGAATCTGAAAGGATCTTATCAGAAACTGGACTACATATTGAGTAGAGGTAAATTGCCTTACTAAATGTCTGGAAAATGTACCCTCCTCTGGTCATCTCAATTGA
This sequence comes from Anabarilius grahami, assembly GCA_003731715.1. Taxonomy (NCBI): domain Eukaryota; kingdom Metazoa; phylum Chordata; class Actinopteri; order Cypriniformes; family Xenocyprididae; genus Anabarilius; species Anabarilius grahami. The sequence continues at coordinate 3,143,902 of RJVU01075617.1, read as the reverse complement.
TAACATATTATTAGTGTAATCTGGCAGCTATTATAATGCTAGAATGGAATATTACTTTTTTAATTTTAGTTTCGATTGAACATACATTTCACATTCATATTCTTCACAATAGGTACAAATTGTTTATAAAAATGTTGAGGGTGACAGAAAAATTGTTACCTTTAGTCATATTTTCGTTTATTATTCTTTGATGTTGTAATCAAAATATAAGTTTTAGAGCCAGAGGTTAAAAATAATAGATGCCCAAATACATCACACATGAATATACATTATGGATTCCCTGCACAATGTAGTCAAATAAAGTTTTGCTCAAATTAAAGACATTTTTCAAAAACATTAGTAAATCAAGTCTGTAAGTGCAGCACAACACGAGAATTGCTCCAGGCCTTCACAATCTTATAATATTTTTCACAGACTACAGATAGCATAAACAGAAGAGTATGTACTAACACAGTGTATGGCAATATAAATGTTGTTTGGTCTGCCAAGTAAATCACATTAAGATTCAGAGGTCATATTAGAAAAAGAACTCAACACACACATAGCCTTTCCTCCTGACTTTGCATATTTAGATTGTGCCTTCAAACTCACACAGTTTCTGTCATTGGAAAAAAATAGCCACATCTGACAGAAGGGCATTAATGCTTATTCACAACAAGTACATAATGAAAAGACAAATTCAATTGCAGGTGAAAGGTCTAGAGCCAAAGCGCTTTGATCCTTCATGTGCTTAAATGCGACATACAACTCACCACAATATAGGGGGATATTATTAGAATTATACTGAAAGCCCTTTTACTTGCTAAAAATATAAACTACCAATCAGAGAACAGAAGGCATGTAGTAGATTGTATAACAACAGGTTTTTCAGCCAACTTTTATCATTATTTAGAGGCCTTAGACATTTGTATATCAAATATCATTGTTGCCAGATTGGGCGGTTTTGAATTTGATTGTGAGGGTCAAAATTGGATTATTAACTTCCGATCACGATCTAATATGGATTTTGGTCATATAATTTTGCAGAAATATGTTATATTTAGCATTTTTTTTAATGAAACTAATCATTCTTCTGTAATCATTACTGTAAACATTCTTAATTCTTATGATAATACCCCAAATTGCATGAAAATTCTCTTCATTTTTGGCATTGTTTTTCACAGAGCTGCGAAGGAGGAAGTTAACACAGGACGGGGTCATGCAGAAGGCAGTAATTATGCCACGTAAGATGATTGACAGCTCTAGATTGAATTTGCGCAGCTGTGATCATAACTCGCGCAAAATTCGGAACAGAAGAGACAGACAGCGTACACTGTGTACACTGTTTTAGCTCTTCAGTTCACATAATTCAGTGGGAAATCAATAGAAATGGTATTCTGTAAGACAAAATATTTTGCAAACGTGAGAATAAATTAAGATTTCTCCAAATATGCACTCTTTTGGCCTATACAGACGCTGTCTAGTGCATAAATGTGAAAGCAAATAAACCAGAACAGACGTGACTAAATGACTATGTGTGTTTTTCTTCTATTCAAAATATCGTAAGTTACCAATTTATTATTTTGCGCTCCTGACATAAATTACTGTATTTGAGCAATTGAGTTTTATCATAAACAGTGGTCAATTATCAAAGCTGGAGCGATCTAATGATACACAGTTTGCCCATATGACGTCAAAGGGTTGGTTCACTCAAAATTGAAAATTCTGTCATTAATTACTGCACCCTCATGTTGTTCCAAACCCGTAAGACTTTTGTTCATATTCGGAACATAAATGAAGATCTTTCTGATGAAATCTGAGAGCTTTCTGTCCTCCCATAGATAGCCTATGCAATTGAAACTTGATGCTTCAAAAAGTTCATAAAGAGATCGAAAAAACTAATTCATATGAATTGAGTGGTTTGGTCCAAATTTTCTGAAGAGACTTGATTGCTTTTTATGATGAACAGATTTAATTTAGGCTTTTACTCACATATAAACACTGATCAGCGAACATAAGCAGAAGCTCAACCGAACCTGAATGAGGAGCGAGAACGAACTTCTTCTGGAAGCTCAAACGTGTGGAGTTACCTATGAGGATCATTCTCGTGTGTTACGCAGAAGAGAGGTTTGTTCTTGCGCGTCATTCAGGTTCGGTAACACTGTAACTCTATAGTAAGTACATGCAATTAATTAATATTAATCAGTACTTATTTGAATAAGTACAATGTAACTATGTCACCTTAAAATTAAAAGTGTAACCAAAACTTCTGAACACACCTTGACGGATGATGCAATGAGCAGAATAACTGGAAGATAGTACTCTGACCAATGAGAGGATAGTTTACTCACATATGACATGCATAAAAGCATTTTGGTAAACTTTGAAATGATGCCTTCTGAAAGCGAATCGAACCAAGAAGAAAATGCAACACTGTAACCTCCGAGTGGCATTACAATGGCCGCCATAGATCTCCTGTGGACACTCAGTTGAAGTGATATCAGTGTGAATGAAATTGAGCAATGAGCTAAAACTCTCTAACAGCATTCAGCCATACCTTAACGTTGCAATGGCTCTCTCCTGGGGCGAAGGTCTCCTGTGTCGGTGAGAAAAATGGATAGTGCACCTCTCCAGCAGCATCATTAATCACTTTTACTTCTGTGTTTACCTTTCCTGGTTTGTTTCAATTACTCTTAGTGGGTTCCAACTTCATGAGCCATGCTACTGTTTTCCCAGAGTTAAGAAAACTATTCCCGGCTTGAATCATTCGGCAGAAGAAGAAGTAACAGTTGGTGACTAATAAACATTGATTAAATTAAAAAAGAAAGCATTTGTGCACTTTAAGCTTGAATGCCTCCTGACCGGGAAAGATAGAGTCAGTGAATGGTGCAGCTTCAGGTGGAAACTAGAAAAAGAAACCTGAAAAGACAAATCGCAGTCTGCCGACACATGAAAAAGAATTGCTGTTTCAGACTGGGAGGGTGGCTAGAGGAATCTACTCTGGGAAGATGTTAGATAAGATCTTTCTGAAGCGGCTTCAAAGCTTAAGATGCTGTGTTGGTCTATTAAGGCACCAAGTCGGTCACTGAAAAATAACTAAATAGATGCTTTCATACCCCTTGTTGAAGTAGTAATTAGCTGAAAAATTACATATTGATGCTGTGCGTAATACTACTACTACTACTACTAATAATAATAATGCAATTATTCTACAAGTTTAGTTGCATTCCTTTGAGGTGGGAGTCAAAAATCATGTACATATTAGGTAAAAATGTTATCAAATTGTACAGGCACTGACACAAATGCTCCATGAGAGCAAATGAAGAAATTACTTGACTGATAACAGGAACGGGTTCTCCTCTGATCTTATAGTATCTTATAAGGTAATTTCTGGCAAATTATACCCTTTAACAGCATTTTTGATGCAGATAATAGTAATAAAATACATGTAATATAATAAATATAAATAAAAATATTTATAGTGATTATGTAAAAATACAAATAATACTAATAATTTTATTATTAAAAATAATAATATATTTTCATGACACTGTGGTCAAGCAAAACACATCAAACTTTTTTCTTTTTTTTTTGTCTTGCTATTTTTATATAGATCAATGGGTCTCATTTACTAAGCATGCATATGCACAAATTTGTGCGTGAAATCTGTGTAGGAACATTTTCATAACCAACAAATTATGATTCATCTTTCGTTCTGAAACGAATTCTAAATTAACGAAAAATGTTGGAACATCTGAACCACTCGTATGCAAAAATCACATACTCTTGGTGGCTTTATAAACTTGTAAAGATGAAATTTTAAACAAAGGTGTGTTATAGATCAAGCTGCGAGGTAGCTCTGCATAAAGACAAATATGCATATGTACAGCTGGCTAATCAGAAGTCTGTAATGTCTGTATGAAAGGTGTTAATTGCGTTTGGACGTTTTGAGGACGGCACTCTTGGCATCGCTCAAGGATCTTGCTGTGTTCTCAGGTGAGAATGCGTCTTTAGAGAGCGTAATGTTTGCTGGGAACGACAGAACAAAATGGTGTGCGGAATGCCCTTATATGGACATGGTTTGGGTGTGTTTTATGTAAATTAGTAAACTCTGGCATGTTGTTGCTTAGGATACTCTGAATTCATCAAAATTAGAATGAGGTTAAAAAATGTATGTGGTTCGCATGTTTTGTGAATTAGGCGGAAAGTTTTCATGACGAATGGTGAATGCAATTATTAATGAATGGGTTCCAGTGTTTTCAGGGGCATTTAAGTTATTGGGGGCCCTAAGCAAATCTCCGGGAGGGGGCCCCGCAATTGTGTTCCAGGGGAGGTCCCCCCGTGGTAGTAATCGCGCTCCGGTTCCCCTCGCGGGGGGCCCCCCAATTGTGTACTTTGCATGGCGGGTAAACACGCTACTGAATGTTTTAATATTTTCTGTGTTTTGGTTCTTTGAGTTGATTTTCTTTACCATGTGTTTAGTCACTGTGTCCTTGGTTGCTACGGTTTTCTTATTATTTGATTGAACCTGTGCCTTGTTTTACGCCTCATTATCTTGTGTATTCCCTTTAGTTCAGTTTTTTGTCTGTTTTCGTTGTTTATGGTGGGTTTTTTTTTTTTTTTTTTGCTCCTGTCTGTATTCCTGAGTGCCTTATGCCGGAACTCGCTACATGATTTTCAAAGTCGTTGGATTGCTGTTTTTACATGACTGTCTGGGGTACCATTAGTTGGTGGTGTTGCACATTACATGATCAGAGGTCACACAATACACAGTATTTCCTTACACAATATTTCAATAGGAAGAATTGCCGACAACTCTGTCTGGTCTACAAACTATTTTTCACAACCAAACATGCAAGAAGGGCTAAAATCTTGTAGTGTGTGTCCAGCATTAGTCTTTTGTATGGATTATTAAAGTACCATTTTTGCTTAGATCCTTACCTTGTCTCTCTTTAACCAGCCATGACCTTGACAGAAGAAAAGGTTGAGGGAAAGAAATGTTGAACCGATGGCCACAGTGTTGTCATGCCAATTTTGATTTACTTGCTGAAAATACATCTCAAGGACATAGTAGTATTTGATGCAAGGCTATCGCACTGACCGTATTCTTTTGTGTTGCCTTATTTCTCTTTCTGTTACTAGTGTTGGCGTCCTTGGTTTTAGTAGAACATAAAAGTAGTTCTCTTGACATTCAATACCAATTCTTTCCATCTTTCTATACAAATGTGATGCCATATAGTGGCTCCCAATCTTCCTATGTGACAAATCTCTCTTCTTGCAGCCATCACTGGCATGTCATCTGACATTAGAGAATGCCTCCAGATCTGAGGAAATGGCTCTAGATCTGAGAAAACCTCCTCACCTCAGAGTTTTGGAAATTTCATAAGAGCAGAGCTAAACTGATGCCAGCCAAGGCAACAGAATTATTGGAAATGGAAAAGGCGGATAATGTGGTGAGGAGGTCACGGCAAATGTTTTCAGCGGGACACTTTCTGTTGTGACAGCATATTTGCAAACAGAATTTCTGAGAAATGCAAACTTAAGGTGCATTAAATTTGAGCATGTGACACCTCCTAAGAGATTTCGCTGGATGGCAGACCATTTTCACACTCTGTCAGCAGAAAATTCTGTCTTTGACATTAAATTCTGACACATTGTGTTACTGAGTGGTTTTAGAGAAGCTAGTCTTTTGCCATTAGAGAGATCCACAGCATCACCAGACATGACTGGCAACTCCCTTGCATCTTCAATAGCCATATAATAACCAGCATGCGCACCATATGAAAAGAGCTATAATCTATAATTCATCCCTGCTTCCTCAGAGTAGTTGCTCCTTCCTTCAAATGAAGAGAAATGAAAACCAAACAACTTCCTCACACAATGTGCAATTAGAAGGAAATCAATTCACCCTGCCACATATTCACTGATGTATTGTATGATTATGCTAATTGGAGAATTATGGAAAGATCAGGATGGCTATAACGTCTCAGAGCAGTTAATGAGGAGCAAGATTCCGAAATAGATCATACTTTCATCAGTGCACCTTGTCTTTTATGATCTCTCTGATATTAGGCGGCATACTAAAGATCTGTGGTAAACACTTTATAAATCAGTCTTTAATAGGTTTAAAAGATTTGACTGAGAGTTCATTATGATTATGATTTTACTGAGAGTTCATGTGATGACTGGCACTATGGAAAGAGCTTTTTACAGTCTTTCTATCCAATATCTACAAGATGTAACATCTTAAATCCGACACTTCAAATGTATATATGTATTGTGTCTCTTTAACCCTTTAACGGGCCATTTTGAGTTATGATATGCTGGTAAAAACGATTTATTTTAAGCACCCGAAGAGCACAAAGCACTCGACTTGAACTTCCATAGTGTGATGAATGAACCTGAATTAGAGTCAGCAGAGCTGTGTTTGTGTGCTGTGTGTGTTAAAAATAAAATAAAAACAATAAAACAAAATAGCAGCCTTTGCGATTTCATAATCACAATAAGAATCGCATTTAAAGGGTCAGTTCATCCAAAAATGAAAATAATGTAATTTATTACTTACCCTCAGGTCGCTCCACACCTGTAAGACCTTCAGAACACAAATTAAGATATTTTGATTAAATCCGATGGCTCAGTGAGGCCTCTATAGACAACAAATCCATTGAAAATCTCAAGATCCATAAAGGTACTAAAAACATATTTTAAAACAGTTCATGTGAGTTCAGTGGTTCTACCTTAATATTATTAAGCGACGAGAATACAAAACACTGCTTCAGAGCACTTACGAATCGAATCAGTGATTCGAACCGCTAAAGTCACGTGATTTCAGCAGTTTAGCCGTTTGATAGGCGATCCGAATTACTGATTCAATTCGTAAAAAAGCTCCAAAGCAGTGTTTTGAAATTGGCCCATCACTATATTGTTGAAATGTCGTTATTTTGTTTTTTTGGTTCACAAAATGTATTCTCGTCGCTTTATAATATTAAGATTGAACCACTGAACTCGCATTAACTTTTTTAGTACCTTTATGGATCTTGAGATTTTCAATGGCATTGCAGTCTTTAAAGGCCTCACTGAGCCATCGGATTTAATCAAAATATCTTAATTTGTGTTCCGAAGATGAACGAAGGTCTTACGGGTGTAGAATGACATGAAGGAGAGTAATAAATTACATTATTTTCATTTTTGGGTGAACTAACCCTTTAAGTGATAATTGCATTTAAGTTAAATTTTTTGTATTGTGCAGCCCTAATCGTAAGCATTGTTAACCTTTATGTGTATTTGAAAATAGCAATATTGTTTATTTGATGAAAGAAAAAAAAACATGGCTGTAGTTAGGGCTTGGACAATACACCATTTTTCGATTCTCAATACAATGAATCTGGATCGATCTTGATATTTTTTCTCTCGAATCGATTCTGAGCTTAGTTTTAACAGCAGATGGCGCTCTAGGCTAGTTTTTAACCGCACTCAAATGCTCACTCAGAAGAGTTCTGGAGAGTCATGTAAGTGGTTAAATATACTCAGAATGCTTTTATGACGCAAGATTAATGTAAACACAGCCCACAGCAAACACCCTTGTAATTCGCTTCAACCTTTTTAAACTTTATGAATGATTATTTTAGTTTAAGTGGTGTGTGTAAAGGAACTGGAAGCAGAGTAACATTACGTGTGTTTCTAAAGCACCTCAGAATCGATTTTAGAGAGAATTGCGATACATTCGCAAAATATCAGTATCGTTCCAGATTCATTGTATCGTGATTTTCAATGTATCGATGTATCTCAATATCGATGTATTGTCCCAGCCCTAGCTGTAGTACCTCCACTTAAACACTGTAATGAGATCATGTGACTAACTTGTAATTTGAAATGTTTAGCATTGCATAATTCATACTGTTTTACTAAATACTTTTAAAATAGTATACCATATACAGACTGTAATGAGATAATATGACTGCATTGTACTGCTGTCTGGAATGATTAGCATAATCCTTTTTAATTATTATTATTATTTTTTTTTAACAATGCAATATAGAGTGCATACTGTGCAGTTTACAGTGTATTCCATATTTCATTCTGAACACAGCTGGAGAAAAAGATGGATATTGGAAACACACACAGACAAATACAGTACTCTTTAATGGTTGCAGAATTACATTATATTGCTCATGTGGGTGGGAAGGTCATTAGAAATTTCTAATTGCCAAAAACAGTGGTCTGCTCCAAAAATAAGCAAAGCTTCAGGAAATTCAATCTTACACAGCTGTAATACTGGAGAAAAAATGTTGTCAAGCTATGTTCAGTCTGTTGGGGGAGTAAAGGCCACATGCAGTCACAGGGTGTTCACCTCTACTTCCTTCTAGTAAAACATCACTGACAGAGATGTATCACCATCCGATAGACTCTCACCTCAAAAACACACACACGCACACACACAAGCACACACACACGCACACACACACACACACACACGCTGTTCTTTAAAGGAGCAACATAAGTGTGTATTTATATTTTAAAACAAGGTGATTTTCTTCTGCTTTAGATTTTAGTAATTATTATTTTGTACATCAAAGCTCTTTGAAGTTGTGCTAATGAGATAACTTCCTCCGAATGGAGAGCAGTGTCACTCTACTGTAATAGACTTCACAACTCCACTAATTCTCTCCCTCATTAGCATACATGAGGCTGATATTACTGTAATCAGATGATGGGGTTTGTGTTTTTATTTAATTTTAAGCTACAACTGATGCAGGAGAGTGGGATGATTAGAAGTTAAGAAGAGGCTGGCATTTTGAATTGATTTATCACAACCTGACAGATGACAAATGAAGAGGAGATGAATTTCACCTGGAATGCCTTTTGTCTTTTAGACTAGATTTTGTTTCTCATCATCTGATAAAAGTTTTGGGACTGTTCACTTGCATTAGGGCTGATTCCATCATGCAAAATATGCCACTTGGTCTCATTTATATAAATTGCAAACTTATGTGCACAGAAAAGGTTCTTATTCAAATTTCTAAACAGCTGCGTAGGCTTTGTTGATGAATCTGGACTATGGGGCGGTTACACTACACTCTTCATTCCACTGACTTCTATTCATGCAGATCTAGGAGACTGGAAATTCAACCTCATGCAAAGAAGTTTTAGACTTCGCTGCGTTTCAAAGTTCAAGTCTGGCAAACACTTGCCTGCAAATTTGTATCACGTGAAGACGTGACCAATAGAGGACATTGGTACATCACAACGTGACCTCTTGCATTAAAAAATTTAAATTATCTAAAAAAGCGTCACAGAACATATCTTGTTAGTTGCAGTGTTCAAAGAAATATTGAAATGCCCACACTTGACCACTTGTTTACTTTCATGACATATTTCCTATATCTGGCCAAAGTGTTCAAGTGGGGACAAAGACCGCACATGTGTGTAGAACTTTTGATTACCTCATGAGACACAATAACAATATACTGTTGTAAAAATGCAAGTAAAGTTTTTTACAGTACTTTATTTACACATTTTGATTTTCAATTCTTTGAACTTGAAAAATAAACTTCTAAATGTCTGTTCAGTAGTCCATATTATGTAACAGAAAACATGATTTAGCAATTGTATTCTTCTATTTAATTGATAAAAAGCAGTTGTAAACGTTTTACACATTCTCATCTCTGCACCAATAAAATGTGCAACACTTTTACTACCAAATTATATGTTGTACTTACTGATTATTTTAACTTACACTGGAAAGTTTTCCTTAAATTCTGGTGACTTCGGAGCACAAATTGGTATTACCGATGTGTGGATTCAGTGTGCGTCAAAGGTGCTGTAGCCTATGTAATGTTTTGACTGTTCTAAAGCATAAAAATACCATAATATGTTAGTTATTTTACTTTGAAAGGTGTGTTCTGTATGTGTTCCGTATGTGTTACAGAATGTCTGTTTTTGTTTTAGTCCGTGTGATCCCACCCATTGCCAATTTACCCAATAGTATTTCGACACCACGGCAAGTTGGTGGAAAACATTGCACCCATTGAAGCCAGCAAACATACTGGGTCAGAGATCGCAGGTTCTAAAAAGCCTTGGCATTCATCTAAAAATCCCTATGAAATTTAGCAGGATAAATCAACTCATCAATTTACAGTGTGTACGTCTCCTCACCTTCCATTGTCAGTTCCGCTTGCTCCTGTTGCGTGGCTTCAGTCAGGCAACCTGTGTGAGCGTTGGGTCTGAGGGGGAGGGGGCAGGAGAAACTCTCCAATATTTTGAATTTGGACTGCAGTACCCATTTCAAGCGCTAGCTGTGAATATTACATACTGCACCCTTAATAAGGGCACTAAGCTTTGGCATTTTTTCGACCTGGGACAGTCTTGTGCACTTACTTCCTGTTGAGCGCACATGCTCTCAAGTGACCAAGACCACAGGTGTGGGTTAATGTTCAATTTTATTTTTTTTATTTTTTCATAATTTACATTGCTGAAACACCTGTTACATCCACTGTCTAAATCCTCTGTTTTAGCTTCAGTTTCTTTTAAATAAATCTTAACCACTGATTCTTCAGTTCCTTCCTTTGAAAGTCCATGCAATTAATTTTTGCCCTCACAGCAAAAAAATAAATAAAAATAATTCCTTGACATAGTCATAAACTCTTACTCTTTTCCTTGTAGTTTCCAAAAGGCTGGCATTATGCAAATGTGTTACAACAACACCAATGTCACAAGTTTGATTTTGTCAAATGCATATATGTGATGTACATGTAAAATGTTTGTGCATAGGGATAGTGAACAAGGCACATTATCATGCGCACTGGGTCTTATCTCTGCCCTTTTGACCACTGGTCCTTGACCTCTGCTGAAAGATGACAGTCTATTTTTTGGACTAACTAGCAGCAGGTACGGTCAACCGTCATGCAATCGGTCTTCTCCTTGGGGGCAGTCAGTCTGTCAGCCACTATTGACTGAGCAACCATCACCCAATCCACATCTGAACCATCTTTCTTACACACGCATGCACAGAAATAGCAAGGCTGTCATTCCATCAGGCCAAGGCTGAAATGCGACATATCGATATGCCATGGTCCTTTCACAGGAGACATGTCAAAACAAACCGTCACTCACTTCACTGACGAGACACACTGGTAGCAAGGAAGCCATCAGAGACTCCAAATGCCCAATTCCCCAAAGAGCTTTCCTGTCATATCACAACATCTAATGATCACAGGCCTCACATGGAATCAAAGAAAATGGACAACATGTAAATAATACACTTGACTTCATTAAAGTCACCATGAAATCAAAATTAACAATTCTTATTTTTTTCATTCAAGATGAATAGACTGGAATATGAATAGACAAATAGACTGTCATCTTTCACATATATATGACCCTAAGATCCAATCAAGTCCCGACCGACAAAATCATGTCCCACCCTACATTTTTTGTTGTTGTTGTTCAAGAAGCCGTTTTATATCACGAAAGGTATAGTTCACAAATAAACAATTCTGTTATCCTTTACTCAGATGTTGTTCCAAACCTGCACAATCTTTCACAAACCAAATGTGAAGAAATGTGAAGACTGTTTTCAATGCTCTTTTCTGCTCAATTACAATGAACTGAAGCTTTCAAGGTTAAAAATATATTTTTCTTAAGCTATAGCTTTTGTATGAGAAACAGACCAAAATAAAACATAAAGTCGTGATATACACCAAAGCTCTCCTTGAGGAGTTAATAAAAGTAGTACAGATAAACAACTTTGTTTTTGAACAAATCAATGGTGTAATTGATTCTTTGAATCACTCAAATAGACATTCCCCAGTCACCTCTGACTGGTGTAATTATGTAACCTAGAGAAAGGGTTACTGAGGAATCAGTGAATAGTGAACAAATTATTTTCACTGATTCATTTGATACGATTTGCAGGCTGCATTTAACTCCACTTTAAGACATACACTTCCCTAAGCACTTCCCCTCGAGGAAATCCCCACTGCCATTTTGAAGTGCATGCAACTTCGGCAAGTGGGTGAGGGAAGGTTTTTGGATGGCCCCTCGACCCCTCGATTTTGACCAAGGGAGCGAGTCTACTCAATATGCACACTTCAGGCAGATCCTTAGACCACAATGGAACATGATTGTGACATCACTGCAAATAGCACTTAATTTACTCCCACCCCACACAACTCTAGTGTATGATATTGGAAATATTTTGACATTTAACCACATAATACTTGTAGCTATACCCAGGGCCGGCGAAAGCGCCCTGGGTCTAGCTACAAGCCAGTCATGCCAGACCACTAGAGGGTGCCGCACGATGACGAACATGAACGACAAAGTCTTCTCTGGGAGTTTGATTGACAGGCGATCTAACCAATCATAACACTGAATCCGCTGTTATGTCCGACAAAGCAGTCGGGAGAGTTAGGCTGAATCCCAAATGGCACACTTCTATGCCCTTTCGGTCTTGTGGACTTACAATGGCTGCCACGTATCGTGCGCGTATCCGTTAAGTCCATGAGACTGTAGGGTGTCCCATTCATCATTTTAGGTTTCCTTCGCGGCCGCTATGCTCCCTTGACGCGCACTTCAGAGAAAGACTGTGAGGGTTTAGGGTGCCATTTGGGACTTGAACTTAAAAATGGTGTGTACTGACATCTTTCCACGGTTGAAACAATATTCCTTATGATGTTCATTTATGTTTATTTGATGTCATAAATTAACTAGTAGGAAGAGATGATTGGTTCACGAGCCGCTTGAACTGAGGCACTACAGCGTTTTGTCACAACACATTGAAGAGCTACAAAATGGTATTAATTGTTAAAATTTCTTTAAAAATTACAAAATTTGAGACTTTGTTTCATATCAAAAGTAACCTGCACTGTCTTGTCTGTTGATGCGTTGTCAGTATCCTCTTTGCTCTGCGATGTATTTTTCACATAGCAACAGTAAATAAAGGGGGCAGGTCTTTGTTAATGGTCAAATTGAGCACCAAATCTGTCACAAATTGGATTACTCCAAGATAGTTGAAGCCATAGCAAGAAAGGTCCTCTTTTAAAAGGTGAGTCAACTGTTTTAATTCATTGCACCTGTCTTTAGTCAACCGTAGGGGTTAAAATTTTTCTCTTAAAAAATTTAACATGGGGGGCGGCATATTCCTTTTTTGCCTAGAGCACTGGATTGTCTTCCCCTGGCCCTGGCTATACCTTAAGCGGACTGTTTTTTACACAGTTACAGTTGTACTGTTATTTTCATTTGTGTAATTTTTTTTATTTTCTCCAACAGCCCAAGCATGCATACAGGCCTATAGAATGGTGCATAAAACAAAAAGAATATTGTAAATAATAAAGGAGCTCCATTGCGGATTCCAAGTGATCAAGGGCTTAGGGCGTTCCATTTAAACACATTGCAAGGGTTCTGCAGTAGTAGGCACTTGTGCAACGTAAGCAATGACGTCCATCCGAGTGAACGAGACGGAGAAAAATTAGCAAGGGAAGGACATAAATATTTGACTTAAACGCAGCCCAAGCCTGAACAATTCGCTCAAGAACAGGATCCGGTTATCGAGTTCAATGATTCAGTCACAGCTCACTGGAGAGGACGATTTTCAGTGAACAATGACTCGATTTTCTCATACAAGGCAATGGTTTCAGAAGACTTTTATGCTACTTCTGTAATGCTTTTGTACCCACCCCCCTTTGTTGAAGCTGTGGGGTACGTATTGTAAATAAATTGACAAGAGCATTGAAAATAGTCTTAAAATTTTCTTCATTTTCCAAAGGAAAAGAAAGTCATACAGGTTTTGAATGGTGAGAAAATAATGTCAGAATTTTCACGGTCATTTAATGGTCAAGGATGACCCTTTATTTCCAGTCTCTGTGAAGAAAAATAAGGAGAGCGAAGAAGACGAATGCAAACACATTTAGCACTTGAGTCACCTCAACATGCAGTTATGAGGCTGAGGACTGTAAGTGGTAAACACATTGATAAAACCATTTCTTTAATAACACTTGTTTGTCAAAATGCCACCCAGAGGCAGTTTCCATTATCACAGTTTCAACACTTTATGAGCCATCTTTAAATACAACCCACGTACAGCGTGCTGCCCATGAGAGCGAGCGAGAGTGGTCTGTGATCTTAAAAGCACCCACCCCTCAATTCTCCGGCAATGATTTTAAAACACTCCATTCAGTCTCACGGGCAAAAGAGCAATAGACTTTAGCTATTGAAAGAACACATTTTAGCTCTAAAAAACAGAGTTTAGCACTGTTTCATCAATTTTCCTGAAAGATGACACTGCAAAGCAAGCACTTCCACCGTGTGGAAATGATTTTCATTTTGCTTTGGTCACTTGATGTCAAAGCCACATGAAATTTCATAAAAAAGGGGTCTCAAATCTTCCTTGGAGGAGGATGTTTATGAAGCCATTGGTCACACTCAAGTAAACATTTATGCATGAAAAGTCACAGAGTATCACACTTTCATATTATATTCTCTTTTTTATGGTTATCAGTCACATTATTAATTTTTCTTTTACAAATTCCTCATCAATTGGAGTCCTTCGGCTATGACGTGATTTCGCTTTCCACAGAATGAGCCTGATGACAGAAGATAGATAGTAAAAGGAGCTCAACATGCTTTTAGCAGTAACTTGCATTATATTATCCGCATCTTCACGCGTCATGGGTGAACAGTCCTCATTTGTCATAGAGTGACAGGCCCGTAGGCTCCCCAAAGCTAAATGCATTATTAATACTCCTTCCTACTTGATAGATTCAATAAGACTCAAAACCAGAGATAAAAGAGACACAGTTATCTCTCCTAAACATGAGTCTTTCTGTCACGAATGACAGGATGGCAGAGGTCAAAGTGGAGATCCATGGATTAAGTAAAACTTTTTTTCAAATTTCTGAAATTTGAACACAATTTTTGTCAGCATTTGAACATGTTGCTATGCCATTTCTTTTGTGGTCCAAGTCTAAAGAGCCCTTCAAGCCTCGTGTGCTTTTTAATTTGATTATTTTTGCCTAATTGACTCAAATCCATTTAGTTTTATGGAAAAAGTAACTTTGTGTATTTCTTTGACAACCACTTCAGAGTTGTCAGCAAAGCAACTGTGAATGGTATACATCATATATAGCTTATATAAACCATATATAACTTGCAGTTTGAACAACAGGTCTAAAAAATTAGATTTTTCCTGCAGTGTGAGCAAAACCTGTGATATTCTGGTCTCTATTGGGTCCCTCCTTTAATATAAGTCTACATGATTTTTTCATCCTTTTAAAAAAGTAATATAGCACACATCTCCTCACAACACTGAAAAAAAGCATAGGGTTTAGTTTGAAACAATTTTCACTCAGACACTGCTAGTAAATTTCACAAATAATTACAAAGAAACAATAAATAACATATTGAGTTAAATGTGAAATTCTGAGTTCGAAAGACATAAATAGTAATTTCTTGTCAAACGTACTCCAATAATCTTTGTTTAATTTACAACTTCGAAAAATAGTTTGTTTGATGAAGCTGTAAGCATGTTTTGAGGCATCATTCACAGTTATGCGCTGAAGTTTAAGTATGTATGAGTAAACAATAAATCCACAAACTTTAGCTAGAAGATTTTTAATTTATTTATACCTGATTCAAATCAAAGAGGCTTCCCTTCTGAGACGCTGAAACACAATAAGACGGGCTGTTAGGCACAGGAATGTTCAAGCACAGATCGGTTTGAGAGAGGAATGGAAAATAACATTTATGCTAATGTTTCACAGACGATGAGCCAAGACAATAAACAAGGTGTGTTTTGGGTGTGCATTTCCTCCGTTTTTGCTGGCAACTCAAAACTAATTAACTCACTCTGCAGTGAGGCTTCTTGCTGTCTGCCTATTCAAATTCAATTAGAGCTAGAATTACTCAAAATAATGGTAACTGGCAAAAACCTCTCTACTATTTGATTTATTTAGCTTGATTCTAAGTGGATTTACAATTTTCATCATAACTGTCCTTTGGTTAACTCTTTCCCTTACCTCAAAAATAAAAAGGCTGCATTCCTGTTGGTATGTGAAAGCTGCTAATGAAAATATGCAAACCATCTTTGTCTCATAGAAAACATGTGACACTCAAATTAGTGCAGACATATTCGATTCATTCAGGGTATCAAAATGCACATAAATAATTCCATTCAATTACCAAAAAAGGCAGAGAAAAGAGAAGAAATGTTTTCCATTAGTGTGTAATGCAGTGCTATGCAAAGATTAATCCAATGAATGCGTATTTACTTTTTATTAAGCTTAAAGGGTTAGTTCACCCAAAAATGAAAATTCTGTCATTTATTACTCACCCTCATGCCGTTCCACACCCGCAAGTCCTTCGTTAATCTTCGGAACACAAATTAAGATATTTTAGTTCAAATCCGATGGCTCAGTGAGGCCTGCATAGGGAGCAATGACATTTCCTCTCTCAAGATCCATAAATGTACTAAAAACACATCTAAATCAGTTCATGTGAGTACAGTGGTTCAATATTTATATTATAAAGCAACGAGAATATTTTTGGTGCACCAAAAAAAACCAAAATAACGACTTATAAAGTGATGACCGATTTCAAAACACTGCTTCAGGAAGCATCGGAGCATAATGAATCAGCGTATCGAATCTGCTGTTTGGAGCGCCAAAGTCACGTGATTTCAGCCGTTGGCAGTTTGACACGCGATTCGAATCATGATTCGATACACTGATTCATTTATGCTCCGAAGCTTCCTGAAGCAGTCTTTTGAAATCGGCCATCACTAAGTCGTTATTTTGTTTTTTTGGCTCACGAAAAATATTCTCGTCGCTTTATAATATTAATTTTGAACCACTGTACTCAAATGAACTGATTTAGATGTCTTTTTAGTACATTAATGGATCTTGAGAAAGGAAATGTCATTGCTCCCTATGCATTGCTCCCTATGTCATTGCTCCCTATGCGGGTGTGGAACGGCATGAGGGTAAGTAATAAAGGACAGAATTTGAACTAACCCTTTAAGCAATGAACTTAAAAAATGAATGAATGTGTCTAAATGTGGAATTTGTAAATATCAATGTTTAAGAGTAATTTTTAGCCCTCTGGTGCTCCTCGTGTGGTCGTCAAATTATTATTTTTTATTTCAGTGAAATGAATGTACTACACTGTTAAAAAATTACTGTAAATTTTACAGTAAAATACTGGCAGCAGGGTTGCCAGCCATTACTGTAATTTTTACAGTAGTGTTACTATAATGCAATTTTACAGAATTTTACTGTAATCGAGAATTAAATTACAGAAACACTACTGTAAAAATTAAAATAACTGGCTGGCAACCCTGCTCCCAGTATTTTACTGTAAAAATTACAGTAATTTATATATTTTGTATACTGCATTTTTACAAAAAAAAAAATATTGTATACTGCATTTAACATACTTCTTTAAATAGCAAATACACACATTCAATTTCACACGGGTTCAAACCTTTGCTAAAAATGTCTGAGGATTTCGATATAAGAGAAGAGGGGCTACGTCCTACATCGGGACAGAGGTCACCCTTCCACCAAAACTCAACTCTCTTGGGAACACGCGCACGGCCGTTGCTGGAAGCCAGTGATCATTGTTTATGAAGTTTTCAATATGGATATTTTTCATACAAAAACCCATCGCTTCACTTCAGGAGGCCTTTATTAACACGCTGAATTTCCCATTCATTTCCAGTGCAGTCATTTTTGACATTGAGAAATAAAAGTGTGACTATTTTTTTCAGGACCATTTAACCATTTCAAATCATGTCTATAATTTTTTTGTGTGTTTCCAAAACCTTTACCAAGTTTCGTACCATTCCGATGAAGTAAAAGATTCTAAAAAAACTAAACTTAAAATTTTTCAGTCAAAAATGACCAAAGAGCACAGAAGATTTAAGTAATTTTTCACATTAAAAAGTTGGAAACGTACATAAGCTAATAGCACTTAAAACATTTAAATGATTGTTTAAATGATGATTGTTTTATTTTACAAGGAAGCTTTTCACACTGTGCATAAACCGGGTTTATCGTCATTCTAAATCCCACTTTTAACCCCGGGTAAAGGAACACACTTGTAATTTAAAAGGGAGATCAGCACCGTTTCTTACCAGGGGTTATGAAACCTTTATAGTCCGAAAAGTCCATTCAGTATAAACTCCATTCAGTATAAACTTAATAGTTCAATTGGCAATATATATAATATGAGGATGCGCAATGTTAGAGCCTTTGTGTAAACATATTGCACACAGTGTTTGTCCAGTGAGTGACACTGACACAGCAAATATGCAAATAAGGACGTGAATCCAGGGTTTAGGAATGTACAGTGTGAAACCTAGTGTGAATACACGGGATTAATTGTTAAACTTGGGTAAATTATGAGAAATGTAAAACGTGAATCAAGATAACCCAGGATTCTCTTCACCTGGGGTTTAGTATACCCAGGGTTAACTATTTCAGGAGTGAAAATGGATTGCCTCATTGAAGCCACCACTGACTTGCCAGATATTTTTTGCTTTATCTCGGCAACCCCACTGGAAAATAAATTATACATGGCTGACAATGAATAGCACATTTCCACAATGCCATTGGTAATTGAGAATTTTTTTTTCTGTTTGATGCTGTATCGCACCACTAGTCCAAGACGACTGCAGTATCAGACAGTGCAACATTACTAATTAAAATAAAAATGACTTGGTACACCTTTAACATTGTTGTTTTAATATATACAAATAGCACAAAGTAACATTAATTACTATGCATACATATTTGATAAAACAATTTTCTGAAAATCCTACAAAATCCAACTGTGCACTGCATGCACATTTGTTACGGTGAATGAATGTTACAGAGGTTTCGGGCAGCTCATGCGGCATCCATCAGTGTGCGTGGGAAAGCAACCAAAGACATGAGCCTTTTCCTATCATTTCTTTGAGATGGGGTCAGAATCGATGTTCTCGCAGCACTTTTTGTACCTTCCTATTGAATCAGACACAGCGGATGAAGGCATTGGCAGTAAAGATCGATCAGTCTGAGTCAGAAGGTAACAAACTTTCCCATCTGCTGAGAAAAGTCTCTGAAATGAACTCATGAATGATAGTAGGCGTCAATTAGCATGTTAAATTCTCAATTATGCACATCTGCAAATTTAGCAAAGGTTTGAACCCGTGTGAAATTCATTTCATGCATGAATGACAAACAACTCTGCTTTTCACAAGCTGTTAGATGCTAATGTCTGCCTTGTGGATTTACAGCGGATTTAATACAGTAGTGAATAGCATATAAGGCTATGTTTCTATTCAGCTTTAAAGCCCTCCGGCAAAGCTCATAAAAGATATAATTTTTGTTTTATGTTATTTATGAGTTTTTTGCCTTTATCGGATAGTGTAGAGAGCCAGCAAAATTGATTTGCAAGAAGAGAATGGAGCTGGGATATGATGCAGACCGGATCTGAACCAGCATCCATGTAAGCATTCCTGACAGCAAAGGGTAAAGACTTATTTTCTGGGTGTTCAAAATGGTAGCATCCAGGATGCCTTCAGTGATATCTGGCCTTTATAACATGACCTGGTAGATCTAAATGTCACTGTCTGGCTAAATGAAAACTGTACACTCAACACTATCAGGTTTAGTTTATTGGTATAGCGCTTTTCACAAAACGCATCATTTCAAAGCAGCTTTACAGATTGGATTACTACAGTATATTGTGATATGGATCATTACTCTAATAGAAAATGACCCATTTCATGGTACCAGATTTTGGTCATATTGCTCAATCAGGCTAAGACAAAAACAAGTTTTGGAAAAAGGATTTTTAATAAGTTTAGTTTTATTTTTAGTTCAGTGACAATCAGGGAGTGTCTTTATGCTCATTTGAAATGGTAAATGTCTCTCCTTAATTGTAGATGGTATAGGCGGACGACAACTCTACAAAATCTACAAAAGCCAATCTATAAATTTGTTTGCCAATTAAAGGTGCAGTAAGCAATTTCTGAGAAACACTGTTGATATTTGAAATCATTCCAAACAAACACACCCCTTCCTTCATTGCTTCGCTCCAAAATGCACAAGCATGCAATGCAAGTCTCTTTAATATATCTGAAGTGAAGCAAAATAATGCTTTGTGAAAAATACAGCGAAGATGACGAACGAACAACAAGGAAGAACAAAAAATAAACACAGTACACAAGAGTATAAACAAGCAAGAGTTTGTTGTTAGTCACCAGCAGCACACCAGCTCCAGACAAACAATGACATTCAAAACTTTACTTTTACTTGGTTCTGTGAAACAGCAAAACCAATGTTACTCACGTATAGAGTAGAAACAACGCAAACTTTGCATCTGTTCTCAGGCCTTTCAGTGTTTTGGCCACTTTTTTGTCATTCTTATTTCAAAATAAAATATGAATGTGTTAATAATATCCATTTCTGATAATCCCAGATTGCTGTGGTCACACAGGTTTGTTTACGCGTTAAACTCATGGCCACGAGAAATAGATGTCGTTCCCTCAACATAAGAAGTTGTGGCCACAAGAAAAAAAAATTGTTTCCTCAACATCGGATCTCGAGGCCATGACTTCACATCACGTGGCTACAACATAAGGATGTCGTTACCTCAACAAAATGATCTCTTGCCACAACATATCACGTTCCCACGAGTTAATATGACGTTCCCACGACAAAACTAAGAGCCTGTACACATGGAGACGCTTTTAGATGTATACATAAAAAAATTGTATCGTATCGGCATTTCGTCCAGACGGATCTGGCGTTTGGGAGCCTGAAACCGCTATTTTTTGGAAACTGGGACCCAGAGTGGATAAATCTGAAAACGACACCCTTGTTTTTTGTGTGTACAGCCAATCCGTATATTTTGTAAAACGATGATGTCATCATTCCACGTCTCGACCCTAGTCGAGACGTTTTTTTTTTTCAAACGGTTCAGCGGAAATCCCCACCCTGCAACCAGTTTCATTGGCTGAGGTTACAGTGACGGGTAGGTTTAGGGATTAGGGTTGGGTGTTGGCAATCGTTACTGTGATTGACATGGCCAATGAAATGTTTAGAATCGGCTCCAGGATGGGATTTCTGCTGAACTGGTTTAGGGGAAAAAAAATCACGCTAGTCAGACACCGCTATGTCACGTAACAGCAACAACAACAACAACAACAACAATTGCGGACTACATGCTTGTGTTCGTCTTCGTCTACATCTTTGTCTTCTTTCTGTTGTGTTGGGTTTGTATTCAGTGCACAAGGTTTATGACATACTCCAAGTCGTCTTCTCTGTTTCTAGTGTATCTCTGTGGCAGAATTACAGCACCACATACTGGACTGGCATGTATACTACTTCGTTTTGAGTTGGTTTCACGTGTACGCGGATATTTCTTGAGACGATGCTGTGTTTAAATTTTTTTTTTTTAAATGAGGAAAGATTGGATAGGGAAAGTTATGGCTTCATGTGGATGTGGCCTAAGTGAACCAAACATGTCCCCTCCTGGTCACCATACAATTCACTTTCAACAGTGTTTCTCAGAAATTGCTTACTGCACCTTTAAGTGGATGCATTTGAAATATTGTTGCTTTTACATGAAGATGGATACAATGAATGAGTAATCCTATGTATCCACTACTAATTTTCCATTTATTTTAGTATTCATAAAGACACGCCTTCAAAAATATGGATAAAATCACACTATCACACTGTAAGTACAAAGTATATACACATTCCTGTACAGAGCCTAGTGTAATACCAAGTGTAAACAGGGTCACGACTGAAATGCCCCCCACCACTTACTCTGTCTCTTTCACTTCCTTGCCCCAGTCCAACTCTATTTCCCTTCATACCGCCATTTATTATAATGACTGGCTCGGAGGAGGTCTGTGTTTGTTTCTTGGCATGCAGGTGGGTGGCTATACATTCTCACGGGTACAATTTATATTGGCACACAAGGCTTGAGTTCCTCCCAGTGAGGTCATGTTGTTTTCTCAGATCTGAGAAAGTAATCTCCCATTGTTTCTTTTCTATAAGCAATTCCATTCGATCATGTGGAAAACTGTGACAGCTACGTGAAAAAGATGTAAATAACAGTCCTGAATCATTCGAGTTTTTCAGACATTCTGTCACTGCGGTGACTTCTTGCCTTCCCAAAAGGTCCCATGATGTGTGTGTGTCATTAGGACTGCCTATTAAACATGTCATCACAATGGCAGCACCAGAGCAGCCTGTCTCTTTGGTTATCACTGAAGCATATCCACACTAAAACTGTGTGATGGGGTCCCTCAGCTCAGTGAAACGCTACTGACTGCATCATATTCGGCTGCCGTTAGCATTAGTCTCCAATCGCATGGGCTGCCGATGCCTTTTACAAAGAACACATATTAATTTTGAACAATTAGCAATCTATCTCATGTTGCGTGCTAAAATAATGTGGGTGGATTTAATCAATCAAACGTGACTAACTCAAAGTGAGTTGTGCCATTTTTGGTAGCAAACTAAGCGTTATTTAAAAAGTCATTTGTACACATCTGCGTTTTTCATCAAGGAAAACTTCAAATAGACCAATGGAGTGCTTAAAATGGCACATTTTAAGTGAAAGGGAGGAAAAATATTCTCCCCAGAGACTTCATGGATCATGAAAGTTTGTTCCGGCTAAGCACTTTAATTAATTAATGATTAATTAGTGTTGATGGTGCATTTTATTTGTTTCAAGCAAACTCTCAAGAATTTAACACCATTAAGTTAGTAAATATAGTGCCAATAATCAGTTAATGAGACTGGCTGATGATATATTCGACATATTATGTTAATACGACATGTTAAGTTATAGACATTTTCATTAAAGCAAAAGTGTAATTTTTATGTTAAAATACTTATTTTTGATTCTGGCTTAATTTGCAGAGAAAACTAAGTTAGCAAATTATATCTTTTCAATACCATTTGATGCCACTAGGGGCACCAAAATGACACTACAGCTTTACAATAGAGCAGGCATGGGCAATTTCGGTCCTGGAGGGCCACTGTCCTGCAGCGTTTAGCTCCAACCCTAATCAAACACACCTGAACAAGCTAATCAATGTCTTAGGATTACTAGAAAGCTACAGACAGATGAGTTTAATCATGGTTGGAGCTAAACCATGCAGGACAGTGGCCCTTCAGGACCGAAGTTGCCCATCCCTGCAATAGAGGCTTTTCACAGACTGTGATGACACGACTGTCCACAATTATTTACATCGTAAATCTTGCAGTTTTTTTTTTTTTTTTTAAATATACATTTATATGACTTTGTGTTATATTAACTTGCCATTAAATTTCAAATTATTTTTCGAAAAATATTACCCAGAATGCATGTGTTTTTTTTTACGGTATATTACTTCTGTATATTACAATGCATTCTGGGTAATATTATTTGTCGTTTTCAAGAAAGAATAGGCTACTTTCTTGAAAACGACAAATAATATTACCCAGAATGCATTGTTTTATGGTATATTACTGTTTCAATGGAAAATGGTATTTTACTGTGAAAAATTGTTTCTTTTTTTTTTTTACAGCAATTTTTTTTTTGAAGTGTATTACGACTTCTACTTCTGAGAACCCTGGAAATGTGAATAGAGTCCATTACATTTGAACAATATTACATTCTGAACAAAGCTGTTCAGTCAATAGACCAACATCACAACTCATATTTTGTTCCACAACATAAATTACACCGTGTCAGAGCTCTTTTTTTTTTTTTTTGGCAAAACAGTTTGGCAAATAAAAACTACAACTTGCAGGAGTTAACGGTAGCCACTGACTTCCATAGTATTTTTTGGCTACCGTCAACTGTCTGGTTACCAACATTCTTCATTCTTGCGTTCAACAAAATAAAGAAACTCATACAGGTTTTGAACAACTTGAGGGTAAATGATGACAACATTTTTATTTTTGGGTGAACTATGCCTTAAATGCATGAAACAAAAAACATAAAGTAATGTACCAGGCATTCGTGGCCTAATGGATAGAGAGTCGGACTTGTAACCCAAAGGTCATGGGTTCGAGTCTCAGGTCCGGCAGGGATTGTCGGTGAGGGGAGTGAATGTCCAGCGCTCTCCCCACCCTCAATACCACGACTGAGGTGAGACCCTTGAGCAAGGCACCGTACCCCCAACTGCTCCCCGGGTGCCGCAGCATTGGCTGCCCACTGCTCCGGGTGTGTGTTCACTGCTGTGTGTGTGCACTTGGATGGGTTAAATGCAGAGCACAAATTCCGAGTATGGGTCACCATACTTGGCCACATGTCACTTCACTTCGTCAAGGGTCTCAGCATTTAGAGTCCCCTCTGATTTGGGCAAGTGCGTGTGTACCTATGTAATTACACTCTTTGAAACTTCAAAACATCCTGTTATTTGCAGTAAAAAAGGGAAATATATAAATAAATAACACGCCTTGCAATTAAATGTTACTTCCTCAAGTTATTTTTGGAGGACATGAGAGAGAAATGCAAATTGTGTTTATGAGTCCCACAATTGTATTTTTTTTTAATCCAGTTATCCCCTTGAGCATAAGTACTGAAAGTAAGATGACAGTATGCTGGCAGCTATTAGTGTTTCATCCTAAGAATTCCTCTCCACTGTGTGACACCACCTACTGTGACAGAATTAAACTGTAATGAGTTAATATCTTCTTGGCTATTATTGAGGTTATGAGTCACCTGCATCGTAATGCCCATGTGATGTAACGTCCATGTCTGAAACAGGTGCAACTTAAATTAAGAGACGAGCTATAAATCCTCTTGAAACCTCATTTATGTTAAGGGCCGTTCACACTGACAGTCAGCTCCTCGACTGCGGTATCACATGAGCTCAACTTTCCGATTCCATTGGTAGTGGCCACTTATAATTGGTGCTCATTTTCATGAAAAAATATCACTCATTGTAGATGACATTTGGTCGCTTTACCAAAGCAAGTCAATGTTTATGTCCCTTTAGGTGCTTTAGCTCAACAGCTAAGATTGCAGATCACTATCTGCATTTCCATTGGTTTGTGTATAGCTACTTATTTGCATAAAGTTGTGCAATGATCACTGTCACTTTGCCGGAAACTTTCTGAAAATAAATGACTCTGGTCACCCTGTCACTGCAAACTGCAAACTGCTATGAATAGTTTGACATTTTATGTTTTTTTTTTCCCTTTTACTTGTTTTTCAGTAAAAAAATCTGGAAATCCTTGAAATGAGATAGGAGTACAGCAAATGCATAAGATATTGAGACTTGTTTTTAGAAAATCTATCTTTAATATAAGTGAGGTTTGTGGATTTTTCACTTGTTTATACTGTACGTACAAAAGTGGAAAAATCAGAAAGTGTAGTAAGACAAAATACACTTATATTAAAAGAAAATTTTACCCAAAAATGAAAAATTCTGTCATTATTTACTCACCTTCATGTCTTTTCTTTCTTCTGCAGAACACAAAACATATTTTGAAAAATGTTGGAACCATTAAAAAAAACAAAACAAATTTGGTATTTCTCAAAATATCTTTCTTTATGTTGCACATGACAAAGAAATTCATACAGTTTTGCATGACATGAAGGTGAGTAAATGATAGAATTTTCATTTTTGAATGAACTATCCCTTTAAAAGACACATTCTCTTAAAACAAGTCTTAAAGGGTTAGTTCACCGAAAAATGAAAATAACATCATTAATCACTCACCCTTATGCTGTTCCACACCAGTAAGTCCTTCGTTCATCTTTGGAACACAAATTAAGATATTTTTGTTGAAATCTGATGACTCAGTGAGGCCTACATAGCCAGCAATGACATTTCCTCTCTCAAGATCCATTAATGTACTAAAAACATATTTATATCAGTTCATGTGAGTACAGTGGTTCAATATTAATATTATAAAGCGACGAGAATATTTTTGGTGCGCCAAAAAAACTAAATAACGACTTATTTAGTGATGGCCGATTTCAAAACACTGCTTCAGGAAGCTTCGGAGCGTTATGATTCTTCTGTGTCAAATCATGATTCAGATCGCGTGTCAAACCGCCAAACTGCTGAAATCACGTGACTTTGGCACTCCGAACCGCTGAATCGACACACTGATTCATAATGCTCCGAAGCTTCCTGAAGCAGTGTTTTGAAATCGGCCATCACTATATAAGTCGTTATTTAGTTTTTTTGGCACACAAAAAATATTCTCGTTGCTTTATAATATTAATATTGAACCACTGTACTCACATGAACTGATTTAAATATGTTTTTAGTACCTTTATGGATCTTGAGAGAGGAAATGTCATTGCTCCCTATGCAGGCCTCACGGAGCTATCGGATTTCAACTAAAATATCTTAATTTGCGTTCCGAAGATTAACGAAGATCTTACGGGTGTGGAACGGCATGAGGGTGAGTACTAAAAGACAGAATTTTCATTTTTCGGTGAACTAACCCTTTAATTACACCTGGTATTAAAATGCATTTTAGTCGATCAGATCACAAGTGGACGGCGCTAAATATAGGTGTAAACGGGGTCTAAAACATTTTGAGCTTGTCCACTTTCGACCACTTCTGGAAGATGCATTCGACCGGATTGCTTTTGTAGTGTACATACTCATGTGGTCGAATGCATTCGAGCAGACACAAAAGACCACCTACTCTCCGCCTACTGACCTAATGTGCAAACATTATGGGAAGTGTGCTAGCCAGACAGGATTTAAACTTTGTCAGCTGAAGACCCTAGTTTGGTTTGAAGATGAAAAGAATACCAAGGACAATGTTCTCTCACCATTCCTGATTTCTAACACGCACTCACCGCGTTTCCGTCATCCCCATGCGCGTTCATATGTAAATTGTGTGAGCTTATTTTCTCCATTAGATTAAAAGATCTGAAAAAGTCCATATATTTACCCACCCATAGACCCTCCCCTCGACAAGTGGACAAAAGAGACGGATTAAAACACCAGGTGTAAACGGGTATGCGTCTGCCTCGTCTACTTGTGATCCGATCGACCAAAACACATCTTGTGTAAACAGGGTCAATATCTTACATTGCTTCTTAAATTGTACATATTTTTACTGGAAAAAAAAACAAAAATAGTTAAAAAAAAATTTTTTGCAGTGAAGACATTTTGTTACCTGTGTCTTCTGTCCGTTCATCAACCTTTAAAATCAATCACTTGAAGTACACTGGTCCAACAAATAGAGAAAAACACTGGGGGAACGGGGAAAAGGGAGCTGCTTGAAGGCATTAGAGAAGGGGAACAAAAAGAAAGTGACATGTGACAGAAAAAAGGGGGGAAAAGCACAAATTGAATTGCCATCAGTTCTCTGCACAAATGAAGGATGGAGTGGTGGCCGCTAATGTCCTTCGGCAGCTAAAGAGGAATTACTGCCAGCTTGAATTTTCTCAGTTGTAATGCTGCTGTTCATTCTGATTCAATGCCAAATACCCTCTTTTCATATTTGCTTGACGCTACTAATTCGACTGAGCATCAACAACAGCATTGCTATCATCACCATAATGTCTAGCTGTGCAGCACCATGTGCTTACATTTGTGTGCCACATGCAAAATGGATGTATTATAAATCATTATAAATCAAACAAATAATAATTTCTCAATTAAATCCATATCCAAAAAAATATAAAGAGCACACCACATGCATTAGAAAACATTTTTAATATTTTGACTGATTTTTTTTTTTTTAATTGAGTTTTAAGTATAGTATTAGCACATCTGAAGTAAACGTGTTTGTGCTCTTGACATAAAAAGGGCTTCTTAGGTGGAAAATTAGGCTGCGTTAAAGACGTCAAATGGTGAGAAATTATTTGAGCTTATAATCACTAATTAAATGCTCTTTGATGAGCAATAAAACGAAAGTAGTTGGGCCGATAAATGTGTATTAGAAACTTGCGGGCAGGGTTGACATTATTGTCTATGATGACAGCTAATTTAGATTACATCCTTTAAGGAAATCTTTGCTTCTAAGAAAAATGTCATGGACGTTATCACCCAGTTCTCTTGTTTGAAGTTAAATAAATATGTTTGTTAAGATATTGGAATGAATTTAATTGGATCGGTGGTAGCTGAGTTGGTTTTTTAATAAAGAATATTAAAAACCCCTTTCACGACCTACCCAAAATGGGGGGAAAAATACTTAAATATTCCTTCACAGATTTTAGAAGAGAGAGAGAGAGAGGGAGAGAGAAAGTCAGTGAAAAGGAGGAAAAAAAAAATGACTGAAGGGGACAAAAAGAGGACACAATCTGCTGAGGCGCGCACAATGGCCTCAAGAGAGGTATCATAAACGGCAATAACAAATAACAGCCTCACACACACACATACAGATGCACACACAAACACGCTTCTCTCCCCGCAAAACCTTCAGGATACGATCCTCAATTTGCAATTAAAAATAAAAACTGGTCATATAAGCAAGCAAACGATTCGTTTGACTTCAATGGATACATACACACTCACAGACAGACCACACAGTGGGTAATAGTTCAGTTTATTTATCTTAGGTCACACATGTAGTGCGTTACAGTCAAACAGCAGTTGAATCTGAAGTTCGGCAGCTTTTTCTTTTACGGCATGATCTTATTTAATCAGGAAGCTGAAAGAGAGGGGAAGAGAAAAATAGAGTCAGAAGAAAAAAAAAAGAAGAGTGCAAATGATTAAATGTTCCCTGACTGGAAGTGACGTCATCGTCTAATCATTATGAGAAGATCTCTATAGACTGAAAAAGGTCATTCACTGGAGTCTCTACAATTACCACTAGCAACCACAGTTGCTGTACATTTAAATGCGTTTTATTCGATTCATTAGGAAGTATCCTGTCTTGGCTGATGTACAGGAGCACTACAGCAAGTAAAGGGAATGTTCCAGTATTTCTTCAGCTCTATTGACAGTGCTTTTGAAGCAATCTTTTATGTAAATGAATCATTCTTGTTCACTTCCATTCACTTAGTCATTTTTCATTCAGGGAAACTTGTAAAGACTTAGCTGCCTTTTCCTTCTTCCAAACACTGACTATATAGGAATATATGCTTGGTTGACTTAACAAGCTAAGTTGACAATTGAAAATGGAGCATAACATTTGAGTTTTGCTTTGTTGTAATTTTTGGGGAAACAATTTTGATGCTCAAACACTATCTGTAGAATCTTTTAGTAGATCTATACACAAACATTTTACATTTTCAACTTTCATTAGTGTGTAATCTTGCTGTTTGAAAAAGGTCTGCAAAGTGTAAAAGTTAAATCTAAATGAAGTCATTCTCTATATCAGTAAGCACTGTTTCTGAACTCCCTGAAATGACTTGACTGTAGTATTCAGTTTTTTGTTCATACATGCCACAATATCCCTCATTTAAGTTATTCCTGCATTTAAGTTATTCCTGTGTATGTTAAAAAAAAGGGGGCGAGGCATGGTTGAGTTGTGTGNTTTTTCATTCAGGGAAACTTGTAAAGACTTAGCTGCCTTTTCCTTCTTCCAAACACTGACTATATAGGAATATATGCTTGGTTGACTTAACAAGCTAAGTTGACAATTGAAAATGGAGCATAACATTTGAGTTTTGCTTTGTTGTAATTTTTGGGGAAACAATTTTGATGCTCAAACACTATCTGTAGAATCTTTTAGTAGATCTATACACAAACATTTTACATTTTCAACTTTCATTAGTGTGTAATCTTGCTGTTTGAAAAAGGTCTGCAACGTGTAAAAGTTAAATCTAAATGAAGTCTGAGTTGAAATGAGTTTTTTGTTCAGTAACATACATGCCACAATATCCCTCATTTAAGTTATTCCTGCATTTAAGTTATTCCTGTGTATGTTAAAAAAAAGGGGGCGAGGCATGGTTGAGTTGTGTGTTGAGACTCGGTTACGGTAAGGGGCGTGACATTTCCGAAACATGCTCAAAGTGGTTGACCAATCACAACACACTGGTACAGTCGACCAATCAGAGCACAGTGCTTTTCGGATTTTTTGAACAAGCATAAAACCTATTCCAGTAGATCCCAAAATTAAACTCAAGAATTTAAAGGTTTGAAGGTCCCCTTTATATTAATTGGTTGTGGTTGTTAAAGGATTAGTTCACTTTCAAATGAAAATTACCCCAAGCTTTACTCACCCACAAGCCATTCTAGGTGTGTATGACTTTCTCGTTTATGACGAACACAATCAGAGATATATTAAGAAATATCCTGACACATCCGAGTTTTATAATGGCAGCGAGCGATACCAATGAGTATGAAGCTGAAAAAACTGCATCCATCCGCATCTATCCATCATAAACATACTCCACATGGCTCTGGGGGGTTAAAAATGCCTTCTGAAGCAATGCGTTTGTGTAAGAAAAATATCCATATTTAACAAGTTATGAAGTAAAACATCTAGCTTCCGCCAGACAGCTTTCCGTATTCAAGTTACGAAAAAAACGGAACTGGAGTAGCATCAGTTAAGCTTTTTCTGTAAGTTGAATAAGGAAGGCGTAGGACATAGCGTAAGCTTTCTGAACTGCGAGAGGCTTTGCACTTTCTTCTTAAGTTGAATACGGAAGGCGGTCTGGCGCAAGCTAGATATTTTACTTCATAACTTTTTAAATATGGATATTTTTTTTACACAAATGCATTGACTTCAGAAGGCCTTTATTAACCACCCGTGTGGAATATGTTTATGATGGATGGATGTGGATGGAAGCACTTTCTTCAGCTCATACTCGTTGGTATCGCTCACTGCCATTATAAAGCTTGGATGTGTCAGGATATTAATATTTCTCCGATTGTGTTCATCAGAAAGGAGGTCATTTACAGCTAGGATGGCTTGAGGGTGAGTAAAGCTTGGGGTAATTTTCATTTTAAAG
Organism: Anabarilius grahami; assembly: GCA_003731715.1. Classification (NCBI taxonomy): domain Eukaryota; kingdom Metazoa; phylum Chordata; class Actinopteri; order Cypriniformes; family Xenocyprididae; genus Anabarilius; species Anabarilius grahami. The sequence continues at coordinate 3,113,062 of RJVU01075617.1, read as the reverse complement.
TGAACTAATCCTTTAAATCTGTAACCTAAAGAAAGAGTCACTGAATGAATCGATGAGTGAGTCAATGAATGAATCAGTAAGTGAATCTGAAAAACAAAAACAAAAAGAGGATTCAAAATTATTAAAAATCCCTGAATCAAAATCAGCATCTCCACAGTTGATTACCATTGCAATAATAAATGATTTCACACACAAATGATCAAATGGTCATGGCACATGTCAAAACTACTATTAATCTCTGTGCTTCATATTACATTAGTGCATTCTAACATTTAATTCAGAAATAACATTTTGTCTGGTATCCTTTCACTGTAAGTGCATTACTGTAAAATAATTTTTTGTATTGTTTGTGGAACAAAGGAGAGAAAAACATTAAAACACTGATCTTGCAGAAAATTATATTACACAACAAATACTTTTTTGCAATTCAGATAAATCTTACCTGTAAGGATAACCATGATATTTTGATCTGAAGATGGATAGTAGGAAGCTAAAGAAGAACACCACTAAACCAAGTCCAACAAGACAGATAACTGTAAAACAGAAAATCAAAAGCACAGTGAGTGTCACTCTCTTAATGAGCTAAATAATGCTTACATTGATTAAACTTGATTAGTATGCTGCAATGGTATTCTATAATGGGATTAAGCCGTTGGTGAAAATCGCTTTTTACGAACTTTGATCTAAGAGCTAATCCCAAACAGCCATCTTAAATTAAGCCATTACTAATGAATGAAACAATAATCGCTACTTAAATGCTTATAAAACATGCTGCATCAGCTGCTTTGTCCCTCACATGAGATAGTGCCCAAAATTTTATAACCTGCTGAATCACATTATAAGGTGACTTTAAAGATTAGTCAGTGATGCCTTAAACATTGTGATAATGGAATAAAACAGCTGACTATATCAAGGGAAATAAAATAAATAATTTACAATACTGCAGATAAACTTTCAAACTAGTCAGTACATATTTTTTTTGCCTACTGCTCTCAAAGAAATTGCTGGATTTAGCATGCATATTTAAAATCACATCCTACCTATTACGTAACGACATTTAAGTAAACTTTTTCAGAGTTAGCTTTGGTAAGCTGTTTCAAACTCCCGAAATTAACTCCAAATGAGAGTTGTTTTGGCCTGATTTTGTTCGAAATGACATCACACCAGTTTATTCTTCGATTTTGCTTGAAGTATATCAGGGCCTTAGAGGGATAGTTTACCCAGAAATGACTCATCACTTACCCTCAAGTTGTTCCAAACCATTGACGGTAGCCATTGACTTCCATAGCAGGGAAAAATACTATGGAAGTCAATGGCTACTTATCAACTGTTTGGTTACCAACATTCTTTAAAATATCTTCTTTTGTGTTCTTACAGGTTTGGACAACCCAATCTCACGGCAATTTGTCTGTATTTTACGAGGTGGCTAATTCGTACGAATTCATACAAACTCACTCGTACGAATTCATAAGTTTTTTGCTAAATCGTACGTATTTTACGAGTTGACAAATTCGTATGAATTCATACGAATGACCAACCCCAAACCCCACACATAAACCTACCCGTCACTGGGTATTAGACAAATTGTACGAATTCGTATGAGTGAGGTCGTACGAATTCATACGAATTAGCCACCTCGTAAAATACGTTCAAATTGGTTGTGAGATAGCGTTGAGTTTGGAACAACATGAGGGTGAGTAAATGAGTCATATTTGGGTGAACTATCCCTCTAAAAACAAATATTCTTCATTGGTTCTTTGCAGCACCTTAGGTTCAGCAAAGAACCATCTTCTTATCAAAAACTGTTTTTTTTTGTATCGAGCTCTTGAGTTGGCTAAATAGTTCTTGATGTTATAATACAGATTCTATTGTTCAAGGTATCATCTTTTTACAGAAAGGAAAGTCCTGGGTTCTTTTAAAGCACAAGATGGTTCCAAAAGGCCGCGTGTGTGTGCGAGAGAGTCAGTGTGTAAGTAGTAAACATATTAAAAAACGAGGCAGTGGCAGCTGCTGTTTAGCTGAATGAGAAGCTAATCAGAGCTTAATCAAAGTGTGTTAACCTCCTCAAAAGAGAGGGGCACCTCCAATTAAACCACACCGCCAGCACTGTTCCTCTCCAGATTAGTCATCCAGAAACACCCTCTTATCCCGGGATCACACCCTCAGAATACACATACACACAGAGCTTTTAATTTAAAGTTTCAGTATCTACTGAACTTCCCTAAAGACTTGTTTTCAAGGCTTCATGCGACAGCGTTTACTCTGAGACCTTGATGTTCTCGAGCCTATTATCATTTCCCTGACACGTTACACAAGCCTTCCCATAAGACACGTGGTAGTAGCCGCAAAAGGACTCTGAATTACACAAAAATTACGAACATGACTAACTGAGATGTGACATTTAAAGGCCGCTAAACATTTAGTTTCAGGGTCGTCTGTGTCGCAGGGTAACTAATGTGATGTTGCTAAATAACGGCACTCTGGCACAATCACATTTGGCTGACTTTCCTACGACTGGATGGAGTAGCTTGCCGTAAATGTTTCTGTGGGGGGAGTGGAGTTTGAAACTAAAGCATCACTACTCTGACAATCTTCATTTAGCATCTTCCTATTTTAAATGCTTTGAGTCAGTGTGTTTCCTTGACGACCGCTGGGTTTGATCAACCACTCACTGTGTAAGTATGCTTATTCTGCATAGTAGCAATTAACATTTTAAAGGGTTAGTTCACCCATAAATAAAAATTCTGTCCTTAATTACTCACCCTCATGTTGTTCCACACCTGTAAGACCTTACTTAGTTCATCTTCAGAACACACATTAATATATTTTTGATGAAATTCGAGAGGTATATGATTTGCCATAGACAGCAATATAATCACCACTTTCCAGGTCCAGAAAGGTACAACAAAGTGGTTCAACCTTCATTTTATAAAGTGATGAGAATACTTTTTGTGTGCAAAAACAAAACAAAAATAAGGACTTTATTCAACAATCTCTTCTCTTCCCTGTCATTATCCTTACGCAGTTGATGCAGTAAGCACAGTGAAGGCTTCCGTGTTTACGTCCGAATGCCGGCTCAGTATTGGCCAAAGCTGATCATGTGAGCAGCATGACGTATGCGGCAGGAGCCAGCCAATAACGAGTCGGCATTCTGACATAGAACCTGGAAGCGCTGGATGATGTATGAGAATGTATGAATGATAATGTATGAGAATGACAGGGAAGAGAAGATATTGTTGAATAAAGTCGTTATTTTTGTTTTGTTTTTGCACACAAAAAGTATTCTAGTCGCTTCATAAAATTAAGGTTGAACCACTGCAGTCACGTTGACTTTTTAAACAATGTCTTAAGTACCTTTCTGGACCTTGAAAGTGGTGGTTAAATTGCTGTCTATGGATGAGAATATACCTCATCAAAAATATCTTAATGCGTGTTTCCGAAGATGAACGAAGGTCTTAGGGGTGTGGAACGACTTGAGGGTGAGTAATTAATGACAGAATTTTCATTTTTGGGTGAACTAACTCTTTAAGTCACCAGAGGTTGAGGTTTTTTGTATGTATGGTACTTACTGTTTTAGATAGAAGTAAAAGCAGAAAAAAAATCCAAAATTATATTAAAGGAATGGTTCACCAAGTCAATGGTCATTGTTGCTTTGAACCCCACATTGTTCAAAATATCTGTTCTGTTCCACAGAAGAAAGTCATGCAGGTTTGAAATGACATAAGAGTGAGTAAATGATGACAGAACTTTAATTTTTAGGTGAACTGTTCCTTTAACACCATTGCATCGCATTATTATTTTCTCCATTTTCTATGGAAATAATGCAGAGTGTCATCTCCAGTTAATGGGTATTTGGAGCACAGATTGGAGAGTTGGATACTGTAAATTAAGGCTCCAAGAATATTTTGTATATATTTTTTTATTTTTTTGCATGTAAACACTGAGTTTAATTTGTTGTTGAGGTATATGTCATTGTTTATGATCATAAATGCAGGTTTATTACATTGCAGCTTTTTGGTTTATGCACCGAGCATCTGGACCATCTGGACCACCTATCTGCTGCAAATCCACTGGCTTCCTGTAGCAAGCAGTTTTAAAGCACACCCTTGTACTTTGTTTTTATCTTTTTAATACACGTCGGCTTTCTGGACTAATCAATCATAAGTTTTGTGTTGGAAAACACTGAACCTGTCACTCTTCACTAGCTTTTGCACTAGTTTTTACTATTGAATGTTTTATTTTCTTCCTAATGGCCCAGCATACAATAGTTTGCCTTTGGCTATGCATTAAATATAATTTTTATGATGATGAGTCTAATAAGATAGTCCATCTGCTTTCTTTACAAATGTGCTTAATGCTGTATAATGGGCTATTCCCTCTAAACTGTCTGTCCCAAATGTATTAATAGGCTTTATAAAATTACTCTTAGAATTTATCTCAGAATATTCCTTAACATACTATCGACAGCGTCTGTAGCATGAAAGAAAATATTTTTTGCTCATCCTAAAGTGTTAAACAGTAAGTTGTTGACAGAAATGCACTTTGAAAGTCTATGGAACAATCATTGTAAGACTTCTTTTGGAAAAGTTACAGTAATTATCATCTGCTGTCTCAACCAATGGTGTTCGTTTTGGCCAGGGATATCTGTTTACCTGGACCAATGATAGATGATAGAACAATCATTATCTCTGCAATTGCACACTTTAAATTGTATTTAACTTAGAATATTAATTTAATTATGTGAGGTTTTGTGTACTGAGCGAAACAACCAAAAACACTCAATTTCCTAGTTGTTGGAGGGCAGTGAACAGGATTTTTCTGCATATAGGTCGACGCCTCTAACCTTGTTGGAAAAAGTCAATATCCATTATAGTCTCACATGGTGTTGCATTACTCAAGCATTTTACAGTGTTGTTATGACTGGTGGAAACAAACTGAGTATTTTTTTTTCTGTTTCGGCAAAGACCAAGCTGACTGCCTTGATGTGCTGGAATGTTTTCTGCTTACAAATGAAAATATATAGTTCTTTAAATATATCCAGTCACAAAGCCTCACCATTTACCATCAGCAGATACTTTTGTGGAGGGATTAACAGTGAGATTATTTTGTTCCTAGAAAATCCCCATAGGAAAGATTTCTTTGTGTCACATTATAGCTTTGGGATGACACCTGAAAAAGAGTCTGTTCTGGAAGTGACCTATTATGCTGAGATGAGTTTCACTACATTGCTAACGTCGAGGCTGCACATCCCACAGAATGTTCACCAACCATGAACCAATTTTCAAGCTTTAAGCTTGAGAGTGGACTTCAGCAATGGTAAAATGGGAGATTCTGCATCCTACTTTATTTTCAATGGAAATGTGTTGGCATAAACATTGACTTACAGGCTGTTTTAGAATTGCAAAAAATGTACTCAATAAATGTTCAGGCAAACCCCTGCGGCAAACACCGTGTGTTCATATTTTCACATGCAAATGAGATTTGCAACAAACTTTTATTCACAGCAAATTCCAAATATACTACCGTTCAAGTCTTTTTTAAAGTCTGTTTTTATTTAATAATACATTTTTTTTTCAAGGACATTAAATTGATCAAAAGTGACACTAAAGACATTGATAATCTTACAAAAGATATCTATTTGAAAGAAATCCTGTTCCTTTGATCTTTCTATTCATCAAAGAATCCTGAAAAAAATATGTATGACAATTTCCATAGATAATAAACAGCGCAACTACTTCCAACATTGATAATAAGAAGAAATACTTATTAAGCACCAAATCAGCATATTAGTTGATTGATTTTTGAAGGATCATGTGACACTGAAGACTGGAGTAATGGCTACTGAAAATTCAGCTATACCATCATAGGAATAAATTACATTTTAAAATACATTCAAATAGAAAACATATATTTTAAATTGTAATAATATTTCAAAATATTGCTGTTTTTACTGTATTTTTTTTTACTAACCCCACACACACTACGTCAACTGCATATGACAACATTTTTGTTTTGTTTTTGCGCAGAAAAAGTATTCTCGTCGCTTCATAACATTAAGGTTGAACCACTGTAGTCACATAGACTATTTTATCAATGTCTTTACTACCTTTCAGGACCTCAAAAGGTGCAATGACTTTGCTGCCTATGTGTGGTTCAGAAACCCTTGGATTTCCTCAAAAATATCTTAATTTGTGTTCCCAAAGACAGGTTTGGGATGACATGAGGGTGAGTACTTAATGACAAAAATGTCATTTTTGGGTGAACTAACCCTTTAAAAATAGGTGTGTTCAGACAGCTTCAGTAATTATAATGTGAGAACTACTTTTGTCACATTGCAATGTGCTGTTCCCGTCCAGTGTAGATCAATAAAAAATAAAATAAAATTGCCTCCCTTGTAACCTGTAGCGTATTGTAATAGATGCCGAGACATAACAGAGGTGAGGCCAACCTCACACATACATTAAAAAGCTGTCAGTTTACAGTTTTTTTTCTATGTATTTGAATAAGATGTGGCTGACTTGGTTACTGATGTATAAAAACTACACACCAAATACAAAATATACAAGACAAATTACACAAGCATACACAGATTAATACAGACACCATATCTCTTTGAATAAGCCCATCTTTATGACATGCACTTAAAAGCACAAACATATATGCATGCATATGCATGATGACACACACGCAGCATCTCATCAGTCAGAACTTATTACTCCAACCCCATCACATAAATTAGTCAGTGCGGCCGTCTCATGTACCTCCAGTGGCTGACAGAGGGTCACCCAGTAGTGCCTACAGAGCAAACATCTGCCTCAGCTGCAGGGTGTTCCTCCTCCTTTTCACACCCCAGGGGAAGTGCTTTAAGATGCAACCCTTCTCTCTTCCCCCTCTCTCTACGAAGTCTCTTTCTCTGTAAAAATGACCTTTCTCCTCACCAAACATTACTGAGGCTGACTGATGGGATTATAATAATGTAGATTCATATATGCATAATGATCAATTAACAGTGACAGGTGTAGGAAAAGCCCAGTGCTGGGCAGACGAGGTGCCATCGCCGGTTTAATTATCTGCTGCGCTAACGTGACCTCTGACCCCCGTGCCACGGCCCTGGCGTGGCAGATGATGGCCGCGGCAAATTTGGGTGGCGTAGGGGAAAATGTGAGACACAACCTCTGGAGAGAGGAAGTCAAGAAGTTACGCGTCGCTATAACACCAGCTAATGTAAGCTTTATGAAGGATATGAATCATTTCAACACATTCAACTGTCGAGATCAAGTCTAATCTTATATAAAACATCTTACTGTGAAACACTAGATCTGCATTTCCTGGAGGAAATACCAGAGCTTAGGATTTAGACTTTGGTTTTGTGTAAATGAAATGCCACATCAGATCTGCTTTAAACATTGCAAATGCACAAGAACCACATAATGCGACACCATCCTTGCAGTATAAAGATGGCTATAGATTAGGGCTGTGATTTTCTGCATATTCAGAATGATTTGATTCACAACTATTCGATTCAGTATAAGTAACCTAATCCAATCCAATCAACTTCAGCTTCTTTAAGCCCTTTACGTACAAAGATAGCCAATCTTTAAAAGGTTAAATGGGAATTACAAACTCAATTCATTAATTAACCTTTAATATGTTTTAAATATTGCACACTACTGTAACACACTGCAATTAGTTAGACTTTTAGCATTTTAATTTAATTATGCCAACATAATTAGCAATTTAAAAGCCATATTTGAAGATTACCAGATATGAATTGGCAGGATTTATTGGAAGAAAAGACCAATTCAATCATTATGCTGTTAAGTACAAGAAAACAAAAAGATTGACTGTAATTCAGGGTACAAATATTGCAATGAAATGAATGCTATTGCTTAGATTTTTTATTGCACTGGACAAAGGATTAACAAACTTAAAGAGTTAGTTTACCCAAAAATGAAATTTCTATCATTAATTACTCACCCTCATGTCATTTCCAATACCCGTTCTTCTTCGGAACACAAATTTTAGATATTTCTGATGAAATCCAAGTTTTTTTTTTATATCCCCCATAGAAAGCAATGTAATTACCGTCATTCAAGGTCCAGAAAAGCAGTAAAGACATGGTTAAAATAGTCAACGTGACTACAGTGCTTAAGGGCCCTATCATACACCCGGCGCAATGCGGTGCCAGGTGGAACGCAAGTGTATTTTGCTAGTTTCAGCCCGACTCAGTTATCATTTTCACATCCTGCGCCACGTTGTTTAAATAGCAAATGCATTTGCGCCCATTTGTGCGCCCATGGGCGTGCTGGTCTGAAAATGAGGTGTGTTCAGGCGCATTGTTGGCATGTTGCTATTTTGAGGCTGAACTGAACTGAACTGAAACCTGGTGTAAAGTCAATGGAGCAATATTTGTTTTGTTATTGAAATAGGGCGTTAGTAATATGCGCCTATATGCGGGTGCACAATGCTGCTTATTACACACACACAGGGTGTGTGCACACACAGGCAGCAGCACACAAACATGCCAAATATAAAAAATAAAAGGATTACAATGTAAAACATTATTATTGTGTGCATAAAGATAAAAATGCTTTGGTGGAATCCGGCTTTTCCCGTAGATGGTCTGCTCACATGCTTTAACCTCGCGCACGAGCAGATTCGTTTCCTTGCTAAAGAAGAGTTCAGTTTTTCCACTTGCAAATTCTGCCATGTAAATAGCAAATCTGCCATGGCCCGAGCGCAACTGGCTTTTAAAGGGAATGGAAGATGAGGCTCTGATTGGTTTATTGCACGTTATGCCCAAAACACATCCATTACTCATTAAGAGAATAGGGACAACCTTTTAGACCGTGCGCCGGGCGCGCTGACCATTTTTCACGTCCTTAAACTAGCAAAAGTGGATTTGGAGATGCCCTACGTGCACTTGCGCCGTGCGCTTTAGACCATGCGCTTAGATCGTTAAAATAGGGCCCTAAACCTTAATGTTATGAAGTGACGAGAATACTTTTTGTGCGCAAAAACAAAACAAAAATAATGACTTTATTCAACTATTTCTTCTCTACACTGTCAGTCTCGTTCGCAGTTGACGTAGTGAACGCAGTACTTTTGTGCACAAAAAGTATTCTCATCGCTTTATAACATTAAGGTTGAACCACTGTAGTCACGCTGACTATTTTAATGATGTCTTTAATACCTTTCTGGATCTTGAATGATGGAAATTATATCCTTTAAAGGGATAGTTCACTCAAAAATGAAAATTCTGTCATCATTTACTCACCCTTAAGTTGTTCCAAACATGTATGAATTTCTTTCTTCTGCTGAACACAAAAGAAGATATTTTGAAGAATGTCGATAGAAGGGCCCAATTGGCTTCCATAGTATTTTCCCCCTATACTATGGAAGTCAAAGGAGCACATCAACTGTTTGGATACCCATATTCTTCAAAAATTTTTATTTTAATTTTATTTTCCTTTTTGGGTGAACTATCCCATTAAAGGGTTAGTTTATGCAAAAATGAAAATAATGTCATTTATTACTCACCCTCATGTCGTTCTACACCTGTAAGACCTTCGTTCATCTTCAGAACACAAACTAAGATATTTTTGATGAAATCTGATGGCTCAGTGAGGCCTCCATAGACAGCAATGCCATTCAAACTCTCAAGGTCCATTAAGGTACTAAAAACATATTTGAAAAAGTTCATGTGAGTTCAGTGGTTCTATCTTAATAATACTTTTTGTGCGCCAAAAAAACTAAATAACGACTTTTCAACAATAATCTATATGGGCCGATTTCAAAACACTGCTTTAAAGCTTTACGAATCGAATCAGTGAATCGGAGCGCCAAAGTCACGTGATTTCAGCAGTTTAGCCTTTGATAGGAGATCCAAATCACAAATTCGAAACAAAAGATTCATTAAGCTCAGAAGCTTCATGAAGCAGTGTTTTGAAATCGACCCATATAGATATTGTTGAAAAGTCGTTATTTTGTTTTTTTGGCACACATAAAGTGTTCTTGTCGCTTTATAATATTAAGATTGAACTCACATGAACTGTTCCAAATATGTTTTTAGTACCTTTATGGACCTTAAGTGTTTGAATGGCATTTCTGTCTATGCAGGCCTCACTGAGCCATCAGATTTCATCAACTATATCTTAATTTGTGTTCAGAAGATGAACGAAGGTCTTACGGGTGTAGAACGACATGAGGGCAAGTAATAAATGACATTATTTTCATTTTTGTGTGAACTAACCCTTTAAGCTCTTTCAAAAAGGCATACAATATAAAAACTAAAAAGTTAGCAAATGTAAGAATAAAGTTATCCAAAAAAACGAGTTTTGAAATTAGAGATGATGATGAAAGAAATTTTGAGAGATTAATATTGTGGTCAAGTGGGTCTTAAAAAAAACACTTAAAAACTACAAACTTACTGTAAAGTACTGTACATTTGTATGGTGGCCTGTCATGTTAAAAGCTTCGTGTATGGTACTGTTTCAGAAGAGTAATCCACACTAATAAGCTATAATTCTATTCACTGTTTTCAAACGTTCAATTAGGTAATTCTGTTCAACAGACTAATTCTAAAACAGCATTGCTTCTATTTTGATCTCAATTAAAACTGGTTTGAGCGGTATTTAGCAGGTGTTAATAACACAAGAAGGGTTAAAAATGACGTGTATGACATTTAAATGGTGCTACATAATCATGACTACTAAAACTGCCTTACACACGATCACCCACACAAACACAAATTGCAATTGCCCCAATTATATACTTCTGCTTACACACACATACAGTAATTACAAGCATTTGTCTCCCAGCATATTGCATAAAGAGCTCACTTCTCTTTCTGAGCAGTCTAAAATCAGAAACAAAAAGCACTCCCCTAGTTTGTCATGGAGGTGAGTTGGAAACCAAGCCAAAAATAACTTGTCATTTACGTAACTCAGCATTTACATATTACCCATAATTCATTCAATTAGCATATCAAAGCTGGGGATGACTCTTTGGAGGTGGGATGGAGGCCATCACATTAAGTGGTCTCCACAGCTAATGCAGTGATAATACATGGAAAGCTATTCGTCTATCACAGTCTGGAAGCGATGCTTGTCTTTATGGGAACCCCTGAGAAGCACTTCAAGAGGCGAAGTGAGAACGAGTTTAATGTGAGAAGCTCAGAGGAAAAAAAGACAGTCATGTAACACAAACTTGTAAGTGGGACAGATACTCGAGCTGGAGGTGATATACAGGGACACACACACACACACGATGCATACTCATGCTCAGTTATCAGCAGCCAATCACACACTTTAAAACATAACACAAAATACACATGCACACACAATTTAAATATGCAAAGGAAAAAGAAATGCTGCTTTTGATGCTTGTTTTAAAAGATACAGAAAGAAAACTTTCTTAACTGTTCACACTCACACTAGTTTGTTTAATTTAAAGGGATAGTTCACCCAAAAATGAAAATTTGATGTTTATCTGCTTATCCCCAGGTCATCCAAGATGTAGGTGACTTTGTTTCTTCAGTAGAACACAAATGATGATTTTTAACTCCAACCGTTGCAGTCTGTCAGTCGTATAATGCATGGCAATTGTAACCAAATCTATGAGAGTAAAAAAAAACATGCACAGACAAATCCAAATTAAACCCTGCGGCTCGTGACGACACATTGATGTCCTAAGACACGAAACGATCAGTTTATGCGAGAAACCGAACAGAATTTATATAATTATTTTACCTCTAATACACCACTATGTCCAACTGCCTTGAGCGAGCGCACGACATCCGGTGCGTGAGGTGTGTACGTGCTCTGGCGTAGTTTATGCAAGCACCGGAAGGGATCTCTCGCACGTATACGTCACTCATTGTTTACGCAGTGCACAAACATTGTAGGTACGACGGCTAATCAAAATGGTACTTACTTGAGCTTATCCGGATTGTTCAAACCAACTTAAAACTAAAAGATTACTTTCTCTCGCACGAACTCATTCAGGAGTGGTGACTTTCCACGTATTCCCAACTTCTGGGCCTGCTTGCCTGAACTTATGGTTGATTGCTCTTCGGCTGGATATCAACACACCCATTAATGTACTAAAGTTGTTGAGGGTCTGCAGCGACAATTTTTCCCCTGATGATTTTACATACCCAGGAGAGGATCACGACTTAAACCATCAGCTGTGCCTATGGTTTTTCCACATCCAACTGAGGTATGTGAACAAGATCTTTGTATGTGTCCTTTTTATTTGTAAAGCTGCCCTTACGAAATGTAACAAAATAAAATGAAGTTTGGATGTAATAAAAAGTAGTGGTTTACTTCCATTTGTATAACAACGGTTGTACTACAGGCTCCATGTTTAAACTATGCCAGAGCGCGTACACACCTCACACACCGGATGCAGTGCGTGCGCTCAAGGCAATTGGACATAGTGGTGTCTGTGCATGTTTTTTTTACTCTCATAGATTTTGTTACCATTGCCATGCATTATACGACTAACAGACGGCAACGGTTGGAGTTAAAAATCATCATTTGTGTTCTACTGAAGAAACAAAGTCACCTACATCTTGGATGCCCTGGGGGTAAGCAGATAAACATCAAATTTTCATTCTTGGGTGAACTATCCCTTTAATGCCTAACAATGGACATACAGGTCCTTCTCAAAAAATTTGCATATTGTGATAAAAGTTCATTATTTTCCATAATGTAATGATAAAAATTAACTTTCATATATTTTAGATTCATTGCACACCAACTGAAATATGTCAGGTCTTTTATTGTTTTAATACTGATGATTTTGGCATACAGCTCATGAAAACCCAAAATTCCTATCTCAAAAAATTAGCATATTTCATCCGACCAATAAAAGAAAAGTGTTTTTAATACAAAAAAAGTCAACCTTCAAATAATTATGTTCAGTTATGCACTCAATACTTGGTCGGGAATCCTTTTGCAGAAATGACTGCTTCAATGCGGCGTGGCATGGAGGCAATCAGCCTGTGGCACTGCTGAGGTGTTATGGAGGCCCAGGATGCTTCGATAGCGGCCTTAAGCTCATCCAGAGTGTTGGGTCTTGCGTCTCTCAACTTTCTCTTCACAATATCCCACAGATTCTCTATGGGGTTCAGGTCAGGAGAGTTGGCAGGCCAATTGAGCACAGTAATACCATGGTCAGTAAACCATTTACCAGTGGTTTTGGCACTGTGAGCAGGTGCCAGGTCGTGCTGAAAAACGAAATCTTCATCTCCATAAAGCTTTTCAGCAGATGGAAGCATGAAGTGCTCCAAAATCTCCTGATAGCTAGCTGCATTGACCCTGCCCTTGATAAAACACAGTGGACCAACACCAGCAGCTGACATGGCACCCCAGACCATCACTGACTGTGGGAACTTGACACTGGACTTCAGGCATTTTGGCATTTCCTTCTCCGCAGTCTTCCTCCATACTCTGGCACCTTGATTTCCAAATGACATGCAAAATTTGGACCACTGAGCAACAGTCCAGTGCTGCTTCTCTGTAGCCCAGGTCAGGCGCTTCTGCCGCTGTTTCTGGTTCAAAAGTGGCTTGACCTGGGGAATGCGGCACCTGTAGCCCATTTCCTGCACACGCCTGTGCACGGTGGCTCTGGATGTTTCTACTCCAGACTCAGTCCACTGCTTCCGCAGGTCCCCCAAGGTCTGGAATCGGTCCTTCTCCACAATCTTCCTCAGGGTCCGGTCACCTCTTCTCGTTGTGCAGCGTTTTTTGCCACACTTTTTCCTTCCCACAGACTTCCCACTGAGTAGCCTTGATACAGCACTCTGGGAACAGCCTATTCGTTCAGAAATTTCTTTCTGTGTCTTACCCTCTCGCTTGAGGGTGTCAATGATGGCCTTCTGGACAGCAGTCAGGTCGGCAGTCTTACCCATGATTGCGGTTTTGAGTAATGAACCAGGCTGGGAGTTTTGAAAAGCCTCAGGAATCTTTTGCAGGTGTTTAGAGTTAATTAGTTGATCATTACATTATGGAAAATAATGAACTTTTATCACAATATGCAAATTTTTTGAGAAGGACCTGTACAATTCCCACCACAGTGTCATTTTTTAGCACATCTCAAATGATACCTATTCTGTTGTGGAAATGACAGTAGTGGAAATTATTTATTTATTTTGTTTTAATTTTAGCATAATTTGAAAAAAGAAAAAAAGAAAAAAAAAAAGAGTACTGCTTGATTGGAAATAACAAATATATTCTAGTCAGTGATATTTACTTTTATATCTCTTAGTTTTATTCACACATCAAATGTCTAATTTCATTTAAACTGTGGGACATAATTATATATCAAAACTATTAAACTATTAAAAAAAGCTGCAAACATTCACTGATGCTCCAGAAGTAAACACAATGCATTAAGAGTCGGAGGGTGAAAACTTTCGAACAAGATGATGTACAACTTTTTCTTTTTATTTAAAGATCATATTTTTTTCATTTAGCTCCCTTCAGAAGCTATAATACTTACATGTTTCCCAGAAGACTAAAAAAGTACAAGTTATCCTGTTCATCCAATTCAAAAAGTTTACACCCCTGCTCTTAATGCATCGTGTTTCCTTCAGGAGCATCAGTGAATATTTTAACCTTTTTTAATAGTTGAGTTTGAGTCCCTCAGTTGTCCTCAGTGTGAAAAGATCATACAGTCACTGCTGTAAAGGGTTCAAATATGCAAAAGATGCTGGAAAACTGAAGAATCTGCAGGACCTGGAGGATTTTTCTGAAGAACAGAGCTCAGTTTAACTGCTCAGAACAAACAAGAGACTCATGAACAACCATCACAAAACAAACAAACAGTCATGGATTATCCAGGTAACCACACACAGTATTAAGAATCAAGTGTATGTAAACTTTTGAACTGGGTCATTTTTATAAATTCAGCTATTTTTTGTACTGTGGACTCTATGTATACATCTGTTATGTGAAATAGCTTATTCAGGACAGTACTAAATAAAAAAATAACATGCAATTTTCACGATCCTCCTTATTTTGTTAAAATGATTCATATTTTTGCCTATTTTGCACACACACATATATATATATATAATTGAGATATACAAATATCATTTTCACATTAAATATCTAAATGGTTTATGATTGTTTCATTGTTTAGTTTATCATAGTTTTAAAAATGTAATAAAATAATATTATTATAATGTATTGTCATATCTTAAGATTGAAAGTCTGTAAATGTAAATAATAAAAAAGTTTCCAAGACAGATTTAATGAGCTTCATACAGCATAACTAAAAAAAGAGAAATAAATCAAATCTGATACACACATTTCCAGTCAAAAGTTTGAAATAATTAAGATGCTTTTGAAAGAAGTATCTTATGCTCATTTGAAAAAAAAAAAAAAAAAAAA
>RJVU01075617.1:3069534-3097655 GCA_003731715.1 Anabarilius grahami | reverse complement strand
AGTAAGTACAGTAAAAACAGTAATATTGTGATATATTATTTAAATTTAAAATAACTTATCTATTTTTTATATTTTAAAATGTAATTTATTCATATGATGGGAAAACTTTTCATCATCATTACTCCAGTCTTCAGTGTCACATGATTCTTCAGAAATCATTCTAATATGCTTATTTGATTCGCAAGAAACATTTCTTATTATCAGTGTAAAAAACATGTGCTGCTTAATATTTTTGTAGGAATCTGTGATACACAGGATTCTTTGCAGGATTCTTTGATGAATAGAAAGCTCAAAAGAAATAGAAATCTTTTGTAATTTGATAAAATATAATCTGAACACAATAGTAATATGAAAGAAAGAAACTTACTCCTTCGTTTACCCACGTCTCCCTTAGAGGTGGCTGCTTCATTCAGAAGGACCATTCCCATGGTGATGGCCGCATCTGAGATGGAAGTCAAGGAATAACTAGTGGCATAGATGTGGCCGTTTTGCACAATAAACAGCCAGAACCTGATATGATGCTTACAGAGTACCTGTAAAACTAAAGATTGGGCTGGCAAAGCATAGCTCCAGCACACCTGGAAATTTCAATTACTGTGAACACAATGGGAACAAGACTCTCTTCAACTCTGAGCACACTTCACTCGGCTGGGAGGTCTCCTCTAGCCTGAGGGGGGAAAAGCTAGGTGTCGGCAAGAGGAAGACAGACAAACACAAGGTGTTCTGCCAGCAGCACCTCTCTCCTCCAGCAGCTGAGCTCGACGCTAGCAGAGGGTCTCTGTCCGTCTGCCCACTCTGTACCCATCAGGCACAGTCAACAAACCCACGTAATTACAGGGGAAGTTCACACAGAGAACGACACTCAGAAGGACATACCCATCATAGCCAGGTAAGCACGTGTGTGTACAGAATGTTTGAGACTTTCTATAAGGATAAACAGAAATGTGTAAAAACATTTCACACAGCTGCACCGTGATGGATGACAACCACAGATGAGTAGACAAAACCATCTGACATTGGACTATTTGACATTAAATAATAATTTTAGTTGACAAAATGTATATATTCAAAAATTTGGGGTCAGGACTTTCAGTTTGTAATTTTTTCTCTCTTATGCTTACCATTTATTTGATCAAAAATACAGTGAAAACAGTAATATTGTGAAATATTATTACACTTTAAAATAGCCATTTTATATTTTAATAAATTAAAAAAATTATTTATTCCTGTGATGGCAAAGCTGAATTTTCATTTCTTCAGTTCTTTTTTTTTTTTTTCCTCATTACTTCAGTTTGTTTTCTTCAGTGTCACATGATCCTTCAGAAATCATTCTGAATCATAATATATATATATAATGTATATATTATATATACACATACATATATACAAATTTTTTTTACAGTGTGTGTGTGTATATATATATATATATAATTTCACTTTAATGGCAATTAATAGGTAATTTTCATTGCCATTAAAGTGAAATAACTGAACATATACATACAAGCTTGATAAAAATTGTCATTTTAGAAGAAAATTTCAGACGGCACTTAGAGGCTTTTGCATCTGATGTCTTCATACATATATATATATATATATATATATACATATACATATACACACACACACACACACACACCCAGGTTTGTTTTGCTATCTTAGTGGGGACTCTCCATAGGCGTAATGGTTTTTATACTGTACAAACTGTATATTCTATCCCCCTACACTACCCCTACCCCTAAACCTACCCATCACAGGAAACATTCTGCATTTTTACATTTTCAAAAAAACATCATTTAGTATGTTTATTAATCCATTTCCCTCGTGGGGACCGCTGGCTGGTCCCCACGATGTAGGTGATCTCAGGTTTTTATTACATTGTGGGGACATTTGGTCCCCACGATGTAATATAAACAAGAACACACACACACACACACACGCACACACACACACACACGGCATTAATGGCTGTGTGTCGAGTTATTTTGAGGGGACAGCAAATTTACACTGTTAAACAAGCTGTACACTCATTACTTTACATTGTAGAAAAGTGTAATTTCTTCATTGTTGTTACATGAAAAGATATAATAAAATACACTGTAAACATTATTTATCAGATAACATAATATTTAGATTTTCTGGTTGATTAAACCAATGTTATATCAACTCAAATTTTTTATTTAAATGAACTCAATTTTAAGGCAACCAGGTAACTTACTTTTTTTTTTAAAGTTAAACCAACAATTCTTTTTTAGTGTATATATTGAAATCAATGTCTTACTGACCCCAAACATTTGAACATTCAGGTATATAACTATTAATACTGTTTTATTTTTGTCTTGTCATATTTGTTGTCAGTAGTATGTGTAAATTAAAATGATTTTTTAATGTTTTCATTTTTAAAAATCTGAAATAATCTGCAATTGTGTTGACAAAATTAACATTAAAAATCTTTTCCAGTCATGTTTAATCACAGAGAAAAACAACATGAAAAGAAATGATTACCTACCTGGGCAAAAGCTGTGGAAATTTACAGCATTTCCTACATTTTCAAAAGTTAACAGAATTCTGAACAGACCTGTATGAAGTCAGTGGGTTATTACGGTTCACTTCGTTAACAGAACAATGTGGCAGGTCTATTGTGCAAAGGGAGGTTTTATGTGAAAGGATATTCAACAGAAGAATAATGTGAGATTCAGCCACAAATTGAGCTTGACTGCTGCCATGGATATAACTCTGAAAAAGACAGAAAAAATAAAATGACAAACAAGCAGACAATAGACCTTTCAAGCTCCACTTTCACAAAGCCATATCACTGGATACTACGATACTATGGCTCTTTGACAAGTAATGCTTTATCATATTTATCATACTGCAAATGCATGAATACAAACCACACACACAATCACTGACTTTTTAAACATCACTGACTATTTAAACATATAAATAAATACAACCTTAGCAGGGAAAAGGTCAGATAAAAAATAGCCAAAAGACAAGGAAAAATCCATAAGGTCAAAGCAGATGAATGAAAAGAAAACTTGGCAATAAGTGATAAGAGTTTCAATGGGTCAATGAAAAGAGCACTAAAGCCTTCTAACAGATCATGTCATAATGACATCTCCTGCTCTCTGGAGTAAAACCACTGTGGATGTAGCACAAATAAAAGCTTCATTCATCTGTGGTAGATGAATGCGCAGGAACAGTGCAGAATGGATGCAGATTCAATGAAAGACATACAGGTCTTTAACTGATATAATCAGCCAGTGCACCAATTAAACTTATAAAATCTACAGCTTTAGAAATCAAAAGTTTAGAAACCCAAATGTATTCAATCCTTCTACTAAGGTTACATATTTACATAGGAGGTCTATAGAAGCGGTATAAAAATTATATTAGATTAACTCACAGTCGGAAAAACTAATTTCAAGGTGAGATGAACACATTCTTTAAGAACAATGTATGCTATCTTTTAGTTCATTTTTCAATTTTTTATTGTCATAAAATTCTATCTAGATTTAGGGATCACCTAGATAGCATCATTGAATGTCACTGAAATATGTGACTGAATTTCATTATTTGGAATGAAGCCTATATTGAGACATGCTTGTATGTTTTGATAAAATATATATGACAAAAACATCTGCCGTGACAGATTTGAGCGGAAATCTACTCACAAATATTGAATGCTTTTTATGTTCAGTGTGACACTAAATAAAAAAGTGTCAATAGTCGACTAGAAAGCAGCAATAACAAAAGTATTGAGGAACTAAACACTGCCATAAGCGGATCCTCGATACTTAAGGCTGTTGTCTCTTGCAGCGTTTCATGTAGAGAGAGAAAAAAAGAAAGATACGGGGGGGATTGTGAAAAGTAGGGATCCATTAAGAAGAAGATATGAGCAAATAGGCCAGTGCATTTATCACTGTCATGTCACCTGTCGCCTCTGGGTCAACGCATCTGCTAACATTTAAACACAGCCATACTGCTGCATATTTTCATATGAAACAAAACGACATTAGAGGCACTTTCAGCACTAACACAGAGAGACACAATTGTATTATTCTACTTGTGTATCGTATCTGTCATTGGGCATTTACAACTTAAAAACAGTAATTTGTTACTTTTGAAAACACCCGCAAGTATTTTTACTTATTTATTTGGCAACTTTTTGTTTAGAAGTAATGTATTCTTTTTTTTTTTTTTTTTTTTTTTTGGGGGTTTNGGGGGATTTTGTCATTTTTATTAAAAAGACAGTTAAAGGGGTGGTATAAAGTGATAGGAAGAAGAAACGAAAACTGAATCAGGAAATAAGCTGGAATAAGAGGCCACATCTACAACTGTAAATCACTTATTAATATATAAATTATAGTTCAATTAAGGTTGAAATTAAAACTCTAATTTAGAATGCTTAATACTTAAGTTCAATTGATTATTTTTAATTTAAATGTAAATCAATTGACACAACTAATTTAAATATCTTCCCTGTCGTCAGGAAACATGTCCAAAACCACTACTTTTCAGGAAAAAAGAAAAAGAAAAAAAAGAATCAATGACAAACGCTAGACTAAGACACTCTTCTCCGCTCCGCACATAAAACATAAGCCTTTATTTACAGGTCCTTCTCAAAAAATTAGCATATTGTGATAAAAGTTCATTATTTTCCATAATGTAATGATAAAAATTAAACTTTCATATATTTCAGATTCATTGCACACCAACTGAAATATTTCAGGTCTTTTATTGTTTTAATACTGATGATTTTGGCATACAGCTCATGAAAACCCAAAATTCCTATCTCAAAAAATTAGCATATCATGAAAAGGTTCTCTAAACGAGCTATTAACCTAATCATCTGAATCAACTAATTAACTCTAAACACCTGCAAAAGATTCCTGAGGCTTTTAAAAACTCCCAGCCTGGTTCATTACTCAAAACCGCAATCATGGGTAAGACTGCCGACCTGACTGCTGTCCAGAAGGCCATCATTGACACCCTCAAGCGAGAGGGTAAGACACAGAAAGAAATTTCTGAACGAATAGGCTGTTCCCAGAGTGCTGTATCAAGGCACCTCAGTGGGAAGTCTGTGGGAAGGAAAAAGTGTGGCAAAAAACGCTGCACAACGAGAAGAGGTGACCGGACCCTGAGGAAGATTGTGGAGAAGGACCGATTCCAGACCTTGGGGGACCTGCGGAAGCAGTGGACTGAGTCTGGAGTAGAAACATCCAGAGCCACCGTGCACAGGCGTGTGCAGGAAATGGGCTACAGGTGCCGCATTCCCCAGGTCAAGCCACTTTTGAACCAGAAACAGCGGCAGAAGCGCCTGACCTGGGCTACAGAGAAGCAGCACTGGACTGTTGCTCAGTGGTCCAAAGTCATTCGGAAATCAAGGTGCCAGAGTCTGGAGGAAGACTGGGGAGAAGGAAATGCCAAAATGCCTGAAGTCCAGTGTCAAGTTCCCACAGTCAGTGATGGTCTGGGGTGCCATGTCAGCTGCTGGTGTTGGTCCACTGTGTTTTATCAAGGGCAGGGTCAATGCAGCTAGCTATCAGGAGATTTTGGAGCACTTCATGCTTCCATCTGCTGAAAAGCTTTATGGAGATGAAGATTTCGTTTTTCAGCACGACCTGGCACCTGCTCACAGTGCCAAAACCACTGGTAAATGGTTTACTGACCATGGTATTACTGTGCTCAATTGGCCTGCCAACTCTCCTGACCTGAACCCCATAGAGAATCTGTGGGATATTGTGAAGAGAAAGTTGAGAGACGCAAGACCCAACACTCTGGATGAGCTTAAGGCCGCTATCGAAGCATCCTGGGCCTCCATAACACCTCAGCAGTGCCACAGGCTGATTGCCTCCATGCCACGCCGCATTGAAGCAGTCATTTCTGCAAAAGGATTCCCGACCAAGTATTGAGTGCATAACTGAACATAATTATTTGAAGGTTGACTTTTTTTGTATTAAAAACACTTTTCTTTTATTGGTCGGATTAAATATGCTAATTTTTTGAGGTTTTTGAGAGGAAATTTGAGAATTTTGGGTTCATGAGCTGTATGCCAAAATCATCAGTATTAAAACAATAAAAGACCTGAAATATTTCAGTTGGTGTGCAATGAATCTAAAATATATGAAAGTTTAATTTTATCATTACATTATGGAAAATAATGAACTTTTATCACAATATGCTAATTTTTTGAGAAGGACCTGTATAGTGTTTCTTCAGCAAAGAAAATGCTGTACTTATTAAAACAAACAAACAAACAAGCAACAACAATAAAAAACCCAGTTCTTTATTACCCTTGCATTGCAAACAAGCAGAGACGGTCCGAAACGTGTGCGGCCCTACATTCAAGATTGAGGCGGGGCAGAATTATGAGATTTTACCAACAGTATGAGGATCCAATGGAGTTACGAGGCTTAGTCACAAATTCTTTTAAATACTTTTCATTTGTTAAATATTTGCAAAACCCAAAGGCAGACATAAAGGGTGTGGGGGGGATGACAATACAAAGTTTTTGCCCGACAATATTGCATTTGTACACTGTATAAAATTATCATCATGATTTTTTAATCAACATTTTTTTCTTTTGTCAAATCAACTTTAGTAATTAATGTGGTACAGATAACAATATTTTGATTTTGTTGATTAAACCAACCGTCTTCATAGTATTAACTCAAATTTTTTATTTCAATTAACTCAAAATAGTCAACTTACTTTTTTAAGTTAAACCAACAATTATTTTTTACAGTGTATGTTAATTTATTGCCTGCTTACAATAAATTAATCGCACATAAACACATGTTATGAAGTGAACAAAAGAGATTTAAATTCAGAAAAACAGAGGAATGAATGAAGGTGTGTAATAAACCAAGCAAGAGAATCAGTAGTTGTGAGAACAAGTGTTGGTGTCATTGCGTGGGCAGATATCCTCATCATACTGTTCATTTATTCAGAGTTGACTCCTGCTCTGAGCTTTGAGGCAATGCTCTAAAGAGCCGATCCATCGTACCCATGGCGGACTAGGGTTACAGATGTCTACTTTACAGTCAGACTGACGTCACCATTCAATGAACCATCAAACATCATATTTAGTGCTTTGTGTAGGAGCATACATGACTGAATATGATCATTACAGCCGCCTACATGCATTTGTTTTCAAAAGACATTATTTTTGACTCATGCAAAAATTCTACTCCTACACTTTAAAAAGTGCATTGTCTGTTAAATGAACATTCTGGCTTTTAAGGTTGTTTTAAACCATGCAAATGTGAACAATTCACTACAATTAAATTATTACACTTGTTTTGAATTTAGCATCTGTTCAATTAGTAAAATAAAACAAAACAAAAAATACCAGACTCATTACTAGAGGAAGGAGGCATATGTATATTTTCTCAGCAAAAAAACATTAAATATAAAAACAAGGAATAATATTGAATTATTTTAGGAGAACTAGAAATGAATTTATTCAGTTGTAAAATCAGTGTGTTTTTTAAATTAATAATTTCACTAAGTATGAGTTCAGGATAGATTAGCCTATGAACACATTAATGTTGGTGGTGTGAAGCAAATGAGAAGCAATTAAAGATGTGCTGAGAATATGAAATGTAATAGAATATAAAGGAGGGACCTCCCTAAGACCTTTCTTTGGTTTCACATACACAAACCACCACATAAGAAAGAATATGACTATATCTCTATAGTGAGTCATTAGGTTTAGCCTTGAAATTCAAAGACAGAAACTCAGTCAAAATGCCTGGGGACACTTCAATAACAGTTTAATGGTATACTGGATTCTCAATAATGCCACTAATTTCCTCCAGAGAACAACAGACAGCAGTGCCACCAGGAGAATGAATCAGCAGCCATACTTTTGTGGTAAAAGGCATGAAAAAGTGCCAGCAGTGTGCTTAATTCTTCTTTATCTTCCTCTGTTGAGTTCTTGAGAGGAGGGTTTCCCAGAATACTCATCTAAAGCACTTGTGTGACAGCTTGCAAAAAATCAACTAGAGCTTATAATAATAATAACTCTAGTATTTTGAATTACTATCATTTTTTCTATTAATTCAGACAGAGCAGTTAACATGGATGACTATGTGACCAGAGTACTTAAAAAGATTCACCAAAAATATGTGTGAAAATTGTCATTATTTATTCAAGTTCATGTCATTATAAAGCTGTATGACTTAAAAGGTGGGGTAAGCCGTATTTCAAAAACATTGTTTGGAAGTTAGTCGGGCCGACACCAACAACAAATGTGTAGCCAATCAGTATTAGGGGGTGTATTACGGTCGAGGAATGAGAACGAGCAAGAGGGAGATTTGAATAAAGACTGCAGAAAGAAAGATGAGACGATACAAAAGAGTTTAAAAGAGTATCACTGGAATGAAGGTTTATGACTGGGCAAGTGCTTTAATATTAGAAAAGTTTTCCAGCACTGGAGAGAGCTAAGCAGGAAGGCCTGAAAACAGAAGCGGAGGCTGCTTTGATTCCGCTTCAAATGTGAGTAAAACTGGGTTTGAGTTTCATGATTGTCTGGAGCTGCTGTGCTGACTAACAACAAACTCTTCTTTGTATTTACTCTTGTGTACTGTACGTTCATTTTTTGTGCTTCCTTGTTGTTTGTTAATCATCTGAGCTTTATTTTTCGTGAACCATTATTTTGTTGCGCGTCAGCTGTAATAAACAGACATCCACTCGCATTGCGTGTGTAACAGTAGCCAGATAGTGAGAGTTGTGCAGGTAAACCACTGCACACTGACGACTGCTAGAGAATGCGGTGTTTAGCGTCATTGTTAGTGCACTTGCCTCGCCAGCCAGCAGCATTCAGGGTTCGAGACTGACTTGGAGCAGGGTGGTTAGGATTGGAGGGTGAGTTTTGAAGGCAGAGCAATGAAGAGAGGGGTGTGTTTGTTTGTAGCCACGCAGCATTATCAAACTCATTCAGAATCAAATGTAAACATCCACAAAATACTTACGTGATCTGATATGCTGCATCACGAACAGTTTGTAAAGATCCATTTTGAGAGATATATTTGCTGTGTGAACAACTTCTGTAGTATTTATGCAGTGATTAATAGAGTCGCAAACTTGGGGGTGGGGAGTACAAGCATTTAAAGGTGTACACACACCAAATCAGAGCATTTTTAATTACACCCCAAAACAGGCAGTTAAAACATGGTATAATAAAAAAAATCTATGGGGTATTTTGAGCTGAAACTTCACAGACACATTCTGGGGACACCTTAAGGCCTGTTCACACCGGGACGAATATCGCGCGCGATTTTCGCCGACGTTTAACGCCTCGTGACTAAACAACGGGCGCCAACGTGAGTGTGCACACCGACGCGAAAAACGCGAGGCGTAAAAGCGTAATTTTTTAAAAAACGTCTCAGGTTCGTTTTTTTTGGTTTGACCAATGAGATTGGTGCCTTTGTTCATGTGCCTGGAGATGCTGAAGTTACAGTAAAACACGACTTGGTGGCGCTCAAGCACAAAACAGTCTTGCCGAGCACACAAGACGACGAAGAGAAAGTAAGTAGAC
Organism: Anabarilius grahami; assembly: GCA_003731715.1. NCBI lineage: Eukaryota > Metazoa > Chordata > Actinopteri > Cypriniformes > Xenocyprididae > Anabarilius > Anabarilius grahami. The sequence continues at coordinate 3,088,111 of RJVU01075617.1, read as the reverse complement.
GAGGAAGATCCCTACAAACTATCCCTGCGTCTCAAACAGCGCCCTAGCTTCCTAGGTCGTGTATCAGTATACCATTTAAATGAATGTGGCCGACTCCCTGATCAGTGCCCTGACTAGTGAACTAGGGAGCTGATTGAGACGCACGCTATGGGTGCTCTGCCAGTTCTTGGCCATACCAATAGATGTGTATTATTTCTGTATTTTTGTTGTTTTTTTTCTTATACATTCAAGAAATATAGTTGAGAATGTCTATTTCATAAATGTTTATTTGCACTACCGTTTCTGACTACCATCTCTCATATATATGCCATTTAATATCTGCATTTTTATCTTCTTTAACTTTATTAATATCATAAATATGTTTATTTGCACTACCGTTGAGCATAAGCACCACATACTGTCAGGGAGTGAATTTGCACGTTCACTCTGCGCATCGCCAGTGAAAATCGCTTGGGTGTGAACACAAATAACGTCTCGAAAAACGCTGGCGATAAACGCGTGCGATATTCGTCCCGGTGTGTACAGGCCTTTAGACTTATATTACATCTTGTTAAATGTAGATTCTAGGGCACCTTTAAGTCACAGGTTTGGATAACAGGCTGGTGAGTAAATCATTAAACAATTTTTAGGTCAACTGTCCCTTTAATCACAGTGAAAGTTCTTGCCACGTCCCACATAAAACTAATCTATAAGAAGTCAAAATATGCATAATTAGAGCTCAGATTAAAATGCAAGATTAAAATTCTAGAGTTTCAGGCTCCCAGCAGTACATGTGGAGATGCAGAGAAGTTTGATCCCAACTCCAGATAAAATTCTCGGAATTCTGCATGTGATATTTTCAAATCAGGACAGATCATTACAGTGCCAAACTCCTCAAGACACTCCACTACATGAATCTTCCTTTACAGAGTGGTTCAAAATTATCCCAGTAATCATTTTTATTTGCATAGAGTTTCATCTGAGCCAACTTTGAAGTTCTCTTATTGAAAAGCGATTTATCTAGCTCAAATAATATTGATGCCTTTTTACCACGCTCCTCTCAAAAGAACAAATTCTTATAATCAGCGACATAATAACGTTTTCCTACGACCCAAGCAACTGTTCCCAATAAACAACATTACATATTTCATCACCATGGTTGCTTTTTTGCCCTTTTCTTTTTTTATTCCCTTCATTTTCCACTTGAATGGCTTATTTTAATGCTGCTTTCAATCTGTGAAACAATGCAAAGCTCTTACTCAAAAAGCCAGAGGAACATGCATAGCACATTAGGGCAATGACATAAATTCGAAAAGTAAATTGCAGTTGTGCACAATAGTCGCAATGAAAAATACCGTAATACTCTCTGTGGCCCTTCCAATTGATCGGATGAATTGAGCATTACAGTATGTGTTCTCTCTCCTTAGATAGGGAAAATAGCTGCAGCTAAGTATGAGTTCAACGCTCAGCACTATAATTGGACAATGAATATATGTGTGATTATTCAATTAGGGATACAAATCCTTGAGAGACCACAAATTTATCCAGGATTCAGGATTATACATTTGGAGATTGATGGTTAGAGACAATCTTGGCTGAATGAATGTCAAAAATACCAGATTTCATTATGTCTTTGGGGTGTTACACCACCCTTTATAGCATAACATGAAGCTGTTATGGATGCCTTTCCCTTGAGCTTTGATATGAAATCCATTTCCCTGAGTAAAAATGTATAAGATTCATATGAGTTTTTAGCCCCATGTACTCCAACATTGTACAATCTGTGGTATTTGATCCGTGGTTATAAGCTGTTAAATCTCACATCTTATTGCTGTAATGTATGCGATATGTGATTTTTAACCACAAAAGACACATTTTTGTACAGGACGCTGGTTTCAGGGACGTATAGTCATCCTAATAGTTTTGATGTAGTAACCTTTGCAAATCATTTGTTCCTGTTTTTTTTTTCCCCCCTTACTGTTTTAAGGCTTCACTATTAAAGGTCAAAAGAATGAGTCAGTGATGGAGATAAATGAAAAGTCAACAAAGCAGAAAAAGAGGAAGAGAGTGGGAAGAGAGAGAGAGAGAGAGTGGGATGAGAGAGAGAAAGAGAGATCATATAGTAGGTTAAAAAAAATAGAGGTTTGGTTCGGAGCACAAGTGGGATATTAATTATACATTGCTGCTTACGGAGGAAGTTCAGCAAATTTCACAAAGAACCCATTAATTTTCTGTCTATTTTTAATGATGCCAATGAGCATTTGCAAAACACACACACACACACACACAAAAAAAAACTTTCATGAGAGAGAGCAAAAAAAATACTTCCCCTATGAAAGTATATATATAAAAAAAAACACAAGGTTAAAAAAAAAAGAAAGAAGAGAGATTATTAAAATATCAACAGACCAGGGCACTTCAACTACTTTCTTTCTGGGACCAGATTATCAAGATGTAAAACTCAAGGGAAGAAACAATTTTGTGAGTAATTATTAGACCTTCACCTGTAAGTAAGATGTTAAAATGAAAAACAGAACTAAACACATTTAATGCCGTGTCTGTTTACATTAAAATAGTGAGGGGTATTCAATTTAAGCTTCATAAAATCCCTTTAAAAAGACTGGAAAACTGGATTTACTTGTAATTAATAAAAATCCAAGAAAATAAATTAATCTAAGATCTTATTTTAAAAATAAATAAATAAAAAAATTTATTCAGCAAGGGTGCATTGAATTTAAAGTGAAAGTATAATGTTACAAAACATTTCTATTTTTTTAACATTTCTATTTCTACTTCACAGAAATAAATTCTATTTTAAAATAAAATAAAAAAGTTAGTTTAAATTGTAACAATATTACCGTTTTCTGTCTACACTGGATGCAACAAAGCGACCGTTGCTAATCCATTTGTCCTATCTATGACAAGTATCGCGAGTGCTTGGAGTACATCATAAATAGAACGAGGCATCAGTCACATCCAGTGTAGGCAACATTGCTGATTATAATGGGTTCTATTGTCTTGTGTGGTACCACGCCGCTAGCATCTGGTGTAAACACGATGTAGAAGACTTTCAAAAATATTGATGAAAAAAAATATCTCACTGACTGCAAACTATTGAACGGTAATATAGAACAGTGGCGGCTCGTCAGGGGAGATAAGGAAGGCAAGGCACAGACTACCAAAAATGTTGAGGTGAAAATGGGAGAAGAACGATTTAATGTTAATAAAATTCCCAGTAATTCATTGCATTTCATGTCTCAGAATGTGTAATTCTTGTTTGTAATTTCAGCACTGTAACACCATAAAATATTTCTGAATTTAGAACCACCGCTGCTTTTTCCCGAACTAGCCGAAACTGCCAATGTAATAATAATAATATTAATAATAAAAAACAAACAAAACAACAAAAAAAAAACTTTTAGCGGTTAGAGTGTTGAGAGAAAAAAAACAAAAAAACAAAAAACATTTCAGAGGAGGCCAGCCTCTCTCGGTATATCATTGTAGAAACTTTTGTGATATTGTGATATTAGTTTGAACTGCTCTTGCTCATAATGTACCAACTACCTTAATAACAGAGAGTAGAGATATTGAATATTTGATCGCCAACAAATTTACCAAGCAACCATTCGAACAGCAGCTACAAATTAAAAATGAAGGAAGACTCCACGCCTAAAGTTGGATATAGGCTATAGCAATCAGCTTGACTAAACGGCTGAACGTGCTCATTTAACACTTCAAGTGATTCGCTAGGACAGTGAAATGATATTGATATTGTCTCATTGTATATGTGTAATTTTCTTTAAATTTTCTGTCTAAAAGTGACCAAAAAAGCAAATTTAAAGCAGTTAAGAAAAAAATAAAATCCTTGTACCTCCTCTATTTTAAAACTCACTCATTCCTTTTTGTTATTTCTTCTTTGAACCAAAACCTAGGTTTAGTTCTTAATCACTATTTTTTTTCTGTATTGAATAAGACACTGTGTGTTTGCAGTGGACAAAACATATTTAGATGCATTTTTTCAGATAAAACAAGACAGAAAGTAATACTTCTGGTTCATGCATGGGACACTATAGCTGAACTGTGGGCAGAAAAAGCTTAAACGCACTCTAAATATGGACAATCCCTTGCTAAGATTTGTGCAATGTGCACCCTGGTGTATCAGGCACTCCAGCGATTATTAAAATCAATCGGAAGGCTGTATAAAAATGATTGACGGGCTGTGTTTGGCTGTGGGCAGCCAGCTAAAAAGCCCTTACATAGGTAGTTGAGTCCTTGCTTTCGTGTGTGTGTGTGTGTGTGTGTTTTGTTTGCAAAATAGCCCCCAAAAAGGTCAAGGTATTTTTTTTTTAGACATTTCATGCATCATCAGTTTTGTACCATTGCTTAAATCGTGCTAACTACTGAAGCATTTGCTCAAGTGCAGTGGCCATTTTCTTCCCTTAGTATTTCATCATAAAACCACATTAAAAGGAGCACTCAGGTTAGAATGTGTAGTACGTAGCTCGGAGCATCTATCGGGCTTTTGAGGAATTTTGTGGTTTCTGCAGGCAGATTGAATTTTTACTCAGTGTGGGAGCAACCTTTCATTACCCCTACACTGTCATCAAGCATTACGTCTCCACTCACTCAGTTGTTGGTGATGCGCTGTCCCTGCAGTGGCTAAGTGTTGGCATCACCATGACTTTAGTCCCCCTGAGGCCTGTCACTCCTTCCAATGAGTTTTAGTCTGGTTTTAAAACATGTCTGTTTTTTTAAAAAAAGTGGGGTTGGCTGTATAATGTTGATGGTGGATTTAACGTGTTGATTTAGATCTTATAATCGGCTTATAAGTGCAAAACTGTTCACTCTAAGACATTACCAAATTAAGAGTAAAAGGCGTCCTGTACAGCATGCCACGTAAATTGCATTCCAGATGGTTCTGTGTGAATGGTAGACATCTCTCCCCTGAAATGAGCACTCTTTTTGGGGTGGAGTGGTTTTCATTCAGATCAATTTGTCTGGAGCGCCAGCTCATCAGCGGGCTGCTCTGAGAGCCACTTGGATACAGGCTGGCCGACAGCCAGAGAACCAGCCGCACACTATGAAGGGAATGGAACCAGACCTTATAGGGGTGTAAATATTTCCTCTCACAATCTTTCAAACTGATGACAATTCTTTATTAAAAAAGTAGTTCACTCAAAAATGTACAAGGAAATTCTGTAATAATTTACTTGCCCACATGTCATTCAAAACCTGATTGACTTTTTTTTCTGTTGAACACAAAGGTGAATTTTGAAGAACTGGATCAGTGACATTCAAACCTGGATCAGCTGATTAATTACAACATCCAAATCCTGATAATGATTCATGTACCATGCACCAATTGTGAATTTAACATACAGGTCCTTCTCAAAAAAATTAGCATATTGTGATAAAGTTCATTATTTTCCATAATGTAATAATAAAAATTAAACTTTCATATATTTTAGATTCATTGCACACCAACTGAAATATTTCAGGTCTTTTATTGTTTTAATACTGATGATTTTGGCATACAGCTCATGAACCCAAAATTCTCAAATTTCCTCTCAAAAACCTCAAAAAATTAGCATATTTCATCCGACCAATAAAAGAAAAGTGTTTTTAATACAAAAAAAGTCAACCTTCAAATAATTATGTTCAGTTATGCACTCAATACTTGGTCGGGAATCCTTTTGCAGAAATGACTGCTTCAATGCGGCGTGGCATGGAGGCAATCAGCCTGTGGCACTGCTGAGGTGTTATGGAGGCCCAGGATGCTTCGATAGCGGCCTTAAGCTCATCCAGAGTGTTGGGTCTTGCGTCTCTCAACTTTCTCTTCACAATATCCCACAGATTCTCTATGGGGTTCAGGTCAGGAGAGTTGGCAGGCCAATTGAGCACAGTAATACCATGGTCAGTAAACCATTTACCAGTGGTTTTGGCACTGTGAGCAGGTGCCAGGTCGTGCTGAAAAACGAAATCTTCATCTCCATAAAGCTTTTCAGCAGATGGAAGCATGAAGTGCTCCAAAATCTCCTGATAGCTAGCTGCATTGACCCTGCCCTTGATAAAACACAGTGGACCAACACCAGCAGCTGACATGGCACCCCAGACCATCACTGACTGTGGGAACTTGACACTGGACTTCAGGCATTTTGGCATTTCCTTCTCCCCAGTCTTCCTCCAGACTCTGGCACCTTGATTTCCGAATGACTTTGGACCACTGAGCAACAGTCCAGTGCTGCTTCTCTGTAGCCCAGGTCAGGCGCTTCTGCCGCTGTTTCTGGTTCAAAAGTGGCTTGACCTGGGGAATGCGGCACCTGTAGCCCATTTCCTGCACACGCCTGTGCACGGTGGCTCTGGATGTTTCTACTCCAGACTCAGTCCACTGCTTCCGCAGGTCCCCCAAGGTCTGGAATCGGTCCTTCTCCACAATCTTCCTCAGGGTCCGGTCACCTCTTCTCGTTGTGCAGCGTTTTTTGCCACACTTTTTCCTTCCCACAGACTTCCCACTGAGGTGCCTTGATACAGCACTCTGGGAACAGCCTATTCGTTCAGAAATTTCTTTCTGTGTCTTACCCTCTCGCTTGAGGGTGTCAATGATGGCCTTCTGGACAGCAGTCAGGTCGGCAGTCTTACCCATGATTGCGGTTTTGAGTAATGAACCAGGCTGGGAGTTTTTAAAAGCCTCAGGAATCTTTTGCAGGTGTTTAGAGTTAATTAGTTGATTCAGATGATTAGGTTAATAGCTCGTTTAGAGAACCTTTTCATGATATGCTAATTTTTTGAGATAGGAATTTTGGGTTTTCATGAGCTGTATGCCAAAATCATCAGTATTAAAACAATAAAAGACCTGAAATATTTCAGTTGGTGTGCAATGAATCTAAAATATATGAAAGTTTAATTTTTATCATTACATTATGGAAAATAATGAACTTTATCACAATATGCTAATTTTTTGAGAAGGACCTGTATGTACAAAATTGGAATATTGCATAAAACCTTTGTGAATAAAGTAGGGTTTCCATCCCATGTGTTCAAGAGAACAAAATCCTGTCATGTTATCTTGCGTTCGGATGCCTGGTATTTGGGAACGCAATCATGCAAGACACTTCTGGGAGGTCATCATTATACCAAATCATTCTGATCACAGAATATACGCATGTCTTCTTATCGAATAAAAAATATATCCACCTCAATTGAGTGCAAGTGTTTTTTTAAGCGCATTTTTAGAATTTATGCACATCTTGGCATTTCTTTCCACAGTTTTTTGATGCAATATCCCAAAATGTGAATAAAAATCAGTGGATGGAAACATTGCTACTGATCATACTGGAATGACATGAAAATGAGTGAATGACGATAGACTTTTTTTTATTATTGAGAAAACTACTTTAAAATCTGGAATTCTGTCACAATTCTATTAATATATTTAGGCATGATTCATAATTATTCTCAAAAATATGCGTAGAAAACATAAGTAAACATATGTATTTAATTGTCATCGACAGAGGACTGCACTGCGATTTACATGCACTTCAACGCAAGCACTTTCTGATGAATGCATCTACATCCTCCAACACAGGCTGATGCTTACATAATCAAAACACAATCAGGATATTCAAAACACTTGTGAACACACTCAGCCGTTCTTTCTCCACCGTTTTCAGTCCAGTTGGATGTGGCAGGGCAAACAGCCTTTCAGAGTGTATAAAATAAGGCTGCCAGCACAAGTTAGAGAAAGAGTTTTCAAGCCTGTCAAAAGAATTCTCAGGCTTATAGACAGAGGGATACCAAAAACTCCAGCAGCCAACGGCAACCCTTCAGCACAACCGTGTGGTGCCTAACAAGCTCAGGAAAGAGTTGCTTTGCACGGAGCAAGACAGGTACTCCTAGACAGGACGATGGGTGCTGATTTCATCATATAGGACAAGCCATCAACGCTTAGATCAGATGAGGCATCTGGGTTAGACCGCAACAAATCAGTCATTCCCTGCATACTACAGCTAAAAGCATAATTACTTAACTGCTTTATAATCATTGATTATGATGTAAGCCAATTATTACAACTAATAAACAATTTTAAATATTTTAACTCTTAATGGACAAATATGACTTATATGGGGTTTGGCTGGTAAAGTGCCCCTGCTGGTACATACCGTAACTACACGTTATGGGGGACACAAAGCATAATTCTCCATCAAAAATTTGCCATGCATTCAGATTTTTTTCAAGAACCATAAATCACAAATCTATGGAAGCTTGTTTTCCACCATGGAATAAAACAATTCAAAAGATAATTGCGACTTTTTATCTCACAATTCTGACTTTTTTCCCCCTTGCAATTGCGAGTTTATATCTTGCAATTCAGACTTTTTTTCCTCGCAATTGCGAGTTTATATTCTGACTTCTTTTCTCAGAATTGTGAGATATTGCGAGTTATAAAGTGCCTTTTTTCTCAATTCTGACTTTATGAAACGCAAGTGTGAGTTTATATCACACAATTCTGACTTTATAAATCCTCCATATCACTGGTAGGCAAACTCATGAACTCAAAAGTGATATCAACAATTTTTTTTTTCCACAGCCAAATGCCGCACGCCAGAGATCCGGCACGGTGCAGGAAAACTTTAATTCCTTCAACTGCTTCCTTACTAACTGCATCCAGCAACATCACCACAAACCCAGCATGAATGATTTACACATGTCAATGTCATCTACACATTACAATGTCTCAAAATAACAGCTATAGACCACCTATCGACCACACCATGTGCTGGATACAAATAGACGACAACAAACACCATGGAAATGGATGAATGTCAACAAAGAAAATTTGTTGGAAACTGACCAGCTGTGAGAGGTCACAGTGGCAGACAGTCTGGAGTCTTCCGGACTGGATCTGACTGACAGCTCGAGCTGATACGCAATGAAGAATCAACAATGAGATTTAAAAAAACTGCGCTGCCTTTCAAACAGGTAATACACATAATGAGGCTGCTTGTTTCGAAAAAAGAACCTTTACTATAAGTATTTTGTGGTTATTTACGTGCACCATTCATCAGCTGGCACAAATAAAATGAAAAAAGTTAACCATAAAAACTTCCTCAGCCAGAAAGTCCTGCTGGCAAAACGGTAGATTGGCGTCAACGTGATTAATTCACAGTTAATCTGCCTTTCCTTCTCCTGTTTGTTATTTTCCTTTTGGCTTTCTTTATTATTCTTCTCCGCAGGTCTCTAGTTTCAGCTGTAATTAAAGCTCTCATTTGCTATACAGATTCATTTTTATTGCTACATTCCCTCTGCATCAGTGATAACAGAAAAAAAAAAAAACACCAGTCGCCAGGAAGAGATCTTGAAAAATCTCTGCCTCAAGTGCAACATTTATTTAATGCTTCAGTTCACAGTTCAATTCGGTTAATAAAGACTCCCCAGCAAAGTTTCGTCCAAGCTAAAAGCCAAAATATTTGCGGAGATGTAATAAAAGTGACAACATGCTGGAAGGGAAGGGCAGATGATTTACCTCTTACTGGTGGTAGATACAGAGAGGCTGCAAGACTTCATTAAGGAATTGTGGGAAATGAAATGAAAATGGTGAACTGAAGCAAGGCTAATGCGGGCAGAGGAGTTGGCATCTTCAGGTGACCACCGAATATATGTGATCAAGTTCAAGAGACAAACTTTTTAAGTGAATTAATTGCACGAAAAGCAGAGTTCAGGCCAAACAGTAGAGAATTAACCTCTCTCCGGTCCAGTAATTTGATTGGTCAAGCAGTTTGCATCACTCAACTTGTCTGTGTTAACATTCCAAACCAGTGTTTGTGAGCATTGTGAAGTGACTTTCTACTTTATCAGGGAGAAACAATGTTTTTAAAAGAGAAAAGTCTCACTAAAGACTTGATAACCATTCAGATGGGAATAATGCAGGTACTTCGGGATAAAAATGTGCTAAGACATTAGATTTTATCAAGAGCACATTTGCTTCAAATGATACGCTATCTGATTTTGGATAAAATAGCATTTAATAACAAATAACCCTCAGTGCCACTCCCACCCCCTCTTTTTTTTTTAAATGATTAAAATGTCCATAAAGCCAAAAAGAAAGACAAAATTAATGCCTTTATAGCACGGTATAAAAACCAGGGAAATGTTGAGAATTGTTCAGCTCTTTTGGCTTAGAGCGTGTTCATCCTGAGTATCAACACAGCGAGGTGTCTGTGTGTGTGCGAGTGATCTATCCTAAGGTGCGAAACCACAAGTAGATGCCTAGCTTCACCTCACATTTCCTCGCCATTTCGTCAGTAAGCAGTCAGATGCTTTCATTATCAAAACAACCTTCTACTCTCTAAATGGGTTTTGCTCTGGGCTGCAGGATGAAGCCGGAGAAAATGTGGAAATGGCACTTTCAGAGTCTGACAAGAGCAATATAATTTCATGCAAATGTAGCGTTTAGTTTAGAAAATCAGGGTAATGTTTTTCTCCCCCAACCACTGTCTCTCGCACGACCTCTTTCCACTTTTTTTTAATTTCACACTTCAATGCACAACTATAAATGATGACCAAAAATCTATCACAGCAACATGCTATAGTTTTGTGTACGACTGAGGCCTTTTAGCAAAGAATAATATTTTTTCTCAGTGATAACAACTAATTGCATGTATGCTTTGGCCATGTCGCATAAAATTCCTTTTGGCATAGACCAATTAACTCCCATGACCCTGAACATTCACAAAAAAAATAAATAAATAAAATCAAAGCAACAATATCACACTCATAGCCGTGCATTAACACTCCATATCAGCACGGCTATAATTTGGGCATAGGCAATCACATATATAGGTATGATATAGAGCCCTCTCACACGACTACGAGAGTGATATTGCTTTTATACAACAGTTCGACAGCAAATGTGTGTAAATAGATAAGAAACATCAATGGAGTGTATTTAAAAACCCTCCTTTGTGTGGAACTACTTTCTTTTGACACATCTCAATTTGAGTTTAACAGTTGAGCCCAAGCCTCTGCTACTAATTCTAAAATGTCACTTTAGAACTAGCAACGGAGGAAGGCTGAGTTGCTTCTTTGAAGCTTATTGTATTATGTAGTAGATATTAGGAGAGAGATATCAACCAAGAGAGTGCATTACCTGCATCTAGCTGATATTCTTCAGGTCAATCTTATATTCATAAATGACAAAACAGTGAACATCCACTGAGGAAAGCGATATCTTTGTCTTTGTCCTTTAACAGTTAAGGGGATTTCCCATGACAGCGCTAGTCAATGCATTTGTAAGTTGCATCTTGTAAGGTGTTGTTTAAAGTAAAACAATGTCCTTGTTTACAACCTTGTTTTAGCCCCTTTCAATTTAAATGTCTGATTTGACTTTGTCGAAATCACAATCACTAATGGACCCTTTCTCAATACCAAATATGGCATGTTATTCATGAAAAATAATATTTAAATACACAATTTTAGCCATTATAAAAGTATAAGAAGTGCTCTATAGTACAGGATTTCAGTTAAATAAAAATGTAAAGTTATGAAAATTAACTTTGCCCATAGCCAAATCGATTTGCTCTGGTAATAGATTAATAGATAAAAAGATTGACTGTTTGACTTATGAATTATACCTCATATTTAAACACTGCCTACATAAGAGTCAGTGGCAAATTCCTGAAGGACTGGCCATGATAAAGCTGTTCTCGGCGGGGTACACGAGCGCTGAAAGGCCGCTGATGGCCTGGAGCACACTTTTCCGAAAACGTCTAAAAAAAATTGTCAATAGGCGCTGTGTTTATATATGTCACATATTTTAGTTCTAAATAACTACATTCTTGCCTACAAAAACTTTTAAAACTACGTTGTGACACAACAACAGTAGTATTTGTAAAATAATGGAGGGTTTGCTCGTCCGCCATGACACTCACTGCAAGTGGAGTGATACAAATGGTGCAACGGTTCCCCTTGTGATACTGGTAGAATATTGCATGGCTAGAAAAGGCTCTCAGCCAGTCAGATTCGAGAACCAGAACAAACTGTTGTATAGATAAATAAATAAAACTCATGAAATGTAATAACTATAAAATATAATCAGACAGAAGTGGTTCTGCAGAATCAGAGCCGGCCTGTTCATTGCCTGCTCAACTTTTGGATTTTTGTGAGCATTAAGAACGAGTTGACACTGTACTTTCATGACAATAGAAGAGTCCCCTTCAGGTCCAGCTTGGAGATTAGAGAACGGCAGATCAAGAAATCCTCCTGTTGTGAGCTATAGATGTTCAGAGCCTGGAGTATGGGATTCATGGCATTGTTAGCAGTGTGTTTATGTCTCTGGATCAATGTTCATGCCTGAATATTTCATAAAGGCTGTCTTCAGGCCACATTCTCAGAATAAGAGGATTCAGAACCAGAGTCATAAAACAATAACACAGAATAAGAGAATCAACAATCCCCCTCCCCCTCTCATCATGTCTTCGCCAGCACATCCTCCAAATAAATGAACCATCATTTACCATCCAATCCTGTACAACAACTGAGACACATGATGAGCCTTTTTAACAATTTATAGTACATTAGCCTCCATGGCTTTGGTTTAATTGTCATTCGGAGAAGCTTTTCTGCTCATTTGTTTTCTGCCTTTTTGATTCCTGTCTTTTTCCAAAGGACTGTGAGCTTTTTATACTCTTAGAAGTCAGGCATTTGTGGAGATATCTTTCCTAGCTATTTATAGAAGCTTCTCATTTTTGGTACCAAGTGTACAGTTATGTATTTATATCTCCAAATCGAATGAACAAGACTGCAAGAACACTTGACTCTGATTGGCCAAACATGGCATTCTGTAGTCAGATATGTTTGTATAATGATCTCTAAACTGTTCAACTGATTGGCGTCCCAACCGTTGTCGTTTTCTACACGTCTCTTGTAGCACTTTGTGCTCTCTGCTGAAATAAAACAATAACATTTTAGTATTTCATACTTTGTGTCTAGGTTTATTTTATGAGAAATAACAGAGTGATTGTACATTATCTATCATTTATAATTAATTTTTAAGTACCAAATCACTGAGTGTGGCTTTCACGCAACTACATGTTTTATTTTTACATTTTATTGCAAAATACTGTACTTGCTGGTTCTGCATCTTTTCTTAACCTTGTGACTAAGCTCCAAAGGACCTCAAGAACAGTTCATAAAAGACTTGTAGGTCCAGATAGGGGCAAAAAAATCACTAGTTTGTCATATATAGAGGGTATGCATTGACATCAATTTCCCGCCGGAACGCGCTTCCTCAGCTGGACTGAGTGGTAAAAGAACCTGCTGCATAACTGGATTTAATAGGGGAAACTGCGAAAACGCGAGTAAAACAAACGATTACACAAAAGGTTGGGCTCTAAAGTGTTCCTTATAACATGTCAGATAAACCTAATCCATGGATACTGACATGCAGCCAGGAGTCGTGTTTCCTGACATTTATATGTGCCTGATTTCGACCCCGGGGAAATACATAAAGCAAATCTGCCTATGAACGGCTTTACATAACTACAATACAGGTAGGTCAAAATTGGAGTGTTGACTTATATCAATGTCCAGCCATAAAACTTGTATAGTTTTAGTCAGTTTTTATTTAAAAACACCCAAATATGCAGGATATAAGATTTAATTGATTTAGTTGTCAACACAATATATAACAATACAATATATAGGGTATGATTTTACCGCAAAATCCAACGTTTTCACACAAAATGATAATAGCAAATCCATGTTTCTCAGCCTGGAGTCCAGTTGGTTCTGTGAATTGCAGTGATAAATTTGCTTCTTTTTTCTGTAGCTTTCGGCAGTCTGTAAAAATATACCTCTGATTTTGTGTCAAAGCTATTTGTACAGTCAGTCGCAAAGCTCTTTCCCGTTTTTGATGTGTTTTGTGTGTTTTTTGTGGCATTCATGCTAAAAACCAATGCTGCCACTCAGTCTTTTTACCACTTAGTGGGCGTAACCGCAGTCATAACGGCCGACGGTGACGTCACGCGCATACCCTCTATACTAGTATAAACAGTAAAATTGTGAAATATTATTATAATTCAAAATAACTGCATGTGTGTGCATGTGTAAATGTCTTCTTTACTGTCACTTTTATTAAGCAAGGATGTATTAAATTGATTTAAAGAATGACAAAAACTGACCCCAACCTTTTGAATGGTAGTGTACACCTGACAAAAACAGATTTTTAACTATCTAGAACTGTACACTGTACACTGTAACATTGAGTTAACGACTCAAACATATTACTGGCGATTACTGTAATAATTTTACATTTTTGTCATCTTATTCATTTAAATGTATAAGAGTCAATTAAATGTCATTTGAGTCTGAGTAAAACAGTGTAAAACTGATGACTATGACATGATGAAATATTTACAAAATTTCAAGGATATTTTCAAAAAAAAAGAAAAGAATTTGACAAATGCTTATTATTGTAATACCGCCTAATATGGCATTACACTGGAATTCCTACATGTTTTTGCTCTACCTGGCTTCTGTACGGTAATTTGCATCGAGGTCTTGAGTCAATGGAGGTATAATTTTACAATAGCACTAATGGTATCTTTTGTATAGCACAGGTTAGATGTTACAACCTTACCTCACTGACTTTAATTTCCCCATGTCATCAGCATTTTCATTTCACCTCTGCCTCAGAGGGCTATTAGATGAAGAAACGCAGCTTCAACATCATGTCTGGAGCTTAATGAGGGACGGTGATGAAATGCTACTGGGGAGGATTATGCACTGAAAGAAGCAGATCCTCTTATTTATGTTTTAATAATTAAAAGGCCTTAATCATTTCAGATTTATTGTGTTATTGACTGGAGGGATCACTTAGAAGCCAATAAGAGGTAGATGCAGAACAGCAGGTGAGTGCAGCTGCTGTGGATTGTTGTTGTGTAAATATATCACAGGATTGTACATATTAACAACAAGCCTTTGCTATATTAAAAAGGTTTGATAACTTCTGCCATGAGCGCCCCATTATTTAAACAAACAAACAACACAAACACCTCGAGAAATCTGTTCTGTTCCATTGTTGTGCTGTGTATAGCTGGCTTTAAACTTTTTTTAATAATCATAAATTATTAAATCACACTAAATGTTAAATTGCTCTGGTAAATGTACAATATCACTCTATTGGCATACTATATTAGCATACAATATTTAATAATATGATACTACAACAGGGTTCCTACACATTTTTTGTATTTCAAAATTCCATCCTTTTTCAGACTCAAATTTCCAAGCCTCTCTGTAGACTTTTTTAAGACCATTCTTAACATAAATGGTTCATACAGCATTACAATCAGCATTATATTTGGTATATAGTAAAGTCATCTGTAAATATTTTTATTTTCAGTTTCTTTATTGGTTTTCTCGAAGTGATAACATGCACTAACCTAAAACACTTTATAACCTACATATATACATACCTCTGACACATCAGTTTGATACTGTAAATGTGGTTTGATGTTGCATTATCATCAAACAGCAAAGTACAGTCTGATTTAGATGATGGTTTGCTCACTTATCTGTTGCAGGTTTAAGTGGCATTTGAGTAAACATTCTCTTAGTAAAATTCAAAAGATACTCATTTATGGTAGAGACAAACAGAGTTGCGTAATTAAAAATGTGCATCTTGAATGCATTTAGTTGTGTTTGACAGTCACTAAAGGATCGCTAAACTTTTGCCTCTGCTTGTATGATACATTTATTTTTTAGAAAACTGAATAAGGACAATAATCTGGAAACATATTTTTCCATACTCTGTTTTCTTTTTTCAATACTTATCCATAACTGGAAATTACTCAAATCAAATTCCACATTTTATTTCCAAACAGTAAAGGTGGAGAGTGGAGACATGAAAGAATAGGGAGTTGAGTGGAAGGAGGGATGGTTAGATTGGAAAATGTCACGAGCCGGATTCAAATTCAGGACGTCTGTGCAAAAATACCAATGCATGTGCTCTACCCTCCAGGTTACTTCTCTGACATCCAATTCGCATTTTTTCGTAGTTCTGTCTGGCTCTATCACATTATTTGGGTGCCAGTTCTATTTACACTGAGTGCAATATTTTTTTATTTATGAATGTAGGCTATATCCTTTGTAGGAATTAATTTCCACAGGATTCATTGCCCAAGAATTGACGGGATGGGTCATAATACCAAGTAGAACTTCAGTTAGCAAAACTTCATATAACAGATAGCCATTTAATGCACAGACACAAACAAAGAAAACCGAGTCATGAAAGAGCACAAGCTGAGTTTGGAGAGGTTTAGATGAGTGGTGTCACACATATGGAGCACTGAGACAAATATGGGTAGAACTTACCACTTGACCATTTTGAGGGTTCTTGTGGGCATACGGAGGACCACGAATATGATTCCACATCTGACCTGAGGTCATGGCAAACACCACACACTGTGGAAAAGAAAACAGAGAGAGAGAGAGAGATTTCGAGTGTATTAGTTGAGTTATATGGTCAGATGACAAACAGAAAGAGTGAACGAAAAAGATTAACATTCTTGCAGTCTACAAAAAAACAAAAAAAAACAACTTTCTCAAACTGCCTTTATAATCAATATGGTGGATAACAAACTTTATCCATCAGAGCAGTAAAGGTCAGCCACCTTCAGACTTTGGGGAATAAATATCGAAAGCCAAAGTTCTACAATTTACAGACAGCACAACACTTTAAATCAAACTTTTATGCAAGACACAGCACATAATTTTGGCCTCAGGTGGTAAGAAGCACACTGACTCTATGCTCTGTCCCCTTGAGCTGTTGTCTTCTGTTTTTATTGCATCATCTTGGGTTTAGATTCAATAAATTGGCCTATTTTACAGCTTAAAAACTCTATAAATAATTTTAATCTAGGTTTACGCCATGGTCAGCTGGTTTTATTTTATTAAAGGACCTTATAAAGCAATAGCAAAAGTGTTGAAGTTGTTGAAGTAGTTGAATGGTTCTAGGGCCAGAGAGAGCAGAACATTGTACTGCTGCCAAGATATACATTGTTGCTTGATCTGGCTAGTTTTCAACTGAAAGCATGGCTCCAGCAGTTTAATTTGAATTAGGGATAAATAATGAACATTAGGCACCAGTGCGGCCATGGCCCAGCCAGTCTTGTTGTAGATGAACTCCAAGTTGTTTCTGCGCAGGTAGAGAAGCCCACCGACCAGAGACACCAGCAGAGCTAGAGCGATCGTACCCGAGTAGTTGGGTGGCCGGAACACCCGAATCTAGACAAAAACAAACAAACAAACAAAAAAAATTCAACTTTTGACCAACACCCTCTATTGAGGGAACAATGCCAGTGCTCCATGAACAATTAATGCAACAATTAAGTGGTAGCAAAATCTGACTTTTTGTAAAAAGTTGATGTTAACAACATCATGTCAGGTGTCGAAGTGTCACAGATTACAGTAGCTTTGATAAGCGACCTAGAAATAACATTTTAAATACTTAATTATTAAATAATTACATCATGATTTCAACAATTCTGACACTGTTTAAAACTGTTCAAATGAAAAAAAAGAATTTTGGACCCTATATTGTTAAGAATATAATTGTACTCATTACAATTGTGGTAGCATAAAGCATACAAATGGTCAACACAAGTGAAATTTTGACACTTGACAGCATATGGTAATAACATTATTATTATTAATATTAAAATTAATATTAGGGGTGTGACGAGAGCTCGCAAGATGAGACACAAGACTTTTACACAGTAGGCTCTTTTAAGAAATCCCCAATGATGAAATACATGACTATACAAAAATATTCTGCAGGTGCATTTGAAATGTTTTAACTAATCATATAGTAACGAATGTCATTTCAGTTCTACTTTCTGAGTATGAATTATCATATGCGGTAAAAGACAACAATACTCAAACACTTTTGCCACAAACTCAACTGACTTGAGTCTCTTTAGACCTTAGAAATTATTCTACACTGCAAATTTCTGGAGTTGAAAAATCAGGAGTTAGGCAAAAAAGTGTGGAAGATTTTTGGAGTTTATTTTTTTTTAACTCTGACTACAGTTTGTGTTATGGGATACTCCCTGGCTGTGTTGTATTTTGGAGTTCATTCATCGGTGTTCTGGAGTTAAATGTTGAGAAGTGTGCCACAACATGACCCTGGTTCTGCAGCACAAAAGACAAATGGACTTAAAGATTGGACCACTAATTCATATCTGGACCATGGGATTTGAAGCAAAGCAAAAATTTCTTTAAAGATTTTGTGAAGAACTTCAAGAATTTGACTTGCAAATAAACACCAGTTTGCAGTAGCATATCATTGGGAATGCTGGGAATGTTGAGTCTGGTCCAGTCAAAATGTGTTCACTTGAGACACTTGAATTTTCAAAAGATGTAACTGCATCTCTCCATGTTGATTCACAAGCCACTATCAATCTCACAAAGTGGCTAAAATGTTGTGGTGTTGAGTATCATGTTATACTCTTTGTTTGCACGAGTACTGATGAAAACATGACACTTTTCAGCAAAAAAACCATCATTTTACACATTGGTCAAGTTTTTTTTTTTTTTTTTT
>RJVU01075617.1:3056202-3069478 GCA_003731715.1 Anabarilius grahami | reverse complement strand
AAAAAAAAAAAAAAAAAAAAACACTACCAAGGAAGATACTGGTTATAGAAAGGGAAAGTTTAAGACATTTCAAATGTTTTGATGCCCAAATGTCATATGGGTGTTTAATGTTGTATCAGAGAGTAGTATTATCTGATTTCTTATTTAAATTAGTTATTCACTGTGAAGTTGTTAATGTCAGCAATTCATTCCAAAGTGTGTCCATGCATGGAATTTCTAAAACTAATGTATGGATTTGCTCAAATAAAAGCAGCAAGTCGAGAGTATGGCGTTCAGTGTAGTCATTTTCACATAAAACATTATATTGTGCTAAATAAATGTTAACTCTAAGAATTGTTCAATTAAATATTTTTTAAGTGTTGATTTTTAACTTAGGTAAGGAGTTCATATTATAATTAACTAAATTTTAGAGTTACAATTACTCTCCGTAGGATTAGTATTTTAACTCCAGAAAGAGTTCAATTTTAACTCTAAAAATCTGTTAAAAATTCAACTACGAGAGCAGAGTTATTTTAACTCTGCGCTGGAGTCTATTTGATGGTCACGCATGTACACTCAGATTGAGTTAATTTTAACTAATAGGGAGTGTATTTATTCCAAAGACCAGAATTTGCGGTGTACAACTTTTGACCTCCTTACTGAACTCCTTTATTTGATCATAGAAATAAAAACAGTATAAATAAAAAAAAATCAGTTTTCTCTTAGTCTTATTAAGTGCAAACAATAAGTGCAACCATAATCAAAGTACTCTCTCAATGTTCAAAGTGCAAATAGAGACCAAATTTTTCTTCAAGCATGATAATGATCTAACAGATGGTTACAACTACACAGCCCAGCCTAAGATAGCTTTCATATTGGTTATTTTTTGCATGCATCAGCAAGCCACTCTCAAAATGCGGGGTATTGAAATCGCGTTTGAATGCGCACTCGCGTTTTACTTTCACGCGTACTCTGAATAGGGGGCGGCGGTGCTGAGCGCACATAGGCTCTGTTGTGCAATGAATCTTCCACCATGGTCTTGTCAGTCATCTCGTCATGTGATCAGTGAACTCTGATTCCTGATGCACTACGTAGCCTATGACTCAACGCAGCTCGTGTTGGATGAGCTAGATTGAATTGAAGCAACCATTATCCAACTGAATTAAATGTTTTTTATTTCTATAAAAAGCAAAATGACAGTAGAGGCATAATGTAAACGTAGCGGTGGCATATTCAATCCTAACTGCACCCAGCTTTTCAATTCGACAAGAAATCTCCTCACATTTTAATCTCGCATGATCTTGTGGCAAGAGATCTCGTCACACCTCTAATTAACATCGGTAACAACAAACAAATAATTAACCAAACTAGACAGACAAACAAAAACTATTTCTCAGATATTGGTCAAATCAAGCATGTAAAAATAGGTTTTAAAACATGAAAAAAAAACAAGGTGACAGTATTCTGACAGTTGTCCTGTTATTTGTTTATTTGGATCCCCATTAGCCACTACCTAGTCCTAGACAGTGGCTACTCTTCCTGGGGTCCCAATGTTATGTAGAAAAACAAGAAAAATAATGAAGAAATATCTATGAACCTTTCTCCACTTCAAAATGAAGAAGTAAACCTTGATTTGGTAAAAAATTATAGAGAAATAGAGGGTCAAAGTGAAAAAAAAAATGAAAAGGAAATGAAAGCCCGGGTTCAACTGTTAAAGCACTGCAAATCTCAAGGCCACTTGAATTTGTATGTGTTACGGTCTGAATATCTTACTTTCAATGAAACCTTTTCCAAAACCACTGCATGTGAAGTCGCTGACTGTATGCAGCGAGGCAATTGCCTTAGGTTTCAGACACAGCCATTGTCCACTGAACGCATTCATTCCTGCAAAGGTTGACGATCTCTCCCTTCTCTTTTGCACTCTTTTCTTCGCCTTAGGCCAAAAGTAGACCCAGAGGGCTAGTAAGTCTAAGACGCATTGGACGCTCAGGATGCTCTATTTATGAGCGTTGTGATGCGCGACCCAGAGGGCTGTAAACACGTTTAGTGCCTGTCGTTCATGGTCTTAATGTTTCCCTTCAAAACGTGTACTACAAACTCTGCTGCTGCCTCCAAATCAGATCAGATTAATCTACGATAAAAATGGCCGACTTCATCTATAATTCTGTCTACTCCAGGGGGTGGACGAACAATGATCCAATGCACACAGATAGGCTGACAAAGACTAATAGCTAATTTAGCTAATGTTAAGGTAATTTGGTAAACAGAACAAAATAAAATAAAATATTTAGGTAATTTAGTAAACAGAGTAATAAAATAAAATGAAATAAATACTTTTGATGTTTGCATTATACTAGCATTATCTCTACTTTTTCCTATTTAGCTAATGTTATGGTAAATGACTAAATACAGAAAAAATAAAATAAAATAAAATAAAAAAACATAATAAAAAATAAATAAAATAAAAATGATGGTAATTTACTAAACAGAGTTATAAAATAGAATAAAATAAAATAACAAAAATAAATAAAAACAAAATAAATACTTTTGATGTATGCATTATACTAGAATTCTCTCAACTTTTTCCTATTTAGCTAATGTTATAGTAATTTACTAAACAGTCACAACATAGAATAAAATAAAAACAAAATAAATGATGCATGTATGGATATGCATGCATTAACCCATGAATGAAATACATGATAGAGGAAAAAAGCATGCCATTCAATTTACAATTTTGTAAAAGGTTTTCCTTTAGCCAGGATAAAACATTGTAGTTCACAAAATGTTTCCGTGCTGCTACAGAAATGTGAATTGAAGATGAATCAAAGATAACGAGTCCAACTGCATGGAGGGAAGAGCGTTTCTAACATATGACCTCCGCTGTAATCTATAAAGCACTTCTTAATCAGTGCACTCCATCTGAGGAAAATCTGCCTTAAAAAAAAGTAGCTTTTCATCAACTCTGACATAACTCAGCCCTTCCTTAAAGGTGATATATACCTTAAGTGACTTATTCAAAAGTATTAAATCTGAAACTGAGGTAGAGTCTTAATAAGGCAACTGAATTAGTGCCAGTGCTCCAAGGCAGTCGTCTGTAAACGCATTAAGGTGCCGGTGATATTTTTCAGTGAGAGCTTCTCTGGAGGGAAAATCTATGTTAACATGATGGGGAAATCAGATGTTATCTGTCTCCATTTGCTGGAGACCCCATATCTGGGTCTGCTTTCGCATGAAAGCACTGCTAGGTTCTACTTCGTAGGCTTTGTGAATCCCTCAGTTTGCACATTTCCTCACTGATTTGATTTTTTTTTTTTTTTAAAGAATTGCATTGACAAAAAGCTTGATTTACCAAGCAAGCAGGAAGGAGTTCACTGTTCCAGACGGATAAAACAAAGCAAGGATTACAGAAGCCTGTACTGTAATCGTTGAAAGCACAGAAGAAATCCTTTAATCAAAAGTGTTTATATTTGTCCTCAAACAGTCTTGTATAGGATGTCAGACACATAATTATACTTTCAAGCTTTTGGCATCAGTTTTACAGGCACTATATTATTATGTATAAAACTGTGCTAACATGTTTTAAAAGATCATAGAGGTTGCATTTTCAAGACTTTCAAAAAGTGTATACTGAGACTTATTTCAGCCCATTTTGGCATCTGCAATGTTGCTTCTAAAAAACTGCTTCTCAAACTATGACTAAACAGTCAAACTATATGAAAACAATTTTCATAAAAACAGCTTTTGCAGTTTTTAAAAATGCCATCAGGCAAAAGTATCGGTATCAGTATCGGTATCGGGCCCGATACCAAGCTCATGTACTTGTACTCATACTCGTAAAAATACCCCCGATACCAAAGACCTATACATCACGTGACGTAACCGACAGAATTTTCTGTGCACAGAGACACCGGCAGCAGCAGAAACAATGTCAGCCTCAGAGGTGTGGAAATACTTCAAATGAACTGCATGCTTGCAATCACAATTCGTTACCGATTAGTGAAGGCGGGATAGGCGGAATCGCGCTGAATGACACAGACTCTTGCGTGCGATCTCAGTTCTCTCAGACAGCGCGCGATCAGTTCTCCTCGCGCCTGAATGGTCAAATGCACACATATATCAACATCTCCATCGTGTGGAGTATCTCACGTAAATACAGTTGGTTATGGCTTAAGTGGATGTAAACATTTGGGTGAAAACAGGATATGTGTCAGTATCCATGGATTCGGTCTTAAAGGGACCGTAGCCTATATTTGTCATTAATGTTAATAAAACAACAAAATATGTTAAATAAATGTAAACATGGTCAATAAACCTACTGTATCTGAAAAACATGTTTATTTAATTTGTATCTCTATAATAATTGTTTGTATTGTTTGTAAATATCTTTTTACAATAATATATATTGGTAATTGTGACACGTCACGGAAACCAGGGACACAAGTCGGCAGCACAACTCTCGAGCAAAATGAGAAAGAAGCGTTTTTTTCAAAATTGGTGATTTTCGTTTTTTTGCAGAATCTGTTAGTTGAGATCATGAAGAAGCCTCTCCGTGTTTGAGATAGCAGTATTGGTATATTTAAAAGCGTACATTTTGAGGTTGGAATCGGCTTGTTTTTCTGAGATTCTAGCACGCAGTAGGGGCGTGTCATTGTCTGTGTGTATTTCCATACTGGGTAACGCGCCGGCGCGTTTTGCAGGATTTTTTTCACATTGCAGCAAAACAGACTTAAAATACTCCGTCATTTTTTGTCATAGAGACATAGGTAATATGTCAATTGAAACTATAGAATGTCTTCTTTTATTTGTGTACACTCAGAGTAAAAACAAAATGTTGTGCTTTTTGAAAAATGAAGAAAACTAACATGATGCGTGATCTCTCGTCTCCCTCTGAACGAAGTCCAATCTGATAGTTCTCAGAAAATTAACTGTAACTTAGTGAATACTAATCACAAAAAAAAATAGACTTATGTCTAAAAAAAATGTTGAAATGTCAGGTTTTAAATCGTGTAAGTCAAATCGAATATTCTCTGTTTATGTAATCTGTATGAAAAGAGAGCCATGTCAGAAGTCTGTGATTCAGCTCATTATCCGCTAATGCGGCCACGCCCACGGAGCGAATGCTATTCAGACACAAATTCAGTAAATACATGCAGACATCGTCTCAATCGTGTATTTATTGTCTTGAAAAGTGTTTTGAATAGCCATAGTTAGCGATCTCTGGTCTCTGTTAGTTCAGTTAGTTTCTGGATTGCCTATTCTTCTTTAGCAGGCATTTGTGGACTAAAGGTGCACAGAGCGCCCTCCGGCTGCAAGTATGAATTGAAAACACCAGCGCTCACAGTGATGACAATGAATATTGAATAAATATTACTCCTCTGTATAGAAAATTGACATAAACATATGAGAAGCCATCAATATTTCTCCAAATGTACATGCTTTTAAGCTAAAAGCCTATATGAAATGCCATAGAGGTAACATTGTTCAGATCCTTTGCATCACAGAAATACATTATATTTTAAAGTATATAATACCATTATTTTAAATTGTAATAATATTTCACAGTATTGCTGTTTTTTCTGTATGTTTGATATACACCATCACAGAGGGTTGAGAAAATATCATTTCATGATTATAGTGACCAAAATGATCACGGTTATCACAGAATCCTGTTCAAAAAGTCCTAATGCTACACAATGAAATCAATTCACCAAGTTTTATGTAGAAAACCAGCAAATAACAAATAAAATTAGCATCAATATGTACTTTTTCCTTACATAAACATTAAAATAATAACATTAAAAATGATGGCCAGATTTTAAAGGAGTGTCTTACAACATGTTATCTCCAAATCATTTTCAGCCTCTAAATCATTTTTATAAAAGTCAAAAAAGATAAATTACTGACATTTACAATGCACATTATCCTTTATTATTAATAGTATGCGGTCCATGCAGCTTTACAGAGGGGGGCTTTACAGGGGGTATGGCTTATCTAAATGAGATGTAAATGAGCCCTATTGTCACTCCCAGCAGGTGAGAACAGACGAGAACTGCAGAAACTGTAAAGGGGTTTTTCTCCCTCTTGAGCTTTTTTGAGTGCCTACCTTCAAATGGCCACAACTTCTCCAAATATTATCAGATTTCCATGTGTTACACATCATTGGAAAGCTTGGAGACTACACTTTCAGAATCTGTGAATAACTAAAAATGCCCCAGAACCGACTTGTGTCCCTAGTTTCCATGACTGGTCACAATTATGCCCTTTGAAGGTTATTGGACAGTGTGAAATTTTTGTTCTGTAAGTTTGTGACAAGCACAAAAATTACTTTTTTATTAGAGTAATAATAAAGCTGTCCAACATTCATTAGTCTCACTGTGTTGAGCTTGGAAAACTGCAACATCACCAAAAAAAAAAAAAAAGAAAGAAATTAATAAATGTATAGGCATCGGTATCGGTATCGGCGAGTACTAGAAAAAAAAGTATCGGTACTCGTACTCAGTCCTTAAAAAAATGGTATCGGTGCATCCCTAGTAATTTATGTCACACGTCACATGATCTAATAACTCTATTCTAATGCTGATTTGGTGCTTATTATTACTATTATCAGTGTGAAAAACATTGCTGCTTCTATATTTTTGTGGAAATCATCAACTTTTCAACTTTTTCCGGGAAGAAAGTTCAAAAGCATTTGAAATAGAAATTTGTAACATTATTAATATTTATACTGTCACTTTTGATCAATTTAATGCATCTTTGCTGAATTTCTTTAAAAAATAAAAATAAAAAAAATAAAAAATAAATACTGGTAATGCAGCAATATATAGTTTTGCAAGACTTTAGACATACAGTACCTGCACATCAGTACGGTCTGCGATCCACTTGGCCAGCTGCTCAGAGGCAAAGCCAATCCGCTGAAGGTCAAAGGTGTCTGCCCTCTTCGGCTTCCCTTTGGCTGGGAAATGCATGAAGGTGGGGGCAGAATTCATGTTCAGCTAGAGGAGAAGAGAGAGAAGAGGTAGAAAAGGCAGGACATATGAGAGAGAAGAGGAGCAGGAAGCATAGGAAGGGAGGAGAGGGGAGGGGAATGATAAATTGAAGAGAAACAAGAGTACAAAAACATTAATATCTGCTAATAAATCAATAAAGCAGCAGGAACAGTGTGATGTGTATTAAAGAGATTTCTTTTAATAAGGAGACAGGAGCAATTTAAGAGCCTCCAGAGGGAGGTAAATTACGCACTACAAGAATGAAGGGCCAGGGAGAACAACAGGATGAAATAATGTAATGATAGAGTTAAAAGCAGGCACCCAAATATTTGAAAGTGTCATTTTTTTGACCCCATGCTGTTCCAGCTAATGATGTGAAAGAGTTCTTGAGTACTGACAGCAGTCATCAATCATAAAAAAGCACTTCATTCTTAACTTTGTGATTGGTTAGTCTTTTTTTGGTAATACTTTGCAGTCCAAATTATCAGAAATTTGTATCGAAACTTTTCAAGTGATGTTCACTCCGGAAACACGTCAGGGTGTTGAAACAGGACATGTTCTTTCTTTCAAAAGCAAGTGGACTGAGTACAACTCAGTGGAACACAATAGAGGGTGTTGTGAGATGTGTTTTAAATGACCCAAAATTCCCATCTCTAGTTCCAACCTTGTATTTTCTTTCTTCTGTGAAACACAAAAGGAAATGTTAGACATTTTTCTGAGCTGCTCTATTATATGGAAGCTTGTTTCTGTCATGGAATAAAAAAAAAGGATAATTGTGACATTTTATCTCACAATTCTGACTTCTTTTGCTCACAATTGTGAGTTTACATCTCATAATTCTGACTTTTTTTCTCAGAATTGTGTGATATAAAGTAAAGTCGCAATTGACCCTTCGCAAAGACCCACCCCCCTTAGTTACTGTTGCTTTGTCCGACAAGCCATGGCACTGTCACGCCACACAGAGCGAAAAATACATCGTGAAGCAAAGAGGACACTGACAACACGTCGACAGACAAGACAGAGCAGGTTACTTATGATATTAAACAAAGTCCCAGCTTTCAAACTTTAAGAAATTCGAACAATAAAAAACGTTTTGTGGCTCTTTAATGTGTCGTGACAGATTGCTGTAGTGCCTCAGCTCAAGCGGCTCGTGAACCGATCATCTCTTCCTACTAGTTAATTTATAGCATAAAATAAACATGAATGAACATGAGAAGGAATGTTGTTTCAAATGCGGAAAGACGTCAGTACACACCATTTTGCAAGTTCAAGTCCACCGAGGTTAATCTTCTAACTCCTGACTGCTTGGTCGGACAAAATGGCGGATTCAGCGCTATGATTGGTTAGATCGCTTGTCAATCAAACTCCCGGCGAAGGGTCAATTGCGTGATATAAAGTCGCAGTTAAAGTCAGTTGAGTATATATTTCGCAATTCTGATTTTATAACTTGCAATTTTGAGTTTATATCTCTTAGTTCTGACTTTATAACTTGCAGTTGTCCGTTTATCTTGCAATTCTGACTTCATAACACGAAATTATGACTTTATAACTCACAATTGCGAGTTTGTATCACAATTCTGATTTTATAACCACACAATCGCAAGATTATATCATGCAATTCTAAGAAAAAAGTCAGAATTGTGAGATAAAAAGTCACAATTACCTTTTTTTTTTTTATTCAGCGGCGAAAACAAGCTTCCATACTATTACATAAAAAATGTGAATGGTAATTATAATGCAAGCTCCAAAAAGGACAAAAAAAAAGCAGCATACATTTATTATAAATGATCCATGTGAGCTCTGTTATGCATTTTCTAAAGCCTCATGGTTAAACTTACATTTACATTTACATTTATGCATTTGGCAGACGCTTTTATCCAAAGCGACTTACATTGCATTATACTATACATTTGTATTGGAGTATGTGCAATCCCTGGGATCGAACCCATGACCTTGGCATTGCTAGTGCCATGCTCTAACCACTGAGCTACAGGAAAGATGCAACAGTGAACTTAAATTTTGCAATATGGCTTTAATTTTTGTCTGTTTCTCACACTAAGCTATTATATGGGCTTAGAAATAATATAGTGTATGAGTCATATGGATGGCTTTTCCCCCTCTTTTGGAGCTTAACAGTACACTACCGGTCAAATATTTGGAATAATTATGATTTTTTTGAAAGTATGATTTTGAAAGAAGTCTCTTATGCTCATCAACCATTTTCTATGTAATACATTTTAAAATGTAATTTATTTCTGTGAAGGGAAAGCAGAATTATTACACCAGTCGTCAGTATCACATGATCCATCAGAAATCATCCCAACATGCAGATTTGGTGCTCAAGAAACATTTCTTATGTTCAAAACAGTTTTAGCTGCCTAATATAATATAGGAATGAGTCATGGGCTTAGAAGGCATATATAGTGCATGAGTCATATGTATATGTGCTTTCTGGAGCTTTGCAGTGTCACCATCCATCTTCGTTGTAAGGAAAAGTGCAGCTGGGCATTCTTCCTCTCTAATATCTTATTTTATCAGACCCACAAACTCAGAAGAGGTGAAAAAGGTCTCATGTTACGAACTATATTGTTGTCACACAGGAGAACTTTTTTGTGATTTTAACCGGATCTACACGATTCACACGAACGACATATTTTGATTCAAAATGGGGAATTTCGCGACTAATTTGCAGGTATGTTTTATGTTTCACAGATGAAAGAAAACAATATGGGGTCAAAATTACATGATGGTGAATTACATTTTTTATCCTTCGCATTAAAGAACAGAGAATGAATCTAGCTAAGTGATATTCGAGTAATTATATATAATTTCAATCACGGAGAGCAATCATGTAATCGCTGGTGATGAAATCGTCTCTTAAAAACATTGGGGAACGTTATTAACCAGCACCTCTAACACACATCTGTTTATTAGCATACTAATGGACTGACTAATACTGCTGTCCCCATGCTCTGGATGAAAACACATCAAATCAACATTAACCCACATGTCCTCCAAGAAATGGGTTTGGTGAGGGTGAACAGAAGCCATTGCAGTTTTACAGAATGCTTAGGCTGTAGCACACAAGATTTTAGCACAGTAAAATTAACAAATATGGGTAAATGGGTATGACATTACCCTCAGGGATGAATAATAAATTGTTACATTTAAAAATATTAAAGTATACCACATATTCCTGTTTCTTCATGAAGCTTTTTGAAATTTAAATTTCAAAACATTCTTTTAAACTGCCAAAATGAGAGTTTTCTCTATGTTTGATTATCAGCCAAGAGCCATTTGCAACTTTTTTCACTACACAAATTTACAACTCATAGTTTAGTTTTATAGTTTTAGTATGCATGCGGCAAAAAATATTATGTGTATTTACCAAGTTTCCAAAGTTTGCATGCATATGAAAGGAAATGAATGAACAAAATCTTGTTTGACCACCCTTTTATACATTCCTCATCAATATCAACGCCACACAAAGAGACACCTCGAAACTAAACAAATTCTGTAATTTTTGATTGTGTATCAACTAGGGGTGTAACGATACCATCATGTCACGATTCGATACATATGACGATACTGAACTCACAATCATACAATATTATTGCGATACTCCAAGACATATGGTAAACGGTTAACAAAATATGTACTTTTGATTAAAATGCTAAATTTGGTAATATATTGGGGTGGAAATGAATAGGCTTGGACTTGGTGCCGGTAACCCAATGCACAGGTCAATGGTGACACCAGAATAAAAATATTCATGATTCTGAAGCTGAAAATACAGAATTATATTAGACGAGTATGCTTGCACCCAGTCACTGACTAGACATTTAAAATAATGTAGGCCACCTTTTACTTGTAACATAAGACATTTGGCATTTTCAGGACCCACAAATATTCCCCCATTGCATTATTATACATTATATTCAACATTATGGCCTGGTTTCACAGACAGGGCTTAGACTAAGCCAGGATTAGGTCTTAGTTCAATTAGGGTATTTAAGTAGCTTTTATAAACATACCCTTGAAAAAACATTACTGGTGTGCATCTTGAGATAAAAATGGCTCTGACATATTTTAAGATATTACTTAAAAGTTTACAAGTTACTTTCAGTTAAAACAGCTCAAACGTGCATTTTAGTCTAGGACTTGCTTAAGCCTCGTCTGTGAAACCGGGGGTTTATATAGTAGTTTAATGTAGTACTGACACTAAAACTCTGTACACTTGAATATATTGTGACACGGTAAATTGTTACACCCCTTACTTGAATGAATTAGGTTTTTGATGAACCCAAATAAGAGAGACTCCACTGAGGAAATAACAGCACATGGATGTCAGTAGTGCTAATCTAATTGATGACTATTACCCTATACAGCTGTGCAGGCATCTATAGGCGCAAGAACAGTTTATGTCAGTTTATAAACATCAGTTTATGATAAAGCTTTCTTCACAAACTCACTCTCTTTAGTGTGCAAATTGCAGTAGAATAGCTACGTATCAGCGTGTGTTAAATTAATGTGCATGTTCTGTGTCATAAAGATTTTCTTCTCTATAATTTGCTTCTGAGAAGTGTGACATTTCATTACATGGAAAACAGACGGGGAGCTATTTTCCATTTGATTGTTCTTGCTGCTTTTTAAAATGTAATTCCTGAAGTTGTCAGGCTCTGACAAATTAGAAGTTAAGACCATTTGAGCATGCATGTGGAATGAATGGAACAAAGAGTAAATGTGGTCAGGAAACGCATGTCTTTTCTGAGCTTGATTTAATTTTAATTAAATTATACAACTATTTTGTAGGGTTATTATTAGATAATTATCATGAACAAAGTCACCACATCTTTTGAACAATGATTCCATGACTTTTTCAGTATATATTTAATTAATTTAAGTAATTCATCTGCATGTAACTGTATATCAATAATATTAATGGGCAGCAATATTTAACTACATACACTTTTCATATGCTATTTAAGATATTTAACAAATATATGACAATATTTGATTTCAATTTTTAATTTTCAAGTGAACTAAATTTAAATATTTTTTTAAATCTCTTATATTTCTATGTTTTCTCTCTGCAGGGTCCTTTGCATGAACCAAATCGCTAGAAAGACGTGACGAAATCCATGTGAAAGAGAGATAGAGCTGGATATTTACCTGTTGAAAGACGTCAGCGCCCTCATCATAATCCACAACCGTAAAGAACAGTTTGTTAGAGAAGGCCGAAGAGTATCGCCAGGAGTTAGCCAGCACCTGATATTCCTCATTAGCTTGCCTATGAGAGAGAGAGACATTTTCAGAAGCATAGAGACAGACAGAGAAAGAGTAAGAGATTACTCATTAGAAGAAAGATAGCAAACAAAAAGAAGACAACAAGAGGGACTTCATTACAGGAGTGTCATCTCACTGTTACTTATTACAGTGATTGCCGTTTATTTCACACTAGGTAGACAGTATAAAGAGAACAAGAGAGGAAAAAAAAAGAAAAGTAGACAATGCTGCTAATTAGGTATCTGTTCTTCTGCAGACGCAACAAAGATGTCCACCTGCCAGTTCCCGGAAATTGTCACTGTGATGTCCACCACCAATAAATAAACAAACAAATGGAATTTGAAAATTGACGAAGCAGAATCAAAAGAACTCACATCACTTCAAAGAGCTCATGTTTTCCCCCATATACTCGCATAGACAAAACACACATATCCAGTGAGTGTTCATTTGAATTTCACACCCTGCACATAAATAAGTCTTAGTTCTGGTTACATGCTGCACCTCCAGGTCACTACCTTCCGTAACGGCCATCTTAGTAAAAACTACAGAGATCCCAATCCCCTTTGGATCAGTTTATGAAATGACAGGCATCCTATGTTAATAACTGTAACTTAAACATTGTTTAGAAAACAAATCTCATCCAAATGGTTCTAAATAAACATGAATTTACAGATTGAAAGCTTCTGATTTAAAGACATGTTAAATGCATCAATAAATTAAATGTACCCATAAACATCAATAAAGCAGAGCACTCTGCAGGTGGTAAAAACAAACAAGTTTAAATATGCATGATTATACACATTAATGTTTCATGTTATGCTGACTGTCCATTTTCAAAAAGCAAGTGCCGAGCCGATGTTAACTTATCTGTCATTGAGACTTTACTGCAGTCAAAAGTGCTCTGGAGAGCAAAGTCCTTCGGGACTTGGGTAAAATGGCATTTCATGAACACCTTTGGGGAGATGACAAAAAGCACGGCACTGACTCTGTATTTCAGAAGCAATTCCTGTTCTCTGATTATG
>RJVU01075617.1:3043431-3056189 GCA_003731715.1 Anabarilius grahami | reverse complement strand
CCCCCCCCCCCCATTTAAGATATTTAAAGACATTTTACAGCCTTCAATTTTGAAAAGTGACTAAGGCATTTTAAAACTTTTAAGGACCCTTGGAAAAAAATACAGGCATGAAATTCAGTGAGGTTGAATGACTAGTTGATTTAAGAAAGTCCAATACACAGTATAATGGATTTAAATTAGGGCTGTCGATTTAACACGTTAATTAAATTAATTAGTTACGGAAAAAAATTATGTGCTAATTGACATTTAATGCACCCGCCCCACCTCAGACCTACGTAGGTCATCTTACATTTCATACAGTTGGTTGGTGACGAACATGATGCAGGGCAACAACTCATTGCATGATGAAGCCTATACAATGTAGTTAAATGCCCCTACAATTCAAGATATTGGGGCAAAAATTCCCCCGTTTGAGTTTTTTTCATCATATTTATATCATATGATATAGTTAAGCAATATCACACAAGCAACAAGTGCAATATCACGAGAGATATTTTTGTTCCAAACAGCACGAGTGCAAATGTGATACTGATTTTACACAACAGTTCAATAAATAAGAGGTTAAGTTAATATTGCGTCTCCAAGCAACACACCAGTGTTTCTGAATGAATTTGCATTTTGAATATATTTATATATATATATATATATATATTTATTATATTATAATATATTATATTATATAAATAAAAACCCATTAAAGGTATAGTTCACCCAAAAAATTTAAGTTCTGTCATAATTTACTCACCCTCATGGCCGCTGTAGCCTAAAAGGTGATGTGTAATAAATTCTATGTTGAATCAGATATAATATTTATTTTCTAAAGCTACTTTTTGTAATGTCTATTTGATAGTTTTATTTTTCATTTTAAATTATCTTTTGGGGGCAATTTCTCAGCCAAATTTGATGAGTGATTAATTAATCGCCACATCGTGTAATTAATTAGATTAAAATTTTTAAATAAAAATGGGGGAAAAAAAAAATGGAACAGAATTCAGGGGTCTTTAAATGCATTTTTAAGTTTCGTCGTTTTGTTTTTGCAGGTGCTCAAAACTGGCCCAAGGTGCGACACTATAGCTAAAGAAATCTGTCTGAACCTGTATGGATGTAGTAATGCTATTGTGGAAAACTGGCGATAAATTTAAAAAACAACTTTTCCATGCAAACTCTAATGGCTAAACTTACAAATTAGTTACAGACTACTCAACTTCTAGTCAATTAGTCGACCATTGTTACCTATGCCTAGAGTATTCAAGACAAAATAATAGAGGGAGAAAGAAAACAATTAAGTATTGACAGGGATAGGGATGGAGGGCAAATAAGGAGGAAAAACGAGAATATACATAAAACATGTGATTTGAGTAGACAGCAGATAATTAAAAAAGCATTAGGGGTCACGTTGACGTGATAGGGTGACTGGGCATTTAAAGGTCGATCTGCTTTAAATTAACTTCCTCTATTTTGGTAGCACTGACTGTTCCAGTCCGTTATCTTTATTCAATGAAGCTGGTAGATGATGTCTGAGAATTCTGAATAGGACTAGTGGGAGTGGTTCACACTCTGAGGCTTGATATTCAGCTGAGGAACACGATTGTACGAGCACGGAGTCATTTTAGCCGACGATTGAAGGATAATGAGGGGAGAGATGGATGTGAGGTGAGTGGATGGGGGCTAAGTAGCTGTCGTGGGATAAATAGATGGGAATGATGTCTGGGGTGGAGGCTGCTTGGGACTAGACAGATGTAGAAGGTTTTCCGGTGGTGCTCTGGGGCAGTACAAATCTTTATCTATGACCGTGTTTACGCCTGGTATTATCATTTGACTTCAGTAAATATAGCATTATACCTGTGGACTAAAAGATGAATGTGCATGTCTCACCTGCAGACAGAACATTGTCTCTGGGGTTGTAGTGCGGTGAACATCACAATAACGGAATAGTTCCGGGGTGGAGCTTTGACGAACCGCCGGAACTTATCCCCGTTCATACGGATCACGGAACGGCGGGAACTCCACTCCATCATTTGCTCCACCTTCTCTGCCAGCATGTTCTAAGACAACAGATAGGGATAGAGAAAAATATAGAGTTGTGTACTGTTCAGATACTAAAGAATCTTTGCACTACCATTACATAAATTCTCCAAGAAATCCACATGGAGAAAAAAAAACAAACAAACAAAAAAAACATTAGCCATCATAAGCAACTTGTCATTCCTAAAACAAACTAACAACAACAACAAAAATATCAACAGTGACTTCAGGTCAGGAAAGGAAGCTGAACTGATCTGTAACTGCAAAAGGCAACATCCTATTTCTTTTTTGTTTACAGTCTAAGAAAGACATTCTGTAAATGTCACCATAAAGATTGCTTGTTGATGAAAAAATGGCTAAAGGAAATACTAGGCAGCACCCGATGAGTTCAATACAATCTCAGGGCAGGAGTAGCCTAGTGGTTTATATTAGGATAGTTAACCATTTCTATAGAAGCTCGGGGACCACACAAATAGCACTCCGCATAAGAGCTTGACCTCCAATTCATTTTAATAGTTTGTTCCAGTGTTGTTATTGTTAACTAAAGGTAAAAATATAACTTTTTCGGTTGATTAAAATAAAGCTGAAATAAAACAACATTTTAGATGAAAAACAAACCAAAAATGATGCATTGGCAACCAACTGAAATAAAAGCTAACCCTAAAATAAAAGCTAATTCAAAATATGAATACTAAAATAACACTGGTTTGTCGTTAGCATGTTGTAAAGCTAATGATGTGAATCTTTAACGATTATAAAAATAGAGAGCACACAGAAAAATTGGGTTTCATTTTTCCACTTAGTTTGTTGCAGTGCATCATGGAACTATTCTCAAACTTTTTTGGTCACACATCCCCCTTTAAACCTTTGAAAAAAATTGGCATAAAAAAATCTGGTGCTCTTCTATGTCGAGAAATTTCTTTGTCAGGCTTGTTCAGACACTGCAAATTCAACGGTCTAAAGAAGAAATATTCAGTGGAATTGGTGATCGGTGCAGCTTTGTAAAGGCAGAGCGGCAATCGCTATTTACGCACATGAACACCGTTGCAACGGCTATTGTCTGTTTTGTTGTTTGGTTTTCTGCTGATCTTCCGCGCCCCCAGGTTTGCGCAACAAAATCAGCCTAATGGTGGCCAAAACTAGTCTAATCACGTTTCGGGGGGGAGGGTTCAACCCGTGGACTAAAACAAAACAAAACAACAACAACAAAAAACGTGGCAACAGCGCATGCCGCAGTGCCTTTTCATTCCATTATTATATTAAGAACTAGGTCAGTGAACAGGTGTGACACTCTCTTTACTTCTCTCCTTCATAATGCTCTGTTTTAAAATCCAAGAACTTAACATTCAAAAAACTTAAATCGATCAATGCTCAATCCTCAATCAATTTAGGTTATTTAAATGTTTTAGTCACTTCCAAAACATTTAAATGGAGTCAAATATGATTGGAAAACTTAATTCTTTGAAATAATATGCTCTAAATCATTCATAATAAGGCCACAAACATATGCTGAGAAAATATATATGGTAAATTGAGTTAATGTCAACTTAAAATAACTTGGTCACGTATTACATGTGATCCATGTCACAGTGAAATTTTATTGCACGCACCAAGTAAAACTAATGAATAGCATGCGCTTTGTAATGCAATTGTGGGAAAACATACAGAAGGTAATGCTATAATGCTATGTATGTGTAATGTGTAAGTGCAAGCAGTACAGTAAATGGATTTCTACAATACTTTAAAGGATTAGTTCTTTTACTGAATTTACTCACCCCCATGTCATCCAAGATGTTCATGTCTTTCTTTCTTCAGTCGAAAAGAAATTAAGGTTTTTGATGAAAACATTCCAGGATTTTTCTCCATATAGTGGACTTCAATGGCCTCCAAACGGTTGAAGGTCCAAATGTCTGTTTCATTGCAGCTTCAAAGCGTTCTACGCGACCCCAAATAACAGTCTTATCTAGAGAAACCATCACTCATTTTCTAAAAAAAATTTAATTTTATACATTTTAACCATAAATGCTCATCTTGAACTAGCTCTCTTCTTCTTCAGGTCAAAGTTTGAACTAAATTGCTAGTTTAAGTATATAACAATTAGTTCAAACTTTGACCTGTGGAGGGCAGTAATACACTTAGCAGTGTCTACACTGCCGGAATTCTAAAAGAGAAGAAGAAGAAGAAAGCTAGTTCAAGATGAGCATTTATGGTTAAAATGTATACAATTTAATTTTTTTTAGAAAATGAGCGATGGTTTCTCTAGATAAGACTGTTATTTCTCGTCTGGGATCGCGTAGAACGCTTTGAAGCTGCAATGAAACTGACATTTGGACCTTCAACCGTTTGGAGGCCATTGAAGCCCACTATATGGAGAAAAATCCTGGAATGTTTTAATCAAAAACCTTAATTTCTTTTCGACTGAAGAGAGAAGGACATGGACATCTTGGATGACATGGGGGTGAGTAAATTATCAGGAAATTTTAATTTGAAAGTGAACTAATCCTTTAAGCTCAAGATTGTGTACCCCCAAAAATATAAACCATTTTCATTAGTAATCCAGTACTGTGATTTGAGCCTCAAATTAACCTGATACAATTTTCACCGTTCAGCACAGAGACATACACTATACTTTATCCAACTACATACTCTATGCCCCAATGCCCTGTTTCTTGTTCTCATCTTCCCCCTCTTTTCCCTCCCTCCCTCGCTCTCTTAACCTCAGCAATAATTCGTCTTTTATATATTTCTGTCCTGCTTTTTTTCCTGCCCAAAGTCGACAACACTTCAGATGTTATGGCTCTGGGCACTCATTTGTTTAAAAGGATGATCAGAGGAGTGTGTAAACTCAAGGGCACGTTGCATTATTTAGCTGCATTTGTTGTGGACTGGAAGAGTCTGACAGAAAGGAGGCAAGTGATGGCTCTGTCAGTGGGCCCAAATTGAAACATCGTGCGGAGGTCACCCCAGGCTTGACAAGATAGATGTTTGTTAGCATTGGAAAGGAAGCAGGCCAAAAAAAAGCACTTCTTTTCAAGCTTATTCATGCAGTTCTTGCCACCTCCTCTGTATTGCTGTCCGAGGAATATGCTATAAAATAATGCAAGTGATGATGTTGCGGGAGGGGGATAGGGGCAATGAAATGTTTTTGTGTGGGAACATATAACTTTTAAAACAACAAAAAGAAAGTTATTTTTTGTGATACTTTAGGCTGACACACACCAAGCCAACATCAAAAGACTAGCGATGATGAAAGCCGACTGTATTGTTGCATTATATTTGTCTGGGCCAAAAAGACTACAACCAATGCCAGCTAGCATGTACATTCTGCGTCTGAATGAGAGGAAATAACTTTCCCTACCAGCAGGTGGCAGTAGTCTGTATTTGTCATTCAAACAGGGAAATCGGAACTAGGACTGTGGAACCACAAACCGTAAACAAAGCAGAGGTTGCTTATTTTGAATATGAATCATGTTCAACAGTTGGTCTCCATTTTCTTTATTCCAGACGGTCATGTTGTTATGAAAATATTCTTGTATGGAATGCTAAGATAAGATGAAGATGTAAAATTAGAAGAGCCTTTTGTTTGTGCCCTGTTGACTTCACCGTTTGCCAGATTTTGTCACTTCTATTTTTCTTCTCCTGCACTGTTCACCTATTTAAGTTTACTTAGCTGAACAGCCAATCAGAGTGGTCTCTCTCACCGACAGCTCTGACAATGATTCAACAAGCTCAATCATCTGAAAAGCTGCTCATGGTGGTGTGAATCATGCCAAAGGTGTGGAACACATCGCAAAAATTTGGCTGACATATAAACATATCTGCTGGCCTGACATCACAGCCTTTAAGGCCCCGATACACTTCATCCAAAATCGAAGAACGAACTGACGTGACGTAATTTTGAAACAAAATCAGGCCAAAACAAACTTTGTTTGGAGTTTGTTTTGGGAGTTCGAAACAGTTTGCCAAAGCAAACTTTCCCGAAAAGTATAGCTGTAAGCAACTTTGTACTACCATTGGTCTATTGCGAAAATTTAATTGGAAGGTGTGCTCTTTCACATGAAAGTCTTTTCTGGTTCATTTCTTCTGTTCAGTCCATCGAGGTCAGATGTCTGCGAGTGAAAACAAACACACTGGAGAGCTGCGTTATAGTAGAAAATGAAGTTGTACTTCTGATGAAACGAGACACTGGCACTGGTTTTCATGTTCAATATGGTAAAGCGGCTTGATTTTAAGCAATCTATTGTATAAAGTGCTACATGAATAAATGCGACTTGACTTTACTAGAGCTTGTGCAAGTGTGTTTATTTTGTCATCAGATGTTCACAAAAAATATATTGCTATTCACGTATTTCAAACTTTATTTTACCCCTAAGCGAAGAACAAAAAAAGAACTGGCAGTCCCACGAGTCTAGATGGTTAGCACAATAAGCACACTCTTCACATACATGTAAAAGAGTGAGTATAAAATAGGAAAAGACGTCATCTTAAAAGGCATATCAACATTAGGGGTGGTTCAATGCGATTTCACTTTTTTAACTTTAGTTAGTGTGTAATGCTGCTGCTTGAGCATAAACAGTATCTGCAAAGTTACAGCGTATGCAAACGGAGATATTGTCTTTTAAAGTTATGGCAGTTTAATGCCTACAAAAACGACCGGTTTGGACTACAACGAGCTTCTTCCCGGGTTGGTGACATCATAAACCCTGCAAAACACGCCCCCAGGAACACGCAACAAAGTGGGCGAGGCCATGTGGCGCAGCATATTGGAAGCGGAAGAGTTGTGTACACCGGACGCGAGCGGCGCGGCGCAACGCGACGCGAAGCGTCAAAAGATATAGAACCCATTATATTCTGTGATATTTTCTACACTGGATGCGGCGTGGAAGACAGTTCCCAGAATCTACACGAGTTTAATGCTGGATTTGCACAAAGACTTTTACTGAAAGATGAAGCAGTTCCTACTTTAAAAGCAGAAGCTGCTGTTTATTGGCTTCAAACTGTAAGTACGTTTTATTGTTTGTACATAAATGTCTATGTATAGTTCTGTTGCTATTTTTGGTTGCATCAAGGACATATACAAAGAGCAACTTGTTTTTGCTTCGCTAGCCAGTTAGCTAAATTCTAGTGCATACTTCTCCAACAAACGTCTATGTTCATAGACAAACAGTTGTTCATGCTATAAATTAAATGCTACCTTTACAAAGATGCTACTACTCAGTCATGTATTTGGCTACAGTAAAGCTTTAATCAGGATAAAACTGTATATTGAAAGCTAACAAACAGCAGTGACAGCATCTTAACACTTTGACACAAAAAAAAAAAAGAAATACCATTCATAAACGCCCTTTAAAAGCCACGATTGCAGAGGTTCTGCTTCACTCTCTTCATCTTGGTCTGATTCGGCTCAATTTGATACAGCAATATAGACGCCATTATTTACATTTCCACCTAAGCGCGTAACAACGAATAGTAAGGGGCGTGGCGTTTCCGGACGCTTCAGCGAATCACGATACACTGGGCCAGCTACCAACCTGCTAACCAATCTGAGCACATTGCATATTTCGGAGGGAGAGGTATCATAAAAGCAGGAAGTCAAACGAGCCGTCCATATGACAGTGGAAACAGAGGTGTAGAATAAAGGTAAAATATATTAAAAATACAGCGTTTTCAAAAAAAACGAAGCATTAAGACATGTTAAACTGTGCCCCAAAAACACAATCAAGCCTAGAAAAAAAACACTAAACATCCCTTTAATGTCATGAACAGTATTTAACATTAGTTGGCCTTTACAAGTCGTAGACCAGGGGCGTATTCACAAAACATCTTAAGGCTAAAAGTAGCTCCTAACTTGCCGATTTAGGAGAAACTCTTAAAAATAATGGGCGTGTCAGTCCTAATTTTAGGAGTCCTAAATTTTTGCTCTAAGAGTATTTCACAAAGCATTTTAGCGCTAAATCTAGCTCCTAAGTCTGTGAAACGTTAGGAGTAGTCAAGAGGACTCCTAAGTCACTAAGACCAAATCACAAACAATCCTTATCGACCCAAAGACACTGTACACCATTGAGGCAATAGCAACAGAGCCTTGGGTGCTGAACCTTTTCTTCATAAATGCAATACATTTTCATTTATAGATTTGAATCTACGATGAGACGCCCCAAAAAAATCTTAAATAAATAAATATTGTCCGATTACATGTGCCAGTGGTTTTCATGAGTTCAAACTTACAAATGATTGAATAGAGTAAAAAAAAATATATATATAATAAGTGTATTTGGTGTGCTGTCCAAGGGGATCGAGGGCTCCGAGCTTGGAATTTAGCCCAAAACCAAAGTTCTCCCCGTATCCCCAGCCGAGTGAGGAGCGGGTTGGCGGAGGGATGCAGAAAACCGTCGAAGTAACTATAGGCGAGTCGGCTCTCGTCTGTGTATATATTCCTCCTCTCGAGCTGACTTGAAAGTGTTTCTCCCAAACTTTGTTTATAAAACAAAATTTGTCGCTTGAATTCTGCATTCTCTTGAGATGCAGACATCCAAGAGGTGGACAGTTAACTGTATATACTAGTTTAATTAGTGACATTTAGCCTACATTTTAAAACCTTTATGGCAACAATATGGCAACATTTTATTTTGACTATGGCAACATTTTTATTAAAAAATATTTATTTGAATAGGGCAACATTTGTATTTTAAAACCTTTATTTTAATGTGGAAACATGACACCTCATTCTACAATATTTCTATGATTAAATCGCTGAATCCTCCCCCATCAGCCAATCACTGTGTGTCTATTCCATAGCAACGAGGTCAACCCCGCCCTTACTCTTAGCTTAAGACTTCAGTCGATTCCTTAGTAAAAGTTTGTCTCAGCAGCTTTGTGAATAGGTTTTAAGAGAAAACTCTTAGCTAAGAACTTTTACTGCTATTTAGGAGAACTCTTAGTGGTAAGATAAAATGTTTTGTGAATACGGCCCCAGAGGTATATGATCCTAGACAAGGGCCACTATCCTGCAGAGGTTAGCTCCATTTGCAATTGAACACACCTGAACCTGCTAACCAAGGTATTCAGGATTACTAGAAACTTCCAGGCAAATGTGTCAGGGCAGGTTGGAAACTCTACAAGATATTCCAATCACTCTTAGGAGTCTACGAGTCCCTACCAGAAGCCTACGATCGGTAAGGGAGCGACGGCTCATAGTGCATCACAAACAGAGAAAAAAAAAAAGAAAAGAATATGCTTTCCTTTAATCCCTCCCTATTCTAGCTTATACTACTCTAAACAAAGTCTGAAACTTCGTATTTTGAGCGCTTGTATTTAGTTGCCTCTTCATGATGAATCGCTTACTGTATTCCTCATTTGTAAATCTTTTTGGATAAAAGCGTCTGCAAAATAAATAAATGTAAATGTAGGACATTGGCCCTCCAGGAGCACAACTGAACACCCTTGACTTGTATTTCCCAACAGTACACATTTTGAATGTCTCCCTTATCTAACCCATCCATTTCAGATCTTGGAGTTTTTACCAATGAGCTGAAGAGTTCAATCAGGTGTGTTTGATTAGGAAGAATTTGAAAATGTGTACTGTTGGTGTGCCTTCAGGAACAGGGTTGGAAAATACTTGCCTAGACGCTACAAAATCGAGTGCTCGTCCAGGTTTTGCAACGACATTGATCCCTAAATGCTGATTTAAAAGTATTTCAGCACAACTTGTGTTCATGTGCTGAGCACACACACATATACACAGATCTGTACATGTCATTTCTCCTCCCGCCTCTTTTGTGGGCTTGTCAGTCTTCTTTATGAAAATGAGGAAAAAAAGGGTTTCCACCCACAACGTCCAAACAGCTTGGCTGTCAGTTTAGCTGTCAATCAGACCGGCATTAATGATGTGCTGTACTGACCACGGTGTGAGGGACCAGCCAAGCATAGAGGAAAAGAGAGGAACAGTGTTCAAACTACAAAGACTGTTTCCTCACGTTTGATTCCTCAGATGTTTCTTTCCTTCCTTCATTCACTCTATTCTATTCTTCCTGCTTTTATTTCCCTCAAAAAAGGGACCATGTCATCATTTTCCATAACAGGAATAGCCAAATGTGTCTAGTAGGTGTCTAAAGAATAAATATTACCATTGAGAGCTTTTATTTTAATCATCTCCTGTCTCGCTTTCTCCAGCTCAACTTCAGCAGGTGCTTTGTTTAGGTAATGTGACGGATGTTGCTGACAGCTTGTCCCTAAGGTGGGCCTTGCTGAAGGAGACAAAGTACATCTTCTATCATCGGCATTGTTTACGTATATGTGTGTGTGGGGGTTTTGCTTTGAGAAGGATTCTATCAAGAATAGACTGTATTCAGAAAAGACCCTTCTGAGGTTTCTTTTTGATTATCATAAAAACTGTATAGCTGGAATCCTTTCAAGCAGATATTTTAAAGAGAATTGTGGAATTCAGAAATATAGACTTTTTCTTCCAAAATTCAAAGTGACGTGGTGCAGATCTTACACTGCCCAAGATAAAAAAAATAAAAAAAAATTATACCAGCCAAAAACCATACCAGCAGTGAAGTATTGTGGTGGCAGCATCATGCTGTGGGGCTGGTTTTCATCTGGAGGGACTGGGCATCTCGTTAAAACACAAAGCAAGAGTGGAATGGGATGGTGCAAAATAATAGGAACACACTGCAAGAGGACCTGTTGCACTTTCCTGCAAGTTTGGAGAAATTTCTTTCAGATTCCAGGGCAAATGAACACTGAAGTGGCTCACGGACAAGAGAGTGAATGCCCTACAACAGTGAAGATTCTACAATCCAGTCAAAGTCCTGATTTTAAAACAATCAAAGCAAAACAATGAACTATTTGGAAATGGCACATACGGTAAAAGCAAAACAAACTGACGTTAGTTGCTTTGCATTTTGGTTGCTCTTGGCTGCGTGACCCCAAAACCAAAACCAAAAAGAATGAGAAAATAATAATAATAAAATAAAAATGAAAGATCAAGTTTATATGACATGCATATTTTCATGAAAATTAAAAAAAACATCTCCTCAATTATCATAATGCAAAATACAAAATATATTTATTAACATACTTTAAACTATTATTCATTATTTATTATTACTTTTTTCAATAAATTTTTTGTAACTTCAGAATCCTTATGCATCATTGTAATATACTTTCTGTTTTTACATTTAGTTCATGATGTTCAAACATATATATTTTTCCCTCATGCTTTTGAAACCTGGCTTTAATTCACAGGGTAACAAACACATCAAATAAATAAACATGCCCTGAAATTAATTGGTATTACATTTATTGGTTATACAATAAAAGTATAACCAATGACAGTTATACCAATAAAATTCAAAGCATAAAAAGTGTACTTTTAAAGGGTTAGTTCACCCAAAAATGATAATAATGTCATTTATTACTCACCCTCATGCCGTTCCACACCCTTAAGACCTTCGTTAATCTTCGGAACACAAATTAAGATATTTTAGTTGAAATCCGATGGCTCAGTGAGGCCTGCATAGGGAGCAATGACATTTCCTCTCTCAAGATCCATTAATGTACTAAAAACACATCTAAATCAGTTCATGTGAGTACAGTGGTTCAATATTAATATTATAAAGCACTGGAAGCATCGGAGCATAATGAATCAGCGTGTTCGGAGCGCCAAAGTCACGTGATTTCAGCAGTTTGCCCTGAGTTTGCCGGTTTGACACATGATCCGAATCATGATTCGATACGCTGATTCATTATGCTCCGATGCTTCCTGAAGCAGTGTTTTGAAATCGGCCATCACTAAATAAGTCGTTTTTTTTGGGAGCACCAAAAATATTCTCGTCACTTTATAATATAAATATTGAACCACTGTACTCGCATGAACTGATTTAGATGTGTTTTTAGTACCTTTATGGATCTTGAGAGAGGAAATGTCATTGCTCCCTATGCAGGCCTTACTCAGCCATCGGATTTCAACTAAAATATCTTAATTTGTGTTCCGAAGATTAACAAAGGTCTTACGGGTGTGGAACAGCATGAGGGTAAGTAATAAATGACAGAATTTTCATTTTTGGGTGAACTAACCCTTTAAATAACTTCACTTTGGATAACTGCATCTACCAAATGAATAAAAACATTACAATACCCTTTGGAAACCTGACATATCCAATCATCATTTTGCTTTTCATTAATCCTTACCCTTATAAATCCCTTCAAAAGATCTTGAACAAATAGCTTTTGTGTCAATGTGGTAACAACAACAGACAGAAATACAAAGAAAGTGGCACATACTCAGACAGACATATCCCAAACATGTCAGAAAGAAAAATGTCCGAGAACTGAACATGCTCATTTTCAAAAAAAGCTTCTAAATGCTTCTAAAGAGTTCTAAAGATACAAACAAACCTGTGGAGAAAAATTTCCAACATCATGTCGACATTCTGACACAGGACATTTAGAAAAAGCCACTCACACCACAACAAAGGCCTTGTGTCCTGACAGGTGGTGTTGCCACAGGACCAGACAAGCTACAGGATTACAGCGAGGCTAATTGTTGCCACTGTGACTTCTTCTATAAGCGCTGTCAAGAAGGACTGGTGGAGTGAGATAAGGGGGAGACAATGTGGGGTGTAGACTGAGAAGCTGAGTGAAATAATCTTTAACTGTGACTACCTACACCTGACTCTGATATAAGACATTACCCATGATCCTGCTC
Source organism: Anabarilius grahami (assembly GCA_003731715.1). NCBI lineage: Eukaryota > Metazoa > Chordata > Actinopteri > Cypriniformes > Xenocyprididae > Anabarilius > Anabarilius grahami. The sequence continues at coordinate 3,043,456 of RJVU01075617.1, read as the reverse complement.
AGCAGGTAAAAGGACACTCATGTTC
>RJVU01075617.1:3011561-3043417 GCA_003731715.1 Anabarilius grahami | reverse complement strand
ACATTGGTCTGTTGGGGTCCATCAAATTAAATTTACAACAGAGGAAATGAAAAAGAAAAATGCAAATTCCTAAAAGAATGTGGAAATATGGCATAAATAGATTAATAGATGTTCAATGCACTGACNCACTGACGGTAGCATAAACGTACTGTTTTACCTGGGCGAATATACAAAAAAAAAAAAATTAATTTCTCACATGAAACAATTACAGTCAACTCATTAAAGTTCTCAAGTAACATTTAAATAAAACATTTTATTTAGAATCATTTTGTAATTTAATTTTATTATGCATACTTAATTTAACATGAATCAGAAAATGATTTATAAAATTTATTATAAATATATTTTATCGTAATGGTCCTACAAATAGGTCTTGTCTGCTTTATGTAATTATATACACTACCGTTCAAAAGTTTGGGATCGGTAAGATTTTTTATGTTTTTAAAAGAAGTTTCGTCTGCTAACCAAGATTGCATTTATTTAATTAAAAATACAGTAAAAACAGGAATATTTTTAAATATTATTACAATTTAAAATAATTAAATAATTTTTTTAATATTTTACAAAGTAATTTATTCCTGTGATGGTAAAGTTGAATTTTCAGCATCATTACTCCAGTCTTAAATGTCACACGATTCTTCAGAAATCATTCTAATATGCTGATTTGCTGCTCAAGAAACATTTCTGATTATTATCAATGTTGAAAACAGTTGTGTACTTTTTTTTTCAGGATTCCTTGATTAATAAAAAGTTCAAAAGAACAGCATTTATCTGAAATACAAAGCTTTTGTAACATTATACACTACCGTTCAAAAGTTTGGGGACAGTAAGAATTTTTATTTTTATTTTTTTGAAAAGAAATTAAAGAAATGAATACTTTAATTCAACAGGGATGCATTAAATCATTCAAAAGTGACAGTAAAGACATTTATAATGTTACAAAAGATTATATTTCAAATAAATGCTGTTCTTTTAAACTTTCTATTCATCAAAGAATCCTGAAAAAAAATATTGTACTCAAATATTTTGTACAATTGTACACAATAAATGTTTCTTGAGCAGCAAATCAGCATATTAGAATGATTTCTGAAGGATCATGTGACACTGAAGACTGGAGTAATGATGCTGAAAATTCAGCTTTGCCAACACAAGAATAAATTATATTTTCAAATATTTTCAAATAGAAAAGTTATTTTAAATTGTAATAATATTTCACAATATTCCTGTTTTTACTGTATTTTTAATTAAATAAATGCAGTCTTGGTTAGCAGACGAAACTTCTTTTAAAAACATTAAAAATCGTACCGATCCCAAACTTTTGAACGGTAGTGTATATACACACATATATATATATTTTATAAATGATTTGTATTCACAGTTTGAGTGCAAGATTCATCTGCCTGGATTAAAAAAATAAAATAAAATAAAATAAAAACTTACTTAAAATGTAACCATTTCCCATCTCTGCTTCTCTTTAACTTTATCTCTTTCTAAAATAACTCCCCTTTCCTTTCTTTCTCTCCTCTCTCTCTCTCTCTAGTAGTTTTGTTCGGAGGCCACATACTGTGCTGGGACATCTGTATCCCTGCTGTCATCGAACGAGACTGAGTCTGTCTCATTAATCTCTCTCTCTATTCACAACACTTACCGTCTGCTTTTTTAACCCTCCACACACACACACACACACACACACACACACACACACTTAGCGTGGCATCCATCGCTCCCNACTTAAAATGTAACCATTTCCCATCTCTGCTTCTCTTTAACTTTATCTCTTTCTAAAATAACTCCCCTTTCCTTTCTTTCTCTCCTCTCTCTCTCTCTCTAGTAGTTTTGTTCGGAGGCCACATACTGTGCTGGGACATCTGTATCCCTGCTGTCATCGAACGAGACTGAGTCGGTCTCATTAATCTCTCTCTCTATTCACAACACTTACCGTCTGCTTTTTTAACCCTCCACACACACACACACACACACACACACTTAGCGTGGCATCCATCGCTCCCCAATGCCGTGCACACATCCAATACATAATCATCACCTCGACTCCACAAAAAATATCAGAATATGTGCTCATGAATATGCAGAAGATGCAGAACGATCCTGGTGTGAGAGTTTGCCGGGACAGTGGGAAGAGATCTACATTGAATATCAATGAAGGATCCTTTTTGCGAAAGCAGTTGTAGAGTTTCGTAGAAGTTGCTGATCACAGAGCAGTTGTGCAGATACTTTATGATGGTCCACTGCTCAATTTGGGGAGTGGATCTTGATCATAAAGTGTCTAAATTTAGTAAACGAAGACCAACGGTGATGAAAGGGTGGCGCTAGAGAACCGGAGACCATTTTCCTTCTCTTTTGTTTCCGCAGCGCGAGCGGAGGGAATGAAAAGAGGCTGATCATGGCTTTAGAATTCCCCAGTGAATGAGGGCATTTTCACATTGGCATGGAATGAGTCCACACATCCATAGAGCCACATGCTTAGAGAGCACAGAGGAAATGATGAGGAGAAATGCAATAGGAGTGAGATTCCATTCCACTTTGACCAAAGCAGCGTGACTGATGATCTGCGTGATTACAAACACACACACAAAACATTCACAGACACTTTTTTCCAAAGGGCTTGTGGTACCAGGGTCAAAGGCTAAACGAAACAATTCAACGAGTCATCTTTCAAGAGAGAGCACAACCTCCATTTCATCCCTCTTTCATTTCGTCTCCGTGGAAAAAGAAAAAGGAAAAAAAGCACCTCAGACCTCTCTCTCCACTGAAATGATGTCAACCGGTGCTTCATACATGACCACTAAACATCAAAACTTTCCCTCCAAACACTCCATCAATTAAGCAGACTACGGCAGCAACAATTAATTTATAAAGAAAAATAAATAAATCAAACAGTCAGACTTTTGTTGACGCTAATTTAAAACAATAAAAAAAATAATAATACAGATTTACCATGTTAAATCATTTTCTATCACGCTCTGTAAATATCATGTTCTAACAGAAAGTGAAAAAAAAGTCTGTGAAGGGATGTCCTTCAAACAGATAACTTCAATCAAAAATATTTGTTGTTAAACATAAAATTTAGGTTTGAAATTCTGAACTGAAATTCTATATGGAACACAAGTAATGATATTTCATATGAACACCAACATTTATTGAAAATAAAACTACACTACCATTTAAATGTTTGGGGTCAGTAAGATTTTTGGAATGTTTTTGAGATATATTTGATTAAACATACTAATTATAATTTAAATATATTTTATATGAGGTAATTTATTCCTGTAATAGCAAAGCTGAATTTAAAGCAGCCATTACTCCAGTTTTCAGTGTCACATGATCCTTCAGAAATTATTCTAATATGTTGACTTGGTCCTCAAGTAACATTTCTTATTATTTGCAATATTGATAAAAACAGTTGTGTGGCTTAACATTGCGTTAACAGTTGTGCGGGAAACTTTGATACATTTTTTTAAGGATTCTTAGAAAGTAGAAAGTTCCAAAGAACAACATTTATTTGAGATAGAGATCTTTTGTAACATTATAAATATCTTGACTGTCACTTTTGATCAGTTTCTTTGTTGAATACAAGTAAAAATGTCTATAAAAAATAGTTCTGACCACAAACTTTTAAACAACAGTTTACATAAAATAAATAAATAATTCCAGAATTAATGAAATGTTTATTTTTTAACGCGGCAAGTGAAACACTATCATTCATAATAATGCAAGCACCACCAGAGGACTTATATCATCCATTAAGCATGAGGAAAGTTGTTAAATTATTGTACAGAGTGCTACTGACTTTCATTACACAAATTGCTCAATATAATAATCACATAAATACATTATTTATGTGACATGTATACATTATGTACACTTTCCATAGAATTTGAGTATTGTTTGAAGGAAAGCATTGGTTAAAATGTACAATACCCAATGGATCGAAATTAATCGCTTCCCTCCAAACTGTCAATGAGGACATGCAAATGAGTTGTTTCACCCATCTTGTGGGGAGTAAATGAGCATCTAGTTCTGTTCTTTGAAAACTTTCATTGCGTAAGAACGTGTGTAATGACTAACATAGTGGCAGCAGTGTTTTTCAGATTAATGGCGTGCGTGTGGTAATTGATATGCCAACTCCAGCTGCTCCTGTTAAATAAAAATATAAATAAATAAACTGCATGGTGTCTAGAATCAATGGATGTCTTACTTTAGATCACTCCATTAACAGATGTGGTAGTGAAATGTTTAATCTATCTCTGTTTATTTCTCTCTTATCTTAACGGTTTGTGCAGGTTTTACTTTGTTGGTAGAACTTTTTTTTTCCTGTTATATAAACAGACAATCACTTTATTCTGTGACAATCAGGGCTCCAGATAAAATGAATTCCTTGGGAGCCAATGGCTCCGAAAATTAAACGTTTAGAAGACAAATGACTTTTTTCACCACCAAATTGCATAATCAAAATAGTCCAGATTTCGGATAGCTCAATTTAGAAGTTTATTCCAACTGCCGCTCCATGCTCACGTTATGTCTCCGTTATAAATTATGAAGATTCATGGTAATGATCAACATTCCACCAGGAAATGTATCACATTCTGAAAAAGCCTTAGTTACACCAAACTATTTTTGTCACACTTTGCCATTGTTACCTATGTAAGAAATCTAAAGATAGATTGATAGCCAATAAAGTCAACTTTCAATGAAGTTTTAGTGTGACGCTAAAAGGAAATGCCCTTTAAATATTGTCGCAAATTCATTTTTAGTACATTTGTGACCATTTCACAGCCTAAAGCCCTGTAAAACCCCTCATCATCCATCTTTCTGTCTTTTCCACTACCTTTAATAGTTCACTCTCTCACTCTATAATCTAAACTCCCTTCTAAAACTACTTTATTCTTTCTTCTGCTTCCAAAGTCTGATTACAAAGCTTGAAGAAAAACTGGACATGGTGCTATTTCATATCAGGATCAATCTCATTATGCTCCAGCACTTTGGCAGGCCCAGACATTGTGGATGATATAATACTCCTTCTGTGTGCCCCGATCTTGGCTTTCATGTGCGAAGAAGCTTATCTAGGATCTGCAAACCTTGGTTCAATTTGCTCTTCACAATGTAAGCATAAACTCTGACATGATCCAGTAAAAGCACAGCAGTTCTGATCTTACAGAGAGCTGGATGGGTAATGTCGGCTTGGCTGCAGTACATTTTAGCTCAGTGAGCGTGTCTTTTTGGGGAGGGCGGTATAACCAAAATCTTATCACTGTACGAGTAATTTTATAACACAGTAATAGTATACATCAGAATACTTTTGCATTAAATTCAACATGATATTGCTTAACTAATACCATATGACATAAATATGAGTCAAAACACATACAGGGACATTTTTGCCCCAATATCTTGAATTTAAGAGGCATTTTAACCGCATTCTATATGCTAAATCATGCAGTGAATTGATGCCCTGCATCATGTTTGTCACCAACCAACTTAAGATGACCTAGGGAGGTCTGGGCCGGGGTGGTTGTGCTAAATGTGTTAATCCTTTCAATATATTATTTTTTCCAGAACCAATTAACAGGGATTCTGCAGGTTTTATGAAGTTATATTTAAGACCTTTTTTAGACCAATTAAAGAAAATTTGAGAAATAAATAGAAGGGAACAAGAGAACATGTTCTCTAAACATAAATGTCTATGAAGCACACAATGAGTTGTATTAGTAACACTTCAAAGTTTGAAAATTTAAATTCATTTTACAAAAAAAACCCCCAAAAAAACAAAACTGAAGTTTAAATAGCTCCCAAAAACTAGAATACGGAAATAACTTTTACTGTACCTTCTGATCACACTGCAAAAAGTGGTGTTTTTTCACAATTTTTCTCTGGTTTTCCAGGGCAAATATCTAAAATATTCTTAAATCGAGAAACATTACTTGAGAAGCAAAATGACGTTGTGATTTTATGATTAAAACAAGAACAGATATCTGCCAATGTGTTCAGAAAAATCAACTTAATTCAAATTAAAAAGTAATTTTCATACCCATTGACAGATATTGGTTCTTAAGCATAAACTTTCAATAAATAAACTTTAATTTTTTTCAATTTCTCAGAAAACAAGATTTAATTTGTTTTGTTTCATTTTGCATCTCAAGTAAATATATCTTGATTTAAGGATGTTTAGATATTTCTACTGGAAAACTAAATCCTGAGGAAGATATTCATTTAATTTCATATTCTTTCATTTTGTTGGCAAATAAAGTGCTGCAAACAGAGGTTTACTGTTAAAATTAAAACATTGAAGAAAATTGAGATTATTCCTCAAATCCAATAATCCAATTTAAGACATTTTTTGAGGCCTTAAATTGTAGAAGGTCAAATTAAGACTTTTAAAGACCTTTTTGAGACCACAGAAACCCTGAATTAATTAAATGAATGCGTTAAAATCGACAGCCCTAACACACACACACACACACAGTATATATTCTATGGCTTGCAGAAGCTGGCTGTGGATGTGATTGACTTCTCTGGATGGTTTTAATATTTAGGTTCTTATCTTTAATTACAGGGAGTGTCAGATAAAAGCACATCACTGTGCTCTGTTGGGCAAGCAAAAGAAGGGAATCTTTCCGCTCCAATTACCTTGATGAATTCTCGTATCTGTCAAACGATGAAGCCGTCAAAGTGACTTTAAATTGACAAAGTGAACTTCAACTACAACGTGCTCGTGCTTTTCACATTGCTTTTCAGGCATGGCGAGACGAAAGCCTTATCAGTGGTGAGACAATGTCTGAACATACTCTGAAAACATGCAGATATTTCACAGTCACATAATGTAAACACAGTCAGACAAACAGTCCAGATCTTTAACCACAAGGCTTGAACCCCTATGGTCACCCTATAACTGCAAAGCAGTTTCGTCATGCTTACAGTCATTGGTAAGCATTCGTCCATTACTAAACAACAGCTCAGTTGAATAGACTACAACTCCTCCTCCCACTAAATGTCGACGTGACGTATCCCGATCTTCAAGCAGAAGGAGTTGGATGAAAAAAAATTGTATCTTATCAATACACAATCTGACTTGTGATGCAGCCTTTTTTCTCCATTCCTGTCACCTGATGGAATTTGGGTTCCTGTTGCATTTGGCTTGCTTAGTTAGGATTTAAGACACTTAATATCAACACAGGCTCACTGGAAAAACATACCTGTGTCAACATTTTTGAAAAAACGCAAAATACGTATATCAACGCGGCAATTTCTAACAGAAATGAACACTAGAGGCAGAAAACAGTAAGCACTTTTAATCATTTTCACACACAATTTTGATTACAGGGTCAAATTATGGATTAATAAAGACTTGATTTCACGCAGCTCCTTGCACAATAATATTTTAACCTCAAAACACTTTATACCATAGTGCATGATTTGTAAATTAATATATTTTGGAGTTTGCATCACTTACCCAGCTCCATATGTTCAGTTTTACTGACGTAATAAGCAACGTATTTCGCGTTTTGCAAAAATGTTGACACAGGTTTTTCTAATGAGCCTGGGCTGCATTATTCGATGACATTTTCACATAAATAATATAAATTTTCAGTCGCATTTATTAAATGCAGTTTACTCATCTACTTAACATGAAATAACATTTTGCTCTGTCCGTGACTTCTGCTGCAAACTTGTTTAAAAGGATTACATAATGTTAAATAAGACTACACTTTAAGACCTTAAAATAAATAATATTTCATTCGTTCACTGTAATCCAAATCTTAAGAATCCATACAATTGCAAAGAACAGATCCAAATTCAAGCCTTTATTCAACGATCTTTATCTCCATTCTCAGCAGCAACCATAAATGTCAAATCCTGCACTCGTTATGAATTCAAAAATTGCCGCCTCAAGAAGCTGTATCATATGTGATCCAGGACCACAAAACCAGTCATTAAGGTACATTCTTTGAATTTGAGATTTATACATCATCTGAAAGCAGTAAATAAGCTTTCCATTGATGTATGGTTTGTTAGGATAGGACAATATTTGGCCGAGATACAACTATTTGAACATCTGGAATCTGAGGGTGCAAAAAACAAAAAAACAAAACAAAACAAAAACATTGCCTTTAAAGTAAAGTCTTCAGCAATGCATATCCACTCACAAAAAAATCATTTTTAGATATATTTAGGGTTGGAAAATTACAAAATATCTTCATGGAACATGATCTTTACTTAATATCATAATGATTTTTGGCATAAAAGAAAAATCAATAATTCTGACCCATACAATGTATTGTTGGCTATTGCTACTAATATACCCGTGCTATGCCTGGTTTTGTGGTCAAGGGTCACGTATGACACGTTTTACAGCAGTGATATCAAATACTCATTCGGTCTCGCCTACTTCGTCACAAATGCATTGCAATGTTTTGGGTGACGTGCATTTGAATGAGAAATGCGCGCCTTCAAAGAGTGGATCGGGATAAGATATTTATCAATTAATAACTTAAATTCTGCTCTGTACCTCATACAAAACTATTATATACCACCAGAGAGGAAAGCGACTGCAACACATTGTCATTTGGACTACTTTTGGTACCACTTTTGACATTTTTGCAATAAATCAATTATTGTCATTACACTTGTCTGTCTGTTTTTCTTTATAACTACATATTTTTAAGAGATTACGATTAGAGGGATTAGTGCCTCAAAATATCTTTTTTATGTTATATTGTTATTAAAATTGTCAATTTCCTACATTTCTGTCTGTTACTTTCTTTTTATATTCTCTAGAAAATGTTTATGTTTAGCCTTGGGGTAGGGTTTAGGGATCTAACATTTATCTATAAAATGGAAAAAGGGTAATTATACAAATATCTTTATGATATATATAAAGTTTTTTTAGCTGTAAATGTTGCCAATATGTCAATATTGTACATTTCAGCATCTTTACACAGTTATTGAACTGAAATGAATCAACACTGAACTGACTTGAGCTGAATAATGACTATTGCCTTCTGTAGAGTTGCTTTACAGCAGTGCAAAGCATTTTTGCATTTTTGATGAATTTTGCAGCATTGATCATTATTTTAATGTGTATTACTGTGAAGTTGCTTTGAAACAATCTTCATTGTATAAAGTGCTATATAAATAAAGGTGACTTGACTTGAATACATTCTCTAACAGCAATTACTGCTAGGAGAATAATGCAATTAAGTCACATGGTTGCTTTTATTATGCTGTGTTTATAACAAAATCAAACAGCGCTTTAGTTTAATAAACAGAAAGCTGGAAGGTGGCATGGAGCTAACCACGGGGAGCAGGTGGGGTTTGCTGATACAGCAAGTGCTTGATGGAAGTGAGATGTCAGAAAGCAGCTAGTCTGCCGATCCATCCACAAACCAATCATGAAAGACCTGAGTCTACACCAGCAAGTGCATCCAAGACTAATGCTTATATTCAGCATTTTGTGAATGCAACTCTGAGCTTAAAACTTCACTTTTGATATTTCATGTATGGAGGACAGTTTAGGACCACGATTGTGGTTGGTCTTAATTGAACGTGATTGCCTTGGTCTTTTCATTGATGTACAAATGATATAGGGCTACATACTGTATCTGATTGAGGAAAGCAGCAGGACTTGCCCGAAATTGTGAACAATTTCGATTTTTTTTTTTTATCCTTTAATAGCAATAGCAAACCACGATCCAATCAATCCCAGATGGACAAAATCAAGTCCCGCCCTACATTTTTTCTTGTTCAAGAACACCATTTCACTCGAATATTTGTTACAACAGGGAATAAAATGCTACCACAACTTCCGTTTCATGCCGACTTTAAGAAATGTGTCAAATATAGTATGGCCAACAGTTAATCTGTCTTGTTCTATGGTTCATTTTCTCAGAGCAAGTGTTGTGCAGAGCAAAATCTTGTGACGTAAATGAGTTAAATAATTGACATAGCTACCTGAATTTACCTGAATAATACACTGCCATTCAAAAGTTTGGGGTCAGTAAGATTCTCTCTCTCTCTCTTTCTGAAAGAAATTAATACTTTAATTCAGCAAGAACACATTAAATTGATCAAAAGTGATAGTTTAGACATTTAGATGTTACAAAAAGATTTCTATTTTAAAAACGCTGTTCTTTAGAACTGCCTACTCATCAAAGAATCCTGAAAAAATTAATCAGGATAATCAAAAAAGATATTAAGCAGCACAACTGTTCAACACAATAAAAAGAAATGTTACCTTAACACCAAATCAGCATATTAGAATGATTTCTGAAGGATCATGTGACACTGAATTAATGGCTGCTTTTTCATCACAGGAATAAAAACATGAAATATATTAAAATGGAAAACAGTCATTTTAAATTGAAATAATATTTTACAATATTACTGTTTTGCTGTATTTTTGATCAAATAAATGCAGCCCTGGTGACAAGATAGGCCTACTTCTTAAAAACATTTTTAAAAATCGTACTGACTCCAAACTTTTGAACAGTAGTGTACATCCGATTTAATGACATAGTTGTAAATATTCTGTTTCCCTCTGGAATATTGATTGAGGATTGTTACTGCCACATTAAAACACAATAAGTATGTACAATGGGACTGCACACTTGCAATGAATCCCTCACCTGTCCGTACAGACATTATTCAAACTGCTACTGTCACTTGTTTTATACACAGGACAATTTTAAAGTCTAAATCTGTTAGTAAATTCCCAGATAATGACTGAATGAATGTAGGCTTTGAGACTTCTTCTGACAGCTACTAAAAGTGGAGCAGTAAGTTGCAATAATAACAGGCTGTTCTCCACAACAACAAAAGACTTTCCTCAGGCTTTCCTCAGGATTATCATTACTAATTATTGAGGATAATTTACTTCAGGATTTGGCTCAGACCTGAGTGTATTAGAAGACAAAGCAGCTCAATTTGGGGTTTTGGCGTCTTATTCTCTTTTTCTTAAATGCTGTTCTTTTTCCATTCTCCATTTTCAGAGTGAGAGAGAAACGTGGATCTAATTTTGCTGTCAATTAGATGCTGACTGGGAAATGAACACGATGGCCACGAGTGAAGCGATATTAGATCTTGAGATGGGATTAAGTCTTTGATAGGCACCAAGTGCTTACAACTTAATGAAAAAGACATTTCACAAACAATCCCTAGGAACAGAATAATAAGGAAGCTCAATATAAGCTGAAATTCACCAGACAAAGAGGTCCAACTGCATGTGTAGGGCTCTTGCGGCATTGCTTTAGAGGGGATGAATTTAAAGACAAACTTTTCCAAAAGGGTTTAAAAGCTAAAGCCCAGCACTCTTGTATACAAGAGTATGTAAGAAAAAACAAATCTAGGAAAAACAATACCTCACTATATGTAATAAAAGAGACTCAATATGTATAAAATAATAAATATCCATTAAAATTAAAAATAATATATACACACATATACACACACACACATTATATATATATATATACAGGTCCTTCTCAAAAAATTAGCATATTGTGATAAAGTTCATTATTTTCCATAATGTAATGATAAAAATTAAACTTTCATATATTTTAGATTCATTGCACACCAACTGAAATATTTCAGGTCTTTTATTGTTTTAATACTGATGATTTTTGGCATACAGCTCATGAAAACCCAAAATTCCTATCTCAAAAAATTAGCATATCATGAAAAGGTTCTCTAAACGAGCTATTAACCTAATCATCTGAATCAACTAATTAACTCTAAACACCTGCAAAAGATTCCTGAGGCTTTTAAAAACTCCCAGCCTGGTTCATTACTCAAAACCGCAATCATGGGTAAGACTGCCGACCTGACTGCTGTCCAGAAGGCCATCATTGACACCCTCAAGCGAGAGGGTAAGACACAGAAAGAAATTTCTGAACGAATAGGCTGTTCCCAGAGTGCTGTATCAAGGCACCTCAGTGGGAAGTCTGTGGGAAGGAAAAAGTGTGGCAAAAAACGCTGCACAACGAGAAGAGGTGACCGGACCCTGAGGAAGATTGTGGAGAAGGACCGATTCCAGACCTTGGGGGACCTGCGGAAGCAGTGGACTGAGTCTGGAGTAGAAACATCCAGAGCCACCGTGCACAGGCGTGTGCAGGAAATGGGCTACAGGTGCCGCATTCCCCAGGTCAAGCCACTTTTGAACCAGAAACAGCGGCAGAAGCGCCTGACCTGGGCTACAGAGAAGCAGCACTGGACTGTTGCTCAGTGGTCCAAAGTCATTCGGAAATCAAGGTGCCAGAGTCTGGAGGAAGACTGGGGAGAAGGAAATGCCAAAATGCCTGAAGTCCAGTGTCAAGTTCCCACAGTCAGTGATGGTCTGGGGTGCCATGTCAGCTGCTGGTGTTGGTCCACTGTGTTTTATCAAGGGCAGGGTCAATGCAGCTAGCTATCAGGAGATTTTGGAGCACTTCATGCTTCCATCTGCTGAAAAGCTTTATGGAGATGAAGATTTCGTTTTTCAGCACGACCTGGCACCTGCTCACAGTGCCAAAACCACTGGTAAATGGTTTACTGACCATGGTATTACTGTGCTCAATTGGCCTGCCAACTCTCCTGACCTGAACCCCATAGAGAATCTGTGGGATATTGTGAAGAGAAAGTTGAGAGACACAAGACCCGACACTCTGGATGAGCTTAAGGCCGCTATCGAAGCATCTTGGGCCTCCATAACACCTCAGCAGTGCCACAGGCTGATTGCCTCCATGCCACGCCGCATTGAAGCAGTCATTTCTGCAAAAGGATTCCCGACCAAGTATTGAGTGCATAACTGAACATAATTATTTGAAGGCTGACTTTTTTTGTATTAAAAACACTTTTCTTTTATTGGTCGGATGAAATATGCTAATTCTTTTTGATAGGAATTTTGGGTTTTCATGAGCTGTATGCCAAAATCATCAGTATTAAAACAATAAAAGACCTGAAATATTTCAGTTGGTGTGCAATGAATCTAAAATATATGAAAGTTTAATTTTTATCATTACATTATGGAAAATAATGAACTTTATCACAATATGCTAATTTTTTGAGAAGGACCTGTATACCCTTCAAAAGTTTGGAGGTTGATTTTTGAATATGCTCACCAAAACTGAATTTTTTTTTATATACAAAAATTACTATAAAAACAGTAATATTGTGAAATATTACAATTCTAAATGATACTTTGAGCAGAAAGTTCAAAAGAACTGCATTTTTAAAAAATATTTATTTTTGATATAAAATACTTAACAGTAAATTTTGATCAATTTAATCCTTCATTGCTGAAAGAAAGTATTAATTTCTTAATACTTTTTTTACTGAACCCAGCAGTGTCTGTCTGTCTGTCTATATTATTCATTTCAAAAAATATTTTGTAAATATGAATCAATTAGCTACACATACTCACATGAACATCCAATAAATATGCTGATTTGAGTTTCTCAAAAGTTGCTTCATTTCAAGATGGTCATCACTGAAAAGAACAATAACTTTTCAGTTCAGTCAGTCAACTTTTTTTATATAGCGCTTTATTCAGTAGATAGCAGCTTTACAGGGATAAACAGGAAAATAATGATTCAATGATACAAACAGAGTTCAATTCTGCTGTAAAGGAGATCTAAAAAGAAAATAGTTTCATTGATCAGCTCAGTGTTGATTCAATTCTGTTCAATAACTGTGCTTTAAAACAGCTTTCCTCAATAGTCTCAGTAAAATCAAATCAATAATATTGCTGAATATTATGTGTCGTGACAGTGGCAAGGAACCTAAACTAAATTAGTGACAGAAATGGAGAAAAAACAAAACAAAACAAAAAAAACATTGTGGGTAACCAGGCTCAGTCGGGTGACCAATCCTCCTATGGCCAAAAGGGTGGTGGTAATGATTCCAGGCAGCATCAAAAGATGATTCAGAATATTTCATCCAGTCAATAAGTCAGATGTTGAATCAGTATCCACTCTGATGGATTCAATGATGTTAATTCAGTGACAAATTCATCAGACTGATTCAATATAGTCGGTATCAGTAATTTGTCATTTCAAGCAGTTAATTAAAATAACCACTGATAAGAGTGCATATGAATCAGAATACACTGCTTACACTGCTATTTTTGATTTATTAAAAAGGATCAGTTCATACAAATCATTTGTTTATGGATCAGACTTCACTTCTCATGCTATAGGCCATGTTTGATTTTTGTGAAGAAAACTCAATAAAAAGGACATGTTTTCTGGCCATTATTTTGCAGTACACTGTGTTCTCATCTAAGCACATTTAATTCAGACTGCAAACTGGCATTCAAACTTGAGTGGTGCGATTCAGCAGTGGTGATGTCGATTGAGCTCCACCACTGAAAATAGATGCAGGAAACACTGCTATAATAGGGCAACAGTAGCTCTGTTTCAATCCAAAGTTGCGAATATGTGCGCAAATTTGCAGCGGCACCTTTTGGGTCCTTCGCTAAAACATATCGCGAATACTGATAAAACCACAAAATGAAACCTTCACAGAAACGAAACATCGGCCATAATGTGACAAAAATAGTGAGGCCGACGAAGAGCAAAACAGTGATGAGAATGTAGAAGAGAAAGACAGGTGGAGAGATGTGTTGGAGAGATTCTCGTTTTCTCTCCTCCCCCGTCACTACTCTCCCTAATGAACGACTCTCTCTGATACACTCTTTAATGCATGTTTAAGGCTTTGCCATGGACTGCTGGCACAGCACTGATAAGGCTGCATGCGTTATCCAGTTCGACAGGCTGACTCGTCCAAGCCGGCCTCCTGCCTAAAGCATCTCTGTCGGATCATCCACCGCCACGCTGTGATGACGACTGCTATGACAGCACTGATAAAGGACAATCGAAGATGTCACAAGCTATGGTGGACAGATGGAGGGTACACAGGATTTGGAGGAATGAAAGAGCAAGGAAAATGAATTGGAAGTTGTTACCTCATACCATATTTCAAAGAAAGACAACATGACGTTTGCAAAAAAACACAGGTGGTGATTTTTCTTCTGATGTCTTTGTGTTTAGCACCAAGTCAGTGGTCTACAGTTCTTGATCTCTTTTGGGCTCAGTGAACACCAGGAGATTGAACGAAAGACATTGGGTCAGAGCACACAGCGTGACACACAGGTTAACAGAGATACCACAAAACCCAGAGAGCTCAGGATGAAAAACACATGGGGAAAGTCAGAAAATGGAAGAATCTGTGGGAAATAAACTAGTGTGGAGTTTAAAGTCTTACAAAAAAGCCTAAAAAGCTGCAGTAAAAATGGCAAAAAAAGATAATGATAGAGCACGTCTGACTTCCTAGTGGTCAATCTCATGTACCCTCCCCCTTCCCCCGGCTTCAAAAATAACTGCCCTCTGATTATGCCCAATTTCTGACCAAAATGTCAGAAAGTGGGCAGGGCGACGTCTCAGGAACACAAAGCATCCATCAAACAGACAGCTCTGCCACACAGGCTATTATCATTCATTCAACAGGACTGCTAATAGTGAAACACATTCAAATTCATAAATAAAATTAACTTGTCAAATTTTTTGATCTGAAANATATTTTGGTAGTATATATATATATAAAAAAAAAACATGATTAATTTAAATGGAAAAAGATCCAGTTAATTTAGAAACTGCATGTTGTGAACCATATCTGGTAAAATACATTTGATTTTAAATGTTAAATATATAATTTATATTTTTAAAATGTACGTTTTAATGTAAAATTTGTAATGTAATGTAAAACGCGAAAGAATTCAGTTCACTCAAAAATGAAAATGGTCAATAATGTTGTTTCTTTCCTCCATGGAACACAAAAAACTTTAATGGAGTCTTTAAAGGATTAGTTCACTTTCAAATTAAAATTTCCTGATAATTTACTCACCCCCATGTCATCCAAGATGTTCAGGTCTTTCTTTCTTCAGTCGAAAAGAAATGAAGGTTTTTGATGAAAACATTCCAGGATTTTTCTCCATATAGTGGACTTCAATGGAGCCCAAACGGTTGAAGGTCAAAATTACAGTTTCATTGCAGCTTCAAAGCATTCTACACGATCCCAGACGAGAAACAAGGGTCTTATCTAGAAACCATCACTCATTTTCTTAAAAAATAAATAAATAAATAATATAAGTTTTAACAATAAATGCTCCTCTTGAACTAGCTCTCTTCTTCTTTTTCTTCTCTATTTGAATTCCAGCAGTGGAGACACTGCTAAGTGTATTACTGCCCTCCAAAGGTCAAAGTTTGAACTAATTGTTATATACTTGCACTAGAATATTGTATATGACAATTTAGTTCAAACTTTGACCTGAGGAGGGCAGTAATACACTTAGCAGTGTCTCCAGTGCTGGAATTCAAATAGAGAAGAAGAAGAGAGCTAGTTCAAGATGAGTATTTATGGTTTTTATTTAGAAAATGAGCAATGGTTTCTCTAGGTAAGACCCTTATTTCTTGTCTGGGATCGCTGTAAACTGTAATTTTGACCTTCAACCGTATGGGCTCCATTGAAGTCCAATATATGGAGAAAAATCCTGGAATGTTTTCATCAAAAACCTTAATTTCTTTTCGACTGAAGAAAGAAAGACATTGAACATCTTGGATGACATGGGGGTGAGTAAATTATCAGGAAATTTTAATTAGAAAGTGAACTAATCCTTTAACTTTCAAAAAGGACGCAAAACAATTAGGGCTGTCGACTTAACATGTTCATTTGGTGTGATTGATTATGAAAAATAACGTGTTATTAAAGCTTTTTAACGCACTCCACCCCGCCCTAGACTTGTAATCTTACATTGCATGCAATTTAGTTACGAACAGGATGCAGGGCAACGACTTACTACATGATGAAGCCTTTTAGAATGCAGTTAAAATGCCACTAAAATTCAAGATATGAGGGCAAAATGCCCCTGTATGGGTTTGTCTTCTATTTATATCATATGATGTAGTTTAGCAGCTTCACATGAGCAAGAGTGCCGTTTTTCCCCTAATATCTGCACAACTGCAAAAATTATATTTAATACAACAGTTTAATAAACAAGAAGTTAATATTGTGTTACATTTTAGACACTATTGTCAATATTGTCTATTTTTCTCAATTTCACCAATGAAAATAGTTCCAAAATTACTGAATGAATCCGGTTTTTAACCAGTCGAGTCAGCCAATGATTCAATGACCCATTAGACGACCACTTGCTTCGTTCCTGAATGAATCAACCATTTGAATTAATCAGTTGAATGAATGACTCACTCATTAAGACAGTGACTTTGCCACCACCGACAGGGCTGATTTAGTTTCATATTTAGGGTATCATTTCATTTTTCATTCATATTCATGCCACCTCTGAGCTTCATTAAACAGTCTGTGTAAATATATCTAAATACCACTTCAGAGGCAGCTTCTGGGAAGAAAAATAAATAAATAAATAAAAATCCTATGGCCACGTTGTAGCCTTAAAAGTTCATGTGTAATAAATTATATGTCGAATCAAAGCTACTTTTTGTAATGTCTATTTTTCTCATCTAACACAATAATGGCTCTAAATTATATTTTGGGGGGTAATTTCTCAGCGAATATTGATGTGTGATTTGCAATTAATAGGCACATCATTTCATTAGATTAAAAATAATAATAATAATAAAAAAAAATATGAATTAAATCGCTTGACAGCCCTAAAAATAATATAAAAGTGACAATGGTTGTGCATACAACTAATGCTCTATATTCCAAGTCTTCTGAAGCCATACGATAGTCATTGTGTGAGGAACAGACCCAAATTTAAGTCCTCATTCACTTTTATTACATTGAAAAGATTTTTCAGGATGCACTATTTGTGCATATTTGTGCAGAAAGTAAATCATGCAGGTTTGAAACAACACTTGAATGATGATAGAATTGTCATTTTGAGAGAACTATTTTGTTTAAATAGAATTGTTTCTGAAAATACTTATGTCTTTGATTATATTTAAATAAATACTGTGCACTGTGACTAAAATTAATCCCACAATGAAAAATTGTGAAAGCATATTTATGGTAAAGTTCACACAACAGCTGCCCACTTTTACTGTAATTTTAACAAAATACAATTACAGTGTTGCCTATATACTGTGTACTTATGATTTATACATTGCAGTGCATTGAACACACACCGCTTGTCCGCTAGCGCTCTTTTTTTCCATTTCCCATGGTGAGAAGGGAAGAATATCAATGCACTTGTTACAAATGGCCAACAAATCTCTTGAATATTAAATAAAACGTACAAGGGAAATGGAATTACACCACCAGACCTGGATCTGACATGAGTGGAGACCAGAGGGGGCCCGGGGTCTGCTAAATATTCATGGCTCTTTTTTGTTTATTTATCTTTTAAAGCCTTATTTTACATTTTTAAAAAAAGTGAAAGAACAGACCACGCTAGCATGGCCTGTTGAAGAAAAGAATGCGGGGTTTGCAGGGCTAGGCCAACCTTGAGTTGTTCAATATTCAGAATGATTTTTATAAGCAATGCATGTGGAATGGCTCTGGGTCTAATGTTGATATATCACAGCCTCCCAGCGGCTGGGGCCCTGCGTCTGTCTGGATGGCATGGAGAATCATTTTGGTAATGCTTCTCAAGCACAATACAAATCATTTTGCAAATCCACTATACTGGGCCTTAAACACGGCTCGCTGTCACTCTAGTCAGGCATGGGAGCGACAGCCGAGCACATGTGTGACGGGTTCACGCTCTTTTGTGCTTTTACCCAGTGTTCTGTATCTGTTAAGTAGAGATAATACTGAAAGTCTGCATGAAAAGCTTTGTTGTAATAAGTTAATGGTGAAGCATTTACAATCTGCATCAACAGCAGAACAAACGCAACTGCAAAAAATTTTATTGTTTTTACAAAAAATCTGTTATTTTTCAGACAAATAGGAATTTCTGCACTTTTTTTCTCTTACACCATCACTGACAGATTCTAGCATTCATGTTGGACTTACACTGACACCTAATGGTGTGGATGTCACATTATGCAAACGCAAATATTTTCAGATATAGATGCTGTTGTAGAAATGCACCATTAGCAGTAAGCCATGATTAATGTATAGTCACTGTCAGGCAAAACCTTGTATCTCCGAAAACACTGAGGCCCGGTATCACAGACAGGGTTTAGGCTAAGCCAGGAATAGGCCTTAGTTCAATTAGGGTATTTAAGTAGCTTTTATAAACATACCATAGAAAAAAAAAACATTAACGGTGTACATCTTGAGACAAAACAATGCTCTGACCTATTTTAAGATATGTCAGTGCAAGTTGCTTTCAGTTAAAACAGCTCAAACATGCAAATTAGTCTAGAACTAGCTTAAGCCTTGTATGTGAAACCGGGGGTGAATTTTTTTAAATAATTAAAAACTGCGATGTCAAAGTTGATATTGAGGCTTTATATATACAGTAGTCAGACACTTGCATGTGTCATTATATTGTTAACATATTACCAAAACCAAACTTCAAATGGAATTATGAGGTTTTTGACCAGCGGATTTCTGAGAATTTTGGACATACGTGTTTTGTTCATCATTAGAACGGCCGCATCTGAAGCAGTAAGTGCATCGCATTGCGTTTTCATCAACTTGCAGGTTATCAAGTTTACTGTAGCTATTCGGTCAATAATGTTTTCTGTAATTTAGCCAAAATCTCATGTTATTACAGAACTGGCTATGACTTGAAAACAAATGCTAGACTAAAGCCGCGTTTCCACCGCAGGACATTTTTCCCAGGAACTAGGGACTGTAGGGTGGTACTTGGTGTCTTTTGACCGCAGGGATCAGAGTTTAAATGAAGTTCCGGGAAAAAATGTCCCCCTCAGAAAGTCCCTGCTCATGAGGTAGTACTTTTTCAAAGTTCAGGAACTCTTGGGGGTGGGACTTTGGCGCTGAACATGCTGATTGGTTCACACTTCACGAAGCAATGGTTGACTTCACGAAGCAATTTTTTTCAACCACCATTTTTAAAAATCTTTTGTAGTGCTTGAAATAAGAGTTGTTTGCTATTCGAATCAACAATGAAGTTTAAAAATTATGACCGATGGACCAACAACGAGGTTCAGGCTTTATTAAAGCGGAACTCAGTAAGATTTGCGAAGCTCCCCCTACAGGTTCCTTCAGTGAATCACACTGTCGTAAATACTCCAAGCGCAGCTCTGGACTACAACGACTACAACGCTCACCAGCGCAGTAGTTTTGCAAATACAGTACAAGAAATCTCGATGGAGGTGGGTAATTTTCGAAATTGTCTTATAAAGTCATAATATATACATTGTTTTTGAATTACCGTAAAGCATTTTGTCACTCTCAAGTGAACGTGAACATGAGGCGAGATTGTGTCGGGTCGGCGCAGCTCAACTTGCAAGTGCTGTTTTCTGGCGTAGACGTGCCAGAGGGGGTTAGTGCACGCCTCAAACACACCACTACAAGTCAATTAACCATCGTAAGGACTTAGAAAACTATTTATGAAGGTAAAAAAAGTTACTTAGTTCTGCTTTAAGCTTATATGAGGAGGACGAGATCCAGTGGCAACTGGAAAGTCGTGCACAGTCCTACATCAGCGGACTATTTGCCTAATCTTCACAGTACTTTAGACCACGATGGAAATGCAGACAGCAACATGTCTGGGGGAAAAAAGGTGCTGGGACAAATTGTTACGGAGAATTTCGGTGGAAACAAGGCTTAAGACACTCTTCTCAGCTCCTCAAATACATAAAAAATTAGTTTTTCAGCTGGTCATGTGACCTCAAAATGGCAGCACACATGACACAACCCACTCCATGTATACTGAATAACATTTGGTGTAGGATTTACTATGAAACAATTTTCACACGGAAATTGCTAGTAAATTTCACAAAAAAGTACTGTTTGTACTACTGTACAAAGAAATGACAAGTAACGCATTGAATTAAACATAAAATTTGCTAAACTTAATGAATTAAAAGTGCACNTTAAAAAAAAAAAAAAAAAAAAATAGGGCAGCAAGGATTACGTTACCCAGGTTTTGACAACCTGTCTGAATGCAATCATTCTTCAGCAGGAAATGATGTCAGAGCTGTGACCTTTGACATGTTGAGCCATAGTGCTCGATCTGGCAACACGAGTACGAGTCCAACTCAATCATTTTATCCTTTCCTCTTCAGCCAATCTTTTCCTCTCCTTTGCCTCTAGTGTCCCTTTTAATAACAGTGGCCACAAATTAAAAAAATAAAATAAAAAATGTAAAACTACCTCCTGATGCTCTGGAGACATCATCATTTCAAAGAGATTAATTTGCAGTGAGCCGTGATGTATTTAGAATTAGAATCTTGCTGAGTCTTGAGACTCATTATGGAAATGTATATATGCAGGTTGGTGCACTGAAACAGTGTTTCCAATCCAAGAGATCAATGCTTCACGAGAGCAGTCCATCACGATAGCGAGAGAAAAAAAAAGTAGCAAGAACGAGAAGAAAGAGAAAAGAGGATAGAATGAGAAAGGCAGAGCAGCATGACGCACTTTTCCTATCTATGGATGACTACACGTATGCATCATTATGCCTCTGAGCTTTTAGAATTAAACTGCCTTCATCAAACACTCAGCAGGGTGGCCCTCTTCGCACTGTTCACCCCAGCGAGAGGGAGGCTTCAAGACTTCAAACATTTCAGTTGTTTCAGAACATAAACTCTTTCAAGCCTTTTGCCCCAGTGCCAGTCGGAGCAGTAATGAGTCGAGCTGCAGTTTGAGAGCTGAAGGGAGAGGGGATCACACTGCTCTTCAGCTCCAGCTGCTAGAGTCAGGATGGAGCGATCATTGGCCCGGACAGTATTCCTGCGGCAGATATTACAAGAAATGTTGAACCAGAGATATGAGGAATAGAGACAGCAGAGGATCCCGCAAGTCCAATAGAGAAAAAGTAGCAGAACTAACTGTAGAATATATCAGTGGCCAAATCCGTATTAGCCGATACTGCACTCTTAGGAGAAAAGGTTCTGTCAGGCGCTTCATATATAGAACCTTTTGGAGGTTTCCATCATTGGATCATTTATGGATTTAGTTAATTCTATGTTGTCAACGTTAACGTGTTAACGCATGCGATGAATTTTTTTCAGTTTAACACGCTAAAAATATTTAACGCAACATATGTTTTTTCTGTCATCCTTTGGGTAGCATTAGATTATATGATCACGCTCTTATTCATGCAAATGCTTTTAAAACATTCAAGCGAGATAAGACTGAGAAAAAGAGAATGCGCTGAATGTCTTGACACACACAGCGCACAGAAAGACGCGCACCAGTATCGAGTTCTCTTTCGAGCTTGAACGAAAAATAGCACAGAATTATGGCAAATTGTCAGTTTTGCCATGCATCCTCATAAGAGCAGTCCTAAATGAGTTAAATAAAGGTGCAGTAGGTGTTCTGGGAAAAAGTCTTAAATTAATGTAAAGTAATGTAATGAGAGAAAATGAAACGCATGTGAGATCCGCATCATGTGCAGCAGCGGCAGATTTTAAAGTGACAGCAGCCACTAATTCTCAAATTACTCGCTGCTCGTGACTAAATAACTTTTGTAGCTTTAATAAGGATTCATCTATATTTAATTGATAATTTATGCATTGCAGACTGTTTGATAACTTTTTTCAATTTCTGTATATTTCCTACCTGTTAGAGAGGAAATCATTTTCATTTAGACATCAGTACCAATATTAGCATCAGTGATACTGGCCGTCATTCATAAAAAATGCCATTAAACGTATTTAAAATATACTGTCTTTATGTTGTTTCTATATTCATTGGGAGAATTACTGAAATTATTACATTATAAAATATAAAAAATGTAAGTGTTTTTAATTGCGATTAATCACAGACAAAATGTGATTAATCTAGTTTTTTTTTTTTTCGATTGACACCACTAATGAATTCATTTTGAATTTTTTTATTTCAAATACATTTTATGAATTAAATAGCTTGTAAACATACTTTACCATTTGAAACAAAATGAAACGTGAAAGTATTATGCAATCATTTAAGACATTGCTCCTTATACAGAACCTTTTTGGCATAAGGAGTTCTTTAAAATTGAGTCAAGAACCCTAGGATTCTATATAGAACCCCATTGAACCATTTTTTTTTTAAAAGTTTATATTTAAGCCAAAAGTCTGATTAGTGTGATACTGGGAGCAGATAATCAGAGCTCCATTATTTTTTTTTATTATTCTTAAAACAGTGCTTACCCGTTTGAATAATACTGACTGATTTCTATGCAGTATGTAATTCTATATAGCGAAGATATTAACCTAATTATAAATAATTATCGACTACTGTGGTCATAACAATAAACAAGCATTATAATAAACTAAACATGCAGCTTTTCATCTAAATTATACCCAATTATTGTAATAACTACTGTAAATTAATCTTATTTATGAAATTCTTTTATTCCAACTTAATTTATTTATACTAATATACAAATACAAATACATTTATGCATTTGGCAGACGCTTTTATCCAAAGCGACTTACATTGCATTATACTATACATTTGTTTCAGAGTATGTGCAATCCCTGGGATCGAACCCATGACCTTGGCATTGCTAGTGCCATGCTCTAACCACTGAGCTACAGGAAAGCTTACACAAATACAAATATATACACTACAGTTCAAAAGTTTGGGGTCAGTATTTTTTTTTTTCCAACATAAAAGTCAAAAGAAATGCTCCTTAAGCAGCAAATCAGCATATCAGAATGATTTCTGAAGGTTCATGTGACACTGAAGACTGGAGTAATAATGCAGAAAATGCAGCTTTGCCATCACAGAAATAAATTACATTTTAAAATATATTAAATTTCTAAACAGTTATTTTATTGTATTTATATTTCTCAATAATTCTGTTTTTAATGTATTTTTTAACACATAAAAGGAATACTTGGTGAGAATAAGAGACTTCTTTCGAAATTTTCTGAAAAAAAGTCTTACCAACCTGTAGTGATTTATAATAAATATAATAAATGAATTTAACCTACAGCCTAACCTGAAAACATCACAAAGAAACATATTACTTATATTACATTTTGTAACAACTGCATTGGCTAGAAATATTGTTAGGAATTATTAAGGGTCTCTTAACACAGGTAATTGTTGTTACAAAAAAAAAATAATACATATGCAAAACCACTAAATCTACCATCCCATAAGCAAAACCACCATGAATGCTGTAACACCAAACAGAGCATGACATCCAGACAAAAATAACTTTCACAAATATTCATTTGACTCATTCTTTGGGAATGATTCAACATAGCCAATGGGAATTTGATTTAAGAGCAGCTGCTAAAGTAACCAAACCAAACAAGTGTTGGACACAGTCATAGGAGAAGCCTATTTTGGGTTATATTGATTTTTTTATAAACACACATATATATATATATATATATATGTTGTGATTATTCCCAAAAAGAAATCATCATGATTGAAAATGAACATCTCTAGAATTTAACATTATACATTAGGATTAAAAAAAATAAAAAATAAAGATTACATTGGCAATATTGGTTGATTTTATTTTTTTTTGCACTTTGTCTATCTTGTAAATTTGTATATTATTATTTTATTCTTTTTATTATGTGTCGTGTCTTGTCGCTGTCACTCTGTTGCACTGTGGAGCTTCTGTCACTAAAACAAATTCCTAGTATGTGTAAACAACATACCTGGCAATAAAGCTCTTTCTGATTCTGATTCTGATTTTCATGGTTGATTGATAGGGTTGGGTATCGTTTGAATTTGAACGATTCCGATTNTCAGCGGTTTCTTCTTCCAGTCGGCGGACTGTGAATCGAAACTAGGAATCGAAACTAGGAATCGAAATTTAAACTTTTGAACGATTCCGGGAAAATCGAAAAGCTAGTCCCGGTTCCAATCGATACTCGATACTCGATACTCGATACCCAAGCCTATTGATTGATGGTGACACCAGACAACAGGGTCGAAATATAAGTAAGCAATAATATACGAGAGGCTGTGCTGTATCGTGAATGAGTCACGGCTGAAGGGCGTTGTTAGGCATGACGCAAATTGCCTGCAATCCCTTCAGCCGTGACTTATTTACGATACAGCACTAGCCTCGAGTACCTTATTACTTTTATAAAACGGTTACCACACAATACAAATATTAAAGCCAAAAATATGTATCAATGCAACTTTCATGAAGTAAACTTTCGATAAAAGCCTTCCTTCTGCCGGAAAAAAATAGTCCCTGACCGTGAACAGCAACAGAAGTTATATTATTACGCCATTAGATGGCGGCAAAGACTGTCTTTATGAGTGTGTCAGTCAGTAGAAGACTTTTATATTGAAAAGACTGAATTGTTGTGAACACGGAACAAGACGCAACTGACAAATGCTTTGACTAATGCTGTTAGTCACGGGAAAAACCCTTAACTGTTAAAAGGACAAGATAATACATCGGACATTTAAACAGATTTTTTTATTATGAACATAGGACTGACCTGAAGGAAAATGCTCAATCTGAATGCAGGTAATAAACTCGCTCACTCGATCTCTTTCTCACAATACTCTTCTACATAATACAGTGCTTCAATGAACAATATCAATTGAGAACATACAGTTTAGGTTGCTAAGAGTGGTTGCTAAGGTTGTTGTGTAGTGATACACACAGAACTGTTGGGAGAAACGTTCATGAATTTATCATGAATAAAACACAGCCATTGACCAATCCGAATCAAGGACAGAAACTAACCGTTTTATAAAGCTGAGATATACAACAAAATGTAATTATAGCAATTGAGACCTATACATAAATTGACCAAATTAACACAATATATTCACAATTACGTTATTTGACCAGGCAGGCAGAGTTACTGTGGCCAATGCCAAAATATCTCAAAAAATCATTATTCAGTGTTGTTGACATATTATAACCCCATCAAACCTAAAAATAAAGCTGGATAGAAACTTTGCAGCCAAATCCTCAAAATGCCAGGAATAAAATCAGAAAACAGTACCTGAAGAGAAATCTCATGCCCCTCCCTGAGTGTAAACAAGTAAAGGACAAAATGCGAAGAAATAAATCAGCAAGTCATCTTTAAATCCTATAAAGAAGAGTCCACCTCAGGCACACCTCAAAGGGGAAACAAAGGCAAACAAAGACTCTGCAACTCAAGCAGCTCAAAACTGCTTACACCATCTTTTTCTACCTCTTCACATTAGTCAAGCCAAGATACAAGACACACAAAATTTGGCTGTGATGATGAATGAACGAGTAGCTGAGCTAGTAGGGGGAAAAAAAAATTCACCCCTACCCGCTTTCCAATATTCCTCCCTCGTTTGTAGAGGGCAGAGCAAACCTTAACAGATATATGAAGGCTTAAAGACAGGGAGTCAAAATACTGCCCTTCTCAGCACCCGAAGAGCATCAGGGCAGGAAAGAGAGGGAGAGAAAAACAAAAGAGGAAGAGGAAATATGAAGAAACAAGTTTAAAAATGCAGGAGGGGGAAGCGGAAAGTTGCTGCTTCACCACTTTGCCTGATTTGTGCCCAATATGATCATTTCCCTGCTCCTCTGTTGCAGGTGAGAGGAAAAAGGTCAAATACACATTATATTTTCTCAAGAGAGAAACTATCTAGAGACTGTCTAGACTCTGTCTAACAGTTCACCTGACATTCAGAAACACTGCGTTTTCTTTGAATGCCAATTCAGAATTATTACATTAATGTATGGTCAAAAGTAACTAGTATTTAATTTATCTATATTAATTTCAAATAACTTCCATGAGTCAAGTATCAACCTGATACTTCAATGTAAATGTGTTTTTGAGATGTTAAAAGAAAATCTGGTACAATTAATATTTATCAAATAGTGGGAGACCGGGGATGAAAGTAACACCTTTTGTTTGAGCATCGATAATTCAGTGGTTGTTTGTGCTAAATCTCCCAAAATGTGATTCATGGTAGCCACATTTGTCTGCTACAAATATAACTCACTTGGGCATGTACAACACAGTCACAGATTATGTGAGTTAAATGTCAAACACAGAGAGTTCTGTTGTTACAGCCTACCCCACTATACTGGGGTAACACTAGCTGGGGATAGCTAATAGATAGCTAATTTGCTGAAATAAGATCCACACTATCTAAATTTAAGCAAGAATGTTATTGAAGAACAAAGAATAATCAGTTTTGAATAAAGTGAACAATTTAAAGTAACAAAAAACGTATTGTATTGCTTTAAGGACAAAACTTTAGTACAAAAACAATTGCAGTGTGTGTTTTTTTGTACTGTGTTCTTGTCACTTTAGGGTCCAGAACTAGCTATACTGCCATCTACCTATTTTATGTGAATGTTGGGATATCACATAAAAAACGCTGGATGGAAACGTGGAGATGCGCAAAATTTCAAAAAATGTGCACAAAAAAAAATCGAATGTGCTCAAATGAGGCCGATAACGTTTTGATTCGATAAGAAGACATGCACATAAACTATGATGGGAACACATTTACCACAAAAATCCCTCAATGCGCAACAAAAAAACTCGTAATTGTGTCTTAACGGGATGTGATTGATAACTGGAATCATCATAAGGGGTTGGTTATAACATTTTTAATGAACTGTTACAACTATCCCCACCCTTAACAGCCATAACTTAGCTAACTGTTTTAGCATGTGGGTTTGAAGTTAGCATGAATGCAAAGCATAAAATTAAACTAAAGAAATAGCTACTTTAGATTATGTACCTGTGCCTACAATACAATGATTGCTAGACACAAAATATATATATATAATTTTTTTTTTTTGATAAATATTTTTTACTTTCCCGATAATCCTTTTTTTTTTTTGGTCATAAAGTGTACAATGTTGCTCACAGTCACATGCCACTTCTCATGTGACCTCAAAAGTGTGTAAGGGGAGTGTATGATATTGATGACATCACCGCATATTTTTTCTGACTTGTCAAACTGACAGTTTACACCTGACCCCCTGTTGTAACACTCCCAGATCTCTTCCTATTGCGAATATTACAAGAGCCATGTCACTTAATATGTAAAGAGTTAATTAATTTTATTAGAAATAAATAAATGTTATATAAGAACTTGAGTGTTAATTCAGTTGTTTATATTAATATTATCATTTTTAATATTTATAGGACTATTAGAAGAGCCATGTGACTTACATTCAAATTAATTCATTTCCAAATAAATTATTAAATAAATAAACAAGCTTTTAAATTACGTAGTTAATTTAAATGAATGAATAAAACACATGCATGTGACATAAATAGCCCTAATTCTTCAAATATTAATTATTGTAAGTGTTTAATGCTCATTTAGAATGATTAGATTTATTATTTATTTATAATTTTAAGGACAGCGTCACACGGACACGCGCACTCGACTACGATCAAAATTACAATGGAACGGGCACCTGCGGGGATAAAACGCAAGAGGCATATTCTGCTAGAACATTCATGCAAAAAATATATATGTTAATATTAGAGTAGCTTCCTGTTCTTCCCATGATATAATCGTCTCTATGTCATTTAACTGTGCCTACCGCCGTGCAATATAGATGTTAGAGTTGGACACGTACACTGTGGGATTTTCACAGAAATCAGCATCACTGGGTGCCGTGAAAGGTAGCTTCATGAATGCATCAGTACCTCTTTTTTCTTCTGACCTCCTCCAGACTGAAGACATAGCAGCAGAATCAGCAATATGGATGCAAACGGCAGGTTGAATGGGAATCCCTTGAATACCACCGCCATGATGGAAGATGCTCTTATCGCATCAGTTCTGCTGAGCGCTTTGATTGGCTACAATCGCCTCCAACCAGAGGCCACACAATCGCTTTGTGGGATTTGTAGTTTTTATTACCTGGATTTTAAACGCACGAAGTAACAAAGGGGAATACCATGTAAAATCCTCCTAAATCCTATAGGAGTAACTTTATCCAGAATGATAGAAGGATTATTATTATTTTTTTTATATATATATACTTTAAAAATAGGCATATATTTTTGTTTTGTCACAGTCTTAGAGTTCAGAGAGGAAGATGCACGTTTATATATAGCCTTGCTGTATCTCCAGTTCCTGCCAATGGGGGGCAAACCCAAAAAGTGTTTTCTAATATAGAATGATATTGAACATGGGGAATGCATGAGTCATGACATGGCAAAAACCAGAAATCACAGAATTTAAAATGTTTATATAATCTAAAGGATTAAATAAAGAGCTATTTATAATATTACAATGCATAAATAATATAAAATAATAAGACTTAATGTAATTATCCTTTAATAATAAGAATTATTATTATTATAATTATTATTTATACAAAAGCCAAAATATTAATTCACTAAAAACCTCCGTATTTACAATAATCCCTTACATTAAAGCCTATAGATTTTTTGATCCCTGCACAGTGGTATAAGTATTTTATTTTTTTATTTTTTATTGTTATTATTACTATTATTATTTTTTTTTTGTCATTTATCTCCTGTGTATGCATAGGCTACTATAGTACAAGATTAAATATTAAATTAAATGTCTCCTGAAGTCATTGTGAAGAACATACAAGTACATTATAGATGTTGCAATAACAATGTCTTCAATGAACTGTATTATATTAATCATATATTGTGTTTCTTGTTTCTTTGTCATAATAGGCTACATCTTTGAGTTGTTTAGTAGCAGCTGAGAGGGCACTAGGGTAAGAAACCATTAAAAGGGGGGAGCGCAGCTATTTATAGCTTTTCACATTTGTTTGTTTGGGAAAATAATGTCTTTTTAATACAAATTGCCCAAAGGTTAAATGCTATTTCTAATATACAGTACGCTTGCATGCTTTGAACGAAAGATGAAATACATATGCATGAAAGATTAAAAAGATGCACGTTCCATTGCAGTTTCTATAAAGAAACATTAGCATCTCCTGTACTGGAACAATTTGTATGTATTACTGTATATCCCAAGAACAGTATGTTCTTAGATGGCATAAATAACCCATATTCTTTCATCATATTTATTAGCTCATGTACAAGCTAAGTGCATGGTTGGTCCGTTCCATTTCCCTTTAAGAACCTGACTCACTCTCTGTAGCAAATGATGTCTTTCATTTGACCAGCATGCATCTCTATGCAGAATTGAATATAAGGTCAGACAGGGTAAATACTGGTGTCATTCAATATGATGCATGTAGCAAATGTCAGACTAAGTCACTACAATACTTATTTTATGCTGGAATCAAATTCTTGAGATTTTCTTTTAGCCCTTAAAATAGTTGTCAAGTGGTTTTGTTTTAAGAAAAATTACATGTCTGCCTCACATTTAATAGGCTGTCTGTTATAAACACACTGCAGGTGTTTATAAAATATTTGGTATGAATATCTTTACATTAATGATCTCTCTTACACACATACACGCAGACGTGTGAGACGGACAGCCACAGCTGAACGCGACATACATTTAGTTGAACCTCATCCAGGAATAACAGGCCAAAATTTGCAAGACAGAGGATGATGTATGATTTCCATTTATCTAGGACACAGTGTTTAAACCTATGTATTCTCTTTGTGCGTGTCTCTCAGAGCCTTCCTAGACTGCATGTGAATATCTCTCTCACACAGACACGCACGGATGCTCGAACACACACGATTGCTGTTGAGCTGTTCCACTTGAAATCTGTCTCACTGTCGCTTCAGCTAACTTTACGGTGGGCTGTTAATTTGGGTCCTAGACTGGGAGTTGACGTCACCGGAGCTGGAGCTGGCACAATATACCCAGCTGAGGTCAGGTGCGCATGTAAAATCCATGCCAAGGAATGATTAATTGCGGAGTGGCACAATGAAAAAAAAAAAAAATCCTCAATGCAAGCCTGCATTTGGAACAATGATTTCAGCTGTAATACTGCTGTGTAGGTTATTTTTAGAGCAATTTTTTAAAGTCATTTTTTTGTGTGAATTAATTGTGCACATGCAGTTTTGTAAATGTACAGTAAAAACTGGCAGCTGTGGCCACTCGAACTGGACATGATGTCATTGTATTTTACATTTTCCAACTACTGCATATATCATTAAATAATATAATGTAAGTATACCACATATTGATCTATTAAAATCAGTTTGTTACCGAAAATCCACAATGAACATATAACAAAACATACACCATGGTTCTATGAAGAACCTTCAACATCAATGGAACTTTTCCATTGCACAAAAGTTAAAGGCACAATACGTAAGATTTTTAGATAAAAAATCCAAAAACTACTAGAACAATGTTATATATTTTGTTGACTTGTGTACTTACATTATGCCAAATGTTTCCAAGAATGTTTAAATCCAGAGAAATTTGCAATTTTAACCAGAACACCTATCAATGGCATCATACCCGCGTTAACCTCGGATGTAGAAACCATAGAAACACCAAAGACGCTTTAATACACTGTATTATGTGTTGTATTAGACAGGTGAGCAACTGTTTGGATCACTGTAAACCCCAATAAGCTGGCAAGACAAAAAAAAAAAAAGACGTAATCAGTTACATAAATTTTTTTAAGTTAAGAAATTCAAAATTTCAGTAAGCAGAACTGGCAGATTTCAATTTTGTACTTATACATTTGAATTGCTCTTAACTTGAAATTTTTTAGTAAGTTAACTCATACATTTAACTCATACATTTAACTTAAAATTATCATGTAATCTCAATTTATATTTTTAGTAGTGGAAATTTAGCTAGCTATAACTAGCTAATCCAGCAAATGCTAAATGGTAACACAATGCTTTTGATAACATTAACATAGCAATTGCTGAGATAGTATGGCAATATAGAACATTTATCATATA
>RJVU01075617.1:2983883-3011487 GCA_003731715.1 Anabarilius grahami | reverse complement strand
ATTGGGAAAGCAATGCATTAAACACAACTAAATCCTCCACTTAACATTAATCTTGCACAATAAACATTATTTAACACTTAATTTTAGCATTTATTCTCCCTTTCAAGTGTCATGGCAAAGCATGCTGGGAAATAGACATTCAGGCTCAGTTTCAGGTAAATTTAAGTTTGTCTAAATGAAATGAAACAAGTTCATGAAACTTAAAACAATGAACCAATTCAGATTACTTCAAATGTTTGTTTCGTGAACTCAAAAGAAAAAGAAAGTTCTAAATACAGAAATAATAAAAGTTAGTGTGATTGACTAATTTGTTTAATTTGAGTTTGCCCTACTCAAATCCGTTCATTATTTTGAGCATTAGGGTTTACAGTAATGGATACATTCATCGAAGGAAAACTAATCATGTTATAGCTCAACACAGTTAGTCTTATTGTTTAAATCTTGTTTTCTTGATTTACAGCGAGTACCACGTTTACCATGCCTAATATCGATCTAGCTTAATGCAGTGTCTCATAGTAGCCGCCGAGCCAACACAGAGTAACACTATAACAACTTTCAACATACATGATATGATAAAACAGCACTGCTTTTTTATTACGGCAACTGCGTCATAAAAGTTCCACTGCTCTCGAGACGTGTGTCATGTCTTTCATTAGCAATCGCTCCAGCTGCCTTGTTTCTGCTCGCACAGCACTCAGCCCTGTTCTGCTTCATACTACAGTAACATTAATAATCTCATCCATGAATATGATTTCTGCCCTGATTTATTTTTCCTCCGGCTGTAGACATGAAGACAACACCTCCCATGATTCCGTGAAATCAAGGCGCCACTTGTTTTGAATAAGCGGCCTCTAGTGGCGAAAATTTACACAGTGTGNCTTGTTTCTGCTCGCACAGCACTCAGCCCTGTTCTGCTTCATACTACAGTAACATTAATAATCTCATCCATGAATATGATTTCTGCCCTGATTTATTTTTCCTCCGGCTGTAGACATGAAGACAACACCTCCCATGATTCTGTGAAATCAAGGCGCCACTTGTTTTGAATAAGCGGCCTCTAGTGGCGAAAATGTACACAGTGTGCCTTTAAGGCATTTTATATTATTAAAATGTTCTTCACACACACACACACACACACGCCCACACACACACACACACACACTCAGGTTTGTTTTGCTATCTTAGTGGGGACTCTCCATAGGCGTAATGGTTTTTATACTGTACAAACTGTATATTCTATCCCCCTACACTACTCCTATCCCTAAACCTAACCATCACAGGAAACATTCTGCATTTTTACATTTTCAAAAAAACATAATTTAGTATGTTTATTAATCCATTTCCCTCGTGGGGACCGCTGGCTGGGCCCCACGATGTAGGTGAACTCAGGTTTTTATTACATCGTGGGGCCATTTGGTCCCCACGATGTAATATAAACAAGAACACACACACACACACACACACACACACACACAAACCTTTTAATAAATGATCAATGAAAGGTTCTGTGGAGAACCCAAAATGGTTCACAAATCCCCTTTTGAAACCTTTATTTTAACATTGCCAAAACCAACAATCCTTTTACCAACAATATTTTAGTGTAAAAACATACATTATGCATTTAAATATAAAATTCTCCATATAAATAAATGGTAATACATTACTTAAAAAAACAAATCATTTTTACAGCTATCCAACGACGAGGTCTTAAAGTAGCATTTTATGTTCCTCAATTACTAACATTTTTAGAGTGAATATTCCGCACTGAAATATTCAATCTGGAAATTGTTTAAGAGGAAAAGTCAACAGTATGCACTTGAGATGCAACACACACGCATGCGAATTAAAACTTAAATAGCATTGCGGATCAGCTCAGTCTCTCTCTCTCTCTCTCTCTCTTAGCTCTAGGACCCAGGAGAATAACTAGCAGGACAGTTTATTTTTTGAGTGATGAAAAGAACCGGCTCGTTTCTCCACGCAGAAGACTAAAGGGACTGTGCAAGTCACCTGGCTAGTCTGGATAGTCATCGCGCCGCCAAAGACAGAAATATTCACAATCTCCTCGAGGAAGATCCCCCCTTTTTCTTCCATCCCTCCCTCCTCAGACTCCCTCTCCCAGACACAGAGTCCGTATTCAGAGCACCGGGACTCGGCTGGAGGAGCGCGTTTGGATACGGGAGGTTTCTGGAGATCACCAAGTAGGGCAGCAGCGGAGTGCCCCCTGTCTAATCAAACGATCATTCACTCAATCAATCAATCAGTCGGATCACATCAAGGAGCTGACAGCCTCCTTCTCATCCGCCTGCTCGGATTGAACCCATTTCTTGAAATATACCGCAAAAGGTTGATTTGATAGATTGATCAAGCAGGGTTGCTGCAAACGTGCCAGTCTCGCGCTCAACGCTCTCAATGACAACACGGTCTCCTACTGACGGAAACACTTTTGCCTTCGGAGAGGAAAACGGAGAGCGACACGCAAGTCTGTGTATGTCACGTTACTGCTGTTGGGACACTCTGAGTGACTAGTTATATTTCATATAAGCTATTGAATAGTTGAGGCTGTCGCTGGAGTCGTGATCAGCGGGAATGAGACTGAGGGAATCCGCCGCGGCTCGGAGAACTGGGCTGGCTTTCGCTCGGGAACTACAAGGCTAGATATACAACTTTTGTGTAAGACTTTATCTTTCCATATGGAGCGATCGGCATCGCTGGACATCGAGGCGCTGAAGGTGAGTTGCTGATGTGACGTGTTGCTGTTTGCAGCGTGTAGTGTGTAGTGTGTGTTTGGGGCTCAGTGCGGTGGTGGTGAGGTGCTGGATTTTGTGCGTGGGGTGCATTTCAATAACCCTCGTTCAAGTTGCAGCCATTAAAGGCATAGCTGCCGATGTCGGGGGCTGCTTCTAGACGATAATGATCACATGTCAGTTCACAAACAGTTCGCATATTTCGCCAGCAAGTCTTATATAGGCTACACTATGGGTTTCTGCAAAAACGAGTCTTTCCCCCGTTCAACCCCTCCCTCGATCGCCTTCCCACTCCAGGCATTTCCATCGCGTGCATCCTTATTTATCCATATGCAGTGGTATTTTTGAAAACAACTTTTCAACTTATTGCTTAAATCAATGTATATATTCATGCGTTTTTCACAAAAGAAAAAAAAGAGTCCCGCTGAGGGATTGTGTGTTTCAGAACCTCTGGCACTGGACAGCTCCACAGATCAGACTGGAGAACAGCTGTATGGGAGATTTGTGTGGCCGGGTTTGACGGCACTGACTGCACTGTAAAATGTTAAATTTAGGGTAGCAGCTGTGGTTGCCAGAACTTTACCTTGAGAATTACGGTGATGATGTTACAAACTTGATAAGTGGGTATTTTGCTGATTGTATATTTTACATTTCCCAACTGTAATAGTTCTAACTATCATTAAATCGTGCAATATTAATATACCAATAACATTTTTGAACTATGAAAGTCTATTTATGTTCTCTTCGGAGCACATGTGGCACAATGGAAGGCCACATGATGACTTAAAGTTGGTCTCTCTCTAGCAACTGTGGCCAATAATAACACAATTAGGATATTGCAAATGACACTAAAAGAATGCAACAAGCATTATCTAAACAACATAAAACACTATACTGAACATAACTGACAACAAAAATAAGAACAAACTAACCTTTTTAAATGAAATATAAACAAATGTGATGGTTTGCCAGGGCTCTCCTTGAATGAAAAGATTATTTAACCTGTTTACAGTTTATACTGTTCAAGAATGCGCATTGCCTTGTTAAATAAAATGTATTTTATCTTCTGTTTATATAAGGTAATTATAAGATCATTAATATGTTTTACTTATAAAAACATTTAAAAAATATATATTTACAGTAAAATCACATGTAATTTTACCATATATGGTTAACAGGTTTTTACTGGAGAAATTTAACATTCTTTTTGTTGTTTGCAGTGAATGGTGGTCTTAGCTCTCTCTCTCTCTTTCTTTCTTTCTTTCTTTCTTTCTTTCTCTGGAACTCCGTAAAGGAGAGGGAGAGAGATCGCAAACACGTACTGAATAGATCTGGCAAGCGTGTTTACATTTGATGGGCATCTGTTGCCAAGAGATCTGCTTCTCTCCCTGTTATTTCACATGATTTCTGTATTGTATTCGGTTTGGGCTTTGCGATTTCAAAGGATCGATGTTTAAACCAACCAAATGTCTTTATTCATTAAAGAGCGATTCTCAAAAGCACCGTAAGCCTCACATGAAAGTTCTTATATTTAGATAATGATCTGATGTGCTATAGGAAAATCATGAAAACACCATATAATACTATACAAACCAATACAGTACTAGAGAAAAACTACAATCTACAACTGCTGTAGGAAACACTATATTATAATATTATAACAGCTGACACCAGATTAATCGCTCAACTAGATTTGTCAGAGCCAAATAAGAAAATGAACAACTAATTTCTGGTTTGTCTCTCCTTGCTTCAGGAGCAGTCAACTTATCAGGGAGGCTGAGAAAAGAGTTTTTATTATTATAGAGCTTTTATGTCATTGAGTAAGGCTTTTTTATTTATTATCAAGCCTATTTGTATTTGACACACAGAAGGGAGTTTTTTTTTTTTAAATGTGTGGAAATGATGGGGCAGCATTGATAATGTTGGAACATTGCATCTATTGAATCAGCATTTGTGAATTGCATTAAATCTATCAAGGGTTTTGTACTGTATAACAGTGACTCTTCTGTAGAGCGACACTGTCACACTCACATTAGTGTTCATGTAATTCTTTCTAATTAATTAAGCAGGGTGCTTCTAATGAACAACATGTACTTGATATGTAATTAGTTTGTGGAGCTGTTTGTAATCGCACATTCTTCTTGTTATTACTTTTGTAATGAATTATGATAACATGTAAACATGTTACATGAACTCTGAAGTATCACCACTGACCCTTTTCATTAGACAACAGGACAAGAACAGATTTAGAAATAGAAGAGTAATTAAAACAGTGGTGATGAGGCAAACAGTACTCTGTCCTTAAAAGGGTTGTTCAGCGATAGTTTTAATTAAACTGGCATCTCTGGTTTGCCTCTTATCTTGGAGGCGTATGTGTCCTATGAATTCACGCTGATGAAATGCCTTTCTTAATCTCTTGGAGTGTCATTTCAATTTTCTGCCAATCCTTTACCACCTCTGTGAAAGTTCCTTCAGAGGGACCGAAAAAATGCTTGGGTTGGACCACAAACTTTGATGACAGATTTAAAACACGAGAAAGTGTGAAAACCTTGACTTCATTGGTTTTAAAGGAGTAGGTCATCCAAAAATGACTCTTTCTTAAAAGAAGATATTTTGAAAAATATCTCTCTTTTTTTGTCATTTAGTGAATGTCAGTTGGGTCCAATGTTGTTCTGGACCCCATTGACTTGTTATAGGATCAAAAAACATTTTTTTTGTGTTCAACCCTGCTCTACACAGTCAGGGTAAAAATGTTTTTTTTTCTCATTTTCCCTAACGCTAACTTTTAATGTCACGTAAAATACCTTTTCAGTGATGTTTGGTCATCTTATTTGCACATTTCAATACATGCACCAATTTTTCATTAAAAAGCACTCAACTATGGCGGCCGAGTCATTCTTATTTGGAAACCGGGAAAATGGACAGTTTGCTTTGGTCTACAGTGTCAGCACTCGGCATGCATGCTGATCCTGGACCAGCCAGTAAAAGCTGCGGTGAGCAACAGACTCATTCAATAGCACTAATAGCATCACAAATGGCCGTAATCCATCTTCTCTTAGGTTTGCTGTGCTGGTCCGAGTTTGAGTGGCAGATGAAGGCCCCATCGGTGTCCTGATCCTTTCACCAGTAGACTCTGTGCTTCGAGTATCGGGGTCCTTGCCAAGCTTTCGTTCCCATCACCCCCCACCACTCCCGTCCCTCCCACCTACATCCATTTTACACTTAATTAACTCTGCCAGTGGGAAAGGGCAGTCCGATTACAACGCAACTCTCAGTAACAGCAGTATCAAATGATTAATATATATTATAGCTGAAGGACGAGAGAAATAAAAGAGTTGTGTTGAACATTTCCCCTAGATAGCCTTGAGTGTGTAGCAAGAAAGAAAGGAGGCACTTCAATGAGTCATCTGAATAGGTGATGTTAAGAAAAGGTTAACATTGCCAAGGAAGAAAACACATGGGTGGCGATTAACTGGTTGGCTTGTTCAAAATGTTACTGCCGACTGAACTGTTAGCGATACATGGTTTGGACATTAAAGCGATTCAAATCCATTGTTTTAAAGTAATTTCGATTTAACATGCTTCCTCTCGTATTACAAAGAAGAAAATGAACTCGGCTTTAATTGGGGTTTAATTTACACCATAAATCACTGACCTTAATCTATTACTGCACACATTATAATTACAATTGCAATATCAGAAAAGCTCTGCTAATTGCAAGCATTGTTCTACCAATAGGTGGCCATGGTAACCAAATCATGTTTGGCAGTGTGGATTGTTTATTTGAGAAAGCCATATTTGCATAAAGTTAAAGCATCCATGATTTTAAACCCAACCTGTGTCAAAGACATGCAATCCATCCTGTATATTGTGCGAGTTTCTGTTGTAGCTGATTGGATGGTTGTACAGACTGACCCCTCACAACAAAACACTCCGATTACCATTGTGAGAAACAACAGCTAGTTTACCCATTCAGTTAGATTGATACACATTATAATGTCCAGAAAACAAGCCTTTATTTTGAGTCCATAAAAAGTGATTGAGTCCCACACAAAACTGTTCATTTTTAGGTGAACTATCCCTTTAAAAAACAGCAACATATGAAAGTTTGACTTTATATCTCACAATCTCATAACTGTGACTTCATGTCTAATATTTGAAAATGTGCTTTTTGTAATTGTTACTTTGAAAAGAGATTTTTTGGTAACACTTTATTTTACAGTGTCATAGTTACACGTTTGTACATGTACTTACTATAGTAATAACAGTAAATTATGCATAATTACAAGTAACTAACGCTAAACCAAACCCTAACCCTAACTGTAACTCTATAGTAAGTACATGTAGTTAATTAATATTACTCAGTACTTCTTTGAGTAATTACAATGTAACTAAGGCACTGTAAAATAAAGTGTAACCAATTTTTTTTTAAATTGAATAATATTGCTGATTAGTTAAGGTTAGTTTGTGATATCCCAGAATCCAGTGCATCATGAATAAATTATACAGCTATAGTTAAATGTATCTTTCCTTTATTTTATGATGCTGCTTCTTTTATGAAGTTATGCAATTTCTGTCACTACTTTTTTTTTTCTTCCTGTGGTGATGTTTAGAGCTCATTTTTTACTTGATTGATTTGTCTATTGATTGTCACCATTAATGAAGTTAACATGTTAGTAGTTGAGAATCTATGTGCCTCCTTATGAGGATATTTAAAAAAAAAAAATTATATTGAAAAATGCTTATTTTGTCTATGATAAAGAGACTTGCAACTTAGTGATGAGAGAAATGAAACCATAAATCAACTTTTAATGGAGAGTTTGGTTAATCAGGCCAAAATAAGACTATTAAAATCTAAAACTCTTCTTTTTCTATTATGCAAATATTTTTCAAAAATGTCTACAAATGTATAAAACTGATTCGAGATTAGATAAAAACCATATAGACACTGGGTTCACATGGGTTCACAGAGATTGTCCCCTAGTGTTTGAATCACTGGTTCAAAACAAATAGTTTTGAAGCTCCACAAAGCAGTGTTTCGAAAGTGCCATTGCTAACTTATTCTTAAACCTCAAAGCTGTAAATTATAAAATTGCTAGATAATTGTAGTTACTGTGACTTTATTGTGTTTATTGCCAGAAAGAGACACTTAGTGAACATGTACACTTGTTGAGAGTACTTAAAAAGCTTCCTTAGTGCACAGCTGAACATCTTAGTTGTGTATTTTGGTCAAACATGAGAAAAGTCACAAATCTCTTACATTATGTGACAAATGATATTTTGAGTTTTCTCAGCTTTTCATTGTTTTTACAGTGAAGAGGATGTGAGAGGGACAGCTCTGTTGCAATGATCTCCCACTGTGAGGCTACAGCTGGGCAGTGACAAGATAATAGCAGCTTCGGATGGTCACAGAAAAAGCTGGGAAGTGAGAGGGGAGAGAAAGAGAGAGAAATGGCCACTCTAGGTTCTAGGCTGATAGGCCACATCATGAGCCAAATGAAGCAAGTGGCATGGTGAGATGGGCTGTACGCCTGCCGTAAAATACAGCAGCATTAGAGAGTGACAGAAGATACCAGAGGCCAAACACTTCTTTCCATCCTTCCATCTCTGTCCTTCCTTTGAAACTTCAATTCAATTATATTTCTCATTCTCTTACCTCAAACTCCCAGTAACTCGTTGTCTCTCCACCTCTCGCTTCTCAGCTTTAATACTCTGTGACCCCTCCTCGTCTCCCTCGCTCTGCTTTTTTGACTCTACATCTGCCTTGACCCCTCTGGAGAGCATACACTATTAGCACTGGTCTTTGGTCATTTCTATTTCAAATAATTATCTAAGGGAACGACAAAGATACGTATCAAAATGCAGGGTGCCAATGCAATTAACCTGCGCATTTTAACAGCATATTCACTCGGCTCTTCTTTAGGTTTCTTCTAAGCTCAATAGACCATTAATACATAATAATTTTCAAATGATCCAATGCACAGAGCTTTTATTATTGTTTTGTAATATATTTTTTCTTCATAAGCGTTTTTTTTTCTTCAAAAAAGTAATGGTTAATTGAAGCCATTTAATATTATATTTATAGACAATTTTTAACATGTATTTGACCTAAAAAGTTTTTTTTTTTTTTCATTTATCATTAACATCAATATAATCAAACTTCTACCAACCTTAATTTAAATTAATACAAAAATAAATAAGTTAGGTAATCAAACATTACAATAAATGTCACATAAACTAAATAGAGAAACAGTTCCTATTCCTTTTAACAGTTTATTTTACAGACTTTGTGTTTAAGTCTTCCACTTTTTTCACAAAACCTTTGCTCTCTTAGTCAGTAAAATTATTTGAAGTTCAAGTATTACCATTATAAACACTGAATTAATACCAACATATAAAATTAAATTAAGGACATGCATCAGAAAAATTGGGAATATTGGACAATAAATATATGAATATAACAGCTTGATTTTGCAGTGTTGTCTAATGTCCATTAAAGCAAAAGTGTACAAAAGTGGGAATTATGCGATAACGGACACAGCAATGCATCTTGTATTATAAGATCGTTATGTTTGTAGCATGATCCATTAAAACGTACAATATAGCCTATTTCAATTCAGACCTAGTGGAGTGATACTATTATCACTATTACTCCACTAGGTCTGAAATATATTGTTCGCTGCAAACATGATGATCTTAAATTTATTAATTATTAATTTACTATTAATAAATGTGTAAAGTTGCATAAAATGGAAATACTCAATAAAGTAGGCTAACTAAGTTAACTCAGATGGTTGAATGGTTGGATTCCACAACTGGTAAAATAAAACATATATAAGACAATACAACATTTACTGTAGGTGCCATAAAATTTACTGATAATTTTATTTGAAAAATGTTCTTTTGCGCTTCTGATTTGGCAGTGAAATTCGCCAATTTTGGGTGTGTAAGATGTGAAGGATTCTATGGTCCAGTTAGTATTTTCACCCCAAAATGGCGGCCGCGCTACCAGAGCGCCATGTAGTGGCTGTTGCCCAAAAAGTATCAGAGTGTCGCCTCTTCAGTTCTATACTCTGAACGCACGGTTAAGCTTCCGCCAGACTGCTTTCCGTATTCAACTTATGGAAAAAGTTACGCTTTTTCCTTAAGTTGAATAAGGAAGTGTACTTGTGTAAGCTTGTGTAAGCTTTTTGCACCGCATTAGTTTTACACTTTCTTCCTAAGTTGAATACGGAAGGCGGTCTGGTGGAAGCTAGATATTTTACTTCATAACTTGTTAAATATGGATTTTTTTTTTTACTCAAACACATTGCTTCGCTTCAGAAGGCCATTATTAACCCCCCTGGAGCTTGGGCTAATTTTCATTTGAAACTGAACTAATCCTTTAATTTTCAAGCAAAAAAAAAAAGTTAAAAATAAACACTATGTTTTTATTATAGTTTTAGGACTGATCGTCTTAATTCAGTACCAGTATCGAAAGCATCATCCTTCATGACTGAACCATTATAATTCAGTGCTCACGACTTCATGGCTCATGCAGCACCTGATTAGTGGCCACTGAAGATGTGAACACAAGAGGCACATCAAAGTTTAGTCCATCTACAATAAATAAATAGATTCTCCCTCTGGTGTTAGCGACCATGTCTTGTAAGTCTTTATTTTCAAGAAGCAAGTGGAAAAGAATTGAGTGAAAGCCTGAGATATATTTCTACAATCATACAAGAGGAGTTAATGCGCCGATGCAATTATCTCATCGAGGCCACTAGCATACTCAGCGTGCCAAATTCACTCTCTATTACACACTGTCATTACACATGGACTGTTGCTGCATTCATCTGCTGTAAATTCACACATGGTTCCTCAGAGAGCTGTGAGGTGTTTACATTTCCGTAACTCTGCCATGACTCATCATTACCATAACTCTAATCTCAACATTTCCTGGTTAAAACCATGCTGCCATTATGACAGTGCAAACGGTTGTGGGATGACAATCAAATTTGGGAAATATCAGTCATGATTCCACTCGCAAACTCAATACAAGCTGTTTAGATGCAACATTCTGTTTATTGAGCAATTGAAGTTTAATATACTTTGGTGAAATCTTCAGATTCTTTAATATTTTGACTTGTTTTGGTTAGGTTCTATCATTTACTTTGATTAATTTACCAATGTTCTTTGGAATAGTCTGTAATCACGACAAACCTATTTTATTATCATCATGGGAATTAAAGCTACAATATGTAGATTTTTTGAGAGACGAACACGACACGCCTCGCGAGTAGCGGAACTTTTATTATGCCGCAGTCGCTGCGGATATGACGCCATTGACAGGCGACTCCCGGACACGTCCCTTATCCTTGGTTAAAATCGTGATTTTCTCACAAGTTACAAATAGTTAGAAACATTTGGGATATTGTAAGTACTCAACTTAATATATAACACTGGCCTAGTGGTTATTTTACTCCAAATATCTTACATATTGTGCCTTTAAAGTGTCATGGTAAAGTGTCCATTGTATACGTATTTCAGAATCTTACCAGAAGTAGTAGGTCATCCGGGTACTTTTTGCCTACTCCTTTATGAGTACTGTCAATTTGGACATACTTTGTAATGTTTTTACCTACTATATAGTAGGAAAGTATGCAATTTCTGAAAATTGGTTAGGTTAATGATTCAATGACTCACTCATTTTGACTTTCTCGCTCAGGTATTGGTCCTGAATTAATCAATACTTTGAACAAATTTACTTTGATGAATTTATCAATGTTATTTGGAATAGTCTGTAATCATGGAAAACCTGTGAGCCAAATATGTTATTATCATCATAGGAATTTAAGAGTCATGGCAAAGTGAAATGTCCATCATATTTGCACTTCAGAATCTCGGCGGAAGTAGTAGGTTATCTGTGTACTTTTTGCCTACTCTTTATGAGTACTGTGAAATCGGACATACTTCATAATGATTTTCACCTTCTATAGGGAAGTATGCGGCCCTAGCCCTATTGTTTTTGAACAAACTGGTTAGGTTAATGATTCAATGACTCACTCATTTTGACTCAACATGATTCACTGGCTCTCTCTCTCAAGTATTTTTCCTGAATGAATCAATATTTTGAATGAATTTACTTTGATGATTTATCAATGTTTTTTGGATAATCGTAATCATGGCAAACCTGTGAGCCAAATATTTCATTATTCAGAGTATCTCCTAAGTGCCCTTTTTAGCAACCTGTGGATGCAGCAAACTAAAATTATTTTCTCTCTATGTCGGAGCCTGTGTTCCTCCACTGTAATGTTGTTGGAGTTT
Source organism: Anabarilius grahami (assembly GCA_003731715.1). NCBI lineage: Eukaryota > Metazoa > Chordata > Actinopteri > Cypriniformes > Xenocyprididae > Anabarilius > Anabarilius grahami. The sequence continues at coordinate 2,999,437 of RJVU01075617.1, read as the reverse complement.
GGGTCTCTCACATTCTAGCTTTGGCTGACAGTAACCATGGCAATAGCAAAGAGACCAAGACATGATTATGCTGAAGTATCTGGAGGAGAAGGTAATTAACCACTGTATTTGAGACCTACTTCTATTTCTTTTCTTGTCTTTCTTTTGGTTGACTTTTGTTATAGTTCGAATAGACTGTCAAAAGATCCAACGTCCTTTGGTGTTTATCAAACAACTGGCTTAAAAGTAACTTTGTTGTCATGGGCCTCCCTCTCGTCCCAGGTATGGCTGGCATGCGTGTTTTTTTGTGCTGCATTTGTTGCGGTGCTATCTGATATTTGGGGCTTCAGATGTTCTGTTTTTTGGGTATGTTTTTCTTAGGCCCTTTGATGTATCTTTTTGATCTCTGTGGTAAGGCAGTCTGCCTCGGCTTCTCTTCCACGACTAATGTCCGGCTTAAGATTGTTTTATTCGCCTTGAAAAGCCTCCATTTGATGTTCACAATTCTATTATGTTTTTGAGAAATCAAAATAAAACAAAAGACAAACAAGCAAGCAAAATCACCCAAGCAACAATGACAAACAACAAAGAGATCTAGCGCTTCTCCTGCAGAGCAGAGACTGGGCACAAAGAGAACGCCATTTTCTAAACAAAACAGCTAAATAAAACAGACATTCAGATCGGATTGCTTTTCAGACAGAGAATCTCCTGTAGGCACTTCTGTAAGACGAATCAAGGACAAAAACAGAAACTACTTCTGACAGTTCACTTGTGAAGATGTGTTTTATTGCTTTTTGAAATGTCCCCTTTTACTTAGCAGGTGTCATTGTAACTTTTTTTTTTGGTTCTGGCTGACATAAAAAAAATGTCTGGTGCAGAATCCCATTGGAAATAGTTTTTGATGAGGAAATGATCTATCATTTCTTTTCTAGGAAAAAGCGTTAATTTGTATTCTATAAAGCAAGGAAGACTTCTGTATTTCAGACTTCTGGAAGTTATGTCCATTTTTCAAGTAATGTGATAGTTTCATCCTTACATCTACTATAATATAATATATTGTTAGTCCAGAGGATCTTCATGTGAAGAAATACATAGATCCACTTAAACCACCCGCTAATTATGCCTATTATTGGAACAAAAATAAATAGAGTCTAAAGTTTTATCATGCATATCACAGTCTTTAGGGCTGGGTCCAAAATGGTATAATATATTTTGAAAATTACCATAATGACAAATACGGCCTTCTTAATAGAATAGTCAGTTGCTAAAGGTAAGGTCAGTTTTTGAAGAATTTCAAAGTTTAGCCTGAAGTGTCGTCCTGTGTAATTAACTGAAGTAGCTGCTAGTGGGACATCTTCTGTATTCATTGAAGCTTGAATTTGAAATATAGAAAATCGTTGTCTTTTGAAATCAGACAAAGATGCCATTCTAAGTCATGTTCTTTGATGTGTAATAGATTTTCGACAGGTTTCTCAGATTGGCCTTCCAAATAATACATTTTTTTTTTCCTTCATCTGCCTTAGCATTGATTTCTCTGGGACATGAAAGGTCCCCCTAACAAAGCCCTGGTGCTTGATGCTTTTGTCATGAAGTCCAGGCAGAGTAAAGCAGTCGAGATAACGTCAAGGAGCAAAGAACAATGGATCCTAACACAACACAAAACACTGATTCAGGCCTATGAGAATTCCAGTGCACTCATTTTTAAGTAGCTCACTAGAAATCATGAATCACAAATTCTGTTCGCTTTTATTTGGGTCATTATCAGAGATCTAAGTCAAAGCCATTTGCTCTCTGCAGTAATCTGCTTTTCAGTGGAAACAAAGAGAGACAACCTACAGATAATTGGTCGATTTTAGATGTACATAGAAACAGCATGGAGGATTCATTTAATGTTTGCAGGAATGTTTATGGATACAAGTCACAGTTCAGTTCACCTGTAGTTGGTAACTGCCTAATCAATAACCTTCACAGTAAATTATTAGGCAACTTTACATCATATTTTATGCCGTTTATGTTATTCCCATAAATCAATATGATCAATTAGGGTCCAATGTCCTGAATATGTTATTATCACAATTATAGCTCAGTATGAAGCTCAGTGTGGTTTATTGGCATGATAACAAAGCCTTTGCATTTCTAAAGCGGATGTAGGATTACTTACACCTTCAGTTACATGTCTGCTGCTTCTGCATTTTAATGTCCTTTGACTGCAAATAAGATGTATATAATCCTCTCCCAGTGTAACTGTGTGTAGATATATGTAGATGTAGGACTGAGCATTTGTTCTTTTGTAGGAAGAGCAACAGATTGTCAACAGATCTCTGGTCTGGTATAGATTGAGTGCAGTTTGTGTTTACTCATGCATCAAAGATTAGTGGATAACGCTGAAATACAAAACCCTTGCTTGTTTTGTTTTTTCGGCTGCGTTAAAGCTAACTCGTTTTAGAAAATAACCCATTACATGGACCTACCAGCGTCAGTTGCGTCCCTTCACTGCCGTTCACAAATGCTCTCCCGTGGCTTCATAGGATAGTAAAATGTCCATCGTATATTAGAATCTCTCTGGAAATAGTAGGTCATCAGGTCACTTTGTGCCTACTTTCTTATGAGTACTGTGAATTTGGACATACTTCATACTGTTTTTCACCTACTATATAGTATGCGAAGTACGCAATTTCCACCCTAGCCCTAGTGTTTTTGAACCGATGGGTTGGGTTAACTATTCAATGACTCACTCATTTGGACTCTCTCACTCAAGTATTGTTCCTGAATGAATCAATATTTTTGAATGAATCAGTTGTGTGAATGATTCATTCATAACATATTATTCCCTTGTCACAACCTACTGGGATAACAATGCAACCTGCAGAATAGTTCACTGAAATTATTTTGACTGTAAAACTATGTATTTGTTTAAAATGAAAAACTGAATAAAAGTTTAGTACACAGTTTGATAAGTATTTTTGAAAGAAAAAGAGTACACTTTCTTTTTTACTTCCAATTATATGCACCAGTAGTTTATTGAATTGGTAGGAATTATGAAAGAAAAGGTTTTTTTTAAAAACATTTTATAAAGTACCTTTTTGTATTTAAAAAAATTAACATTTGCTCTTTTCGAAAACATAATTAGCTGCCCATGGAGTCTGTATTTTAAGACGTGTGTTTCTGACTCAAGGTTTTAGAAGGTATGTAACTTAAGTAATGCCTTTTTATTTTAATTCTTTCATTTTATTTCATTTTTATTATTTCATTGTTGTGTCATTCACTGAAATAACCTCGCAATCTGTGAAGGACAATCTGTGAATCTGGGGCTTTGTGATTCCCACAGTCACCTCACACTATTGAGCAGGTGAAAAAGAGAGACCACACCTCAGTAGTCTTTCCTCAAGGGTAAGTGGATTCACCCCCCACACACACTGCCATGTCATCCTTGACCATAGACATCTGGTGTCTCTGAAGAGCAGCAGGCATGAGCGTCTACTCTAGCTAGGTGCATGTATGTGTGTGTGTTGGTGTCTGAGTGCAGGAGGCCGCCGTTGGGAGCCATCTGAGAAAAGGCTTCCTCTGGGGGGACAGCATTCAGAGCCATTGGATCAGGGTCATGTTAACTGTGAGATTTGGACTAAGGCCCGGTGGCGCTTCACAGAGTCCCAGATGTGCCGGAACTGCCCTGCGAAAAGTAAACCAACCACTGTCATCATTTAACACCTTGACCGTTTGAAACTTTCTGCAGCTACTGAACAGTCCATTTCAGGGTCAGATTGTATGAGTCATTCGAGAGCTTCTTTGATATACGGGTAGTAAATTCAGCACACTTTCTTCTTGTTCTTTCCTATTCCCATTACTATTTGCAGTTCAAGTAGGAAGATTCAAGTAGGTTCAAGACTGTCATGAACGCTTGATGATCTGTCAGTGCCCGGACAAGAGTGCCGCCTGGGTAAACACACATATAGTTTCATATACGTAGAGTTTATTAAAAAGAAACATATGATTGATGTTAGTCATAACATAGGCAAATATGTCATCCCAGGTCTTTGTCTCTTAGGGTTTACTTCAAACTTTCAAAGTAATTTTAACACAAAGCACTAAGCAAACCCAGGCAAATAAACTATATTAAACTATATGTTGGGTAACTGGCAGATGCTTTTATTCAAAAGAATTGTGTATTCCCTAAGAACTGAACACATGCCCTACAGGTTGAGCTGAATTTTCAGATTGTGGATCAATGATCAGAAAATGGAGAAACCCTGTAATTGTTAAGAACATCAATACAGATAATACTTAAGCATCTAAGCACTTCTGGTATGCATAAGAATGCATTTTATTGGTGTAGACTTGAAATATTGTGTTTTAAAACCAGAGTCTGCTCAAAATTTGCTTTTAGGACTGTCAAAATCAAATATGTTAAGATATTCAGTAATATGCTTACATATTTGAGAAACATTTTTAAAATAAATCTAAATATAACTGAAAATGTTTCTCCTCATTTTTTAAAAAACTAACATCAAACTTATTCTACAGGTTAAATGCAGTAACTATATAAAAGGTGATTATTTAATTTTGGAAACATGTTTATTTTTTTTCCACAGAGTATAAATAGGTTTTTGTTGCATATATTGTTGCATTTATATTTTAAGAAAGAGGTCACTTGCCATGGGGATCATCATATTTCAGGGTCCTTGTCATCAAATAGTTTGAAAAACCCTGGTCTAAGGTTTATGTGGTATCTATTACTATTCAAAGCTGATGTGAAATAAGTATTACTAAACTGTGGAACTGAACCTCTATTCATGCTGAATAATTTGCCTATTATAATGTAATGCATTCCTCATTGATGCTTGTCTCCACAGAAACTGTGTGGTTTCAGCGAGCAGCTTGCATTCTTCATATTTCTTTCAATCCATCTGGCAAGTGTCATTCTAGGTGTAAGTTTGGTAGTAAAATCAAATGTGCCAAAACATGAATAAAACAGTAAAGCTGGCATCTTCAGCTGCTGATAGTAAGCTACTGACAATAGTATGTGATTAATAAAATGTGCTGTAGTTCAGAAACAAATGATACAGTGTGAATTGAGAGTGTGGAATCAAACTTAGGTTAGATTTTTTTATTGAATCTTTCTGCAGGTTACATTGTTACACCAGAAGGTGGCAGCTAATGTCCTTCTTTATGCATGAGACATTGGGCCCTACCAAACACCCAGCGCAATGCGGCTGCAGGCGCTATGCTAGTGTTTTTTGCTCATTTCAGCCCGACGCAGTTATCATTTTCACGTCCTGTGCCACATTGTTTAAAAATCAAATGCATTTGCGCCTATCTGTTCGCCCATGGGCGTGCTGGTCTGAAAATGAGGTGTGTTCAGGCGCATTGTTGGCGCGTTACTATTTTGAGGCAACTGAAATAGACTGCGCCATTGACCAACTGAAACCTGGTCTAAAGTCAATGCCGCAATTTATTTTTTTGTTATTTAAAGAGTGCGTTAGTAATATGTGCCTTCCGCTTGTAAATTCCGCCATGTGAATAGCGAATCACCATGGCGCGAACGCAACTGGCTTTTAAAGGGAATGGGAGATGAGAGACTGATGGGTTTTTATTGCACATTACGGCCAAAACACACCCGTTACTCATTAAGAGAATAGGGACAACACTTTTAGACCACGAGCCGGGCGCGCCAACCATTTTTTCCCGTCGTTAAACTAGCAAAAGTGGATTTGGACACTCCCTAAGCGCACTTGCGCCGTGTGCTTTAGACCATGCCCTTAGATCGTTAAATAGGGCCCATAGACTTGTTCGTTCAACCAATTTGTCAACTTTTTGTCAGAGCAAAAACATAAATGGCAGTTTTGTGTTTAAAATATAAGTTACTTAAAATTAATTTCTTGTTTATTGAACTGTTGTGAGACAAGAGTGCAATGGTCAAACACATAGGTCTAGTGCATGTTTGCATATAGAAAAACAATGATAGTGCAGTGAAATGCACAAACACATTCATTTACCTACACATAAAGGCAAGGTGTAGAGATGCATTTTTTAAAAAGTTGAACACGGAGCGCTGAGTTTTTATAATGCTGTTTCATGCGTGAAACACTGCAAAAGATGCAAGATGTGAGCGCAATGGTGAAAGAAATCCATGTAGTGAATGTTTACATTTAAAAAACAACATAAAACGCAAAAACTATAGGGGCAGTACACAGAGAACTTTTTTTATTGTGTTTCTAAAGTATGTAAACCAGTTCACTAGACCGCCATATAAAAACACAGCACTCAAGTTAAAAGAAGTTCAACTTTTAAAAAAACAAACACATATATCTTTTTTCTCCATTCCAGTGCCCACATATTACATCTTTCAATGTAAAACCTTGTTCTGTGTGAATGGCCCTTGACACTGTATTCTAGCGCGTTTACATAGAAAAACTAAGTAAAAGTGGCACAGTTGAATGAAAAAATGCATTCTATGTGAACAGCCCTTTACACTACAGTCAAGAAAGTTTCTGCATTTCCTGGGAATCAAACTAAAGATTTTGCACCATGCTCTTCTGTTTGAGATATAGGATTTCTTTAGCTGTCATTCATCCACAGAATGCTATCATCTCTTCCCCTCCTGCAGAGTGTCTCTTTTTTCAATCCCTTTCCATAGTATTTATGGACAATTTAAAGGATTAGTTCACTTTAAAATGAAAATTACCCCAAGATTTACTTATCCTCAAGCCATCTTTGGTGTATATGACTTTCTTCTTTCTGATGAAGACAATCAGAGTTATATTAATACATATCCCGATGTTTCCAAGCTTTATAATGGCAGTAAAGGGAAACGAGTGTGAAGCTGAAGAAAGTGCATCCATCCATCATAAAACATATTCCATATGGCTCTGGGGGGTTAATAAAGGCCTTCTGAAGCAAAGCGATGTGTTTGTGTAAGAAAAATATCCATATTTAACAAGTTATAAAGTAAAATATCTAGCTTCTACCAGACTGCCGTACGTATTCAACTTAAAGTGTAACGCCTCTCACAGTTCAAAACGCTTATGCTACGTACTACATCTTCCGTATTCAACTGACGAAAACTTTCTTCCTAAGTCAAATACGGAAGGTGGTCTGGCAGAAGCTAGATATTTTACTTTATAACTTGTCAAATATGGATTTTTCTTACACAAACACATCGCTGTGGAGTACGTTCATGATATAGTGATATGATGCCATTTTTACAAGATGTAAAATAAGTCTCTTATGTCCCCAGAGTGTGTATGTGAAGTTTTAGCTCAAAATATCCCACAGATAATTTTTTATAGCATAAATTTGTCACTTTTTGAGGGTGAGCAAAAACGCTCCGTTTTTGTGTGTGTCCCTTTAAATGCAAATGAGCTGCTGCTCTGAAGCAGAGGGCGGGGTTTCAAGAGCTCCTGTTAGCACATAGTGTTAGCAGCGCCGATTACCTCACGAAGACTCACTGAAAATGTCAGAACCTGTTCAGCATTTTATGTTCAAACCGGAGTCGGACAATGATGAAGAGACTCAAGAAGAAGTGACAACATGTAGAATGCAACAGGACGTTTCTGAATGGTTAGTTGCTTAATTTATGTAGTTGATGTGGGATATCTTAAAGTCATTGATTAGCATATTCTGTCATGGTATTCTATAAATCGCTCGTGTGGGAACTGTTGTAAGATCCTACAGAGCCAGGGAATATATGCTGCATGAAGATAGAACAGGTATAGTTTAGTTTAATTACGGTTATAACTTATGTTGGCATCTTGCTTTTATGACATATGACATTTGTGTTATGTACTGTATTGCAATAACATGGCCTCACTGCTTTGTTGCGTGTTCTCGGGGCCGGGTTTATGTAAATTTTAGGGTTAGTGATGTCACCAACCCAGGAAGAAACTCGTTGTAGTCCCTACCAGCCGTTTGTTGTAGTCCTTAAACAGAGAATTATTTAAAAGAAAATATCTTCCTTTGCTTTGAACTTTGAGCATTGTAACTTTGCAGATGTTGTTTGAGCTCTAACAGCAACATTACACACTAACTAAAGTTAATAAAGTGAAATCATAATCAACCACCCCTTTAATATAACTCCGATTGTGTTCATCAGAAAGAAGAAAATCATATACACTTAGGATGGCTTGAGGGTGAGTAAAGCTTGGGGTAATTTTCATAATAAAGTGAACTAATCCTTTAATATTATTTCTTGGCTGTTTTCAATCCATTGTTTCTTTCTTATCACACCCACTGATTTTATTCCTGTTGATACTCACCTCTTCTTTTGAGTTTTAATGGTACATCAAATTCCTTTGATCAAACAATCAAGCCCTTATAGGAGAACAGTGTTCGCCAACCACACCCCCATTGGAGGTCCTTGCCCCAACCCCGACTCTTATTGGTGCATAACCTCCTCCGCTACATGTGTGCGGTAGGTTGGCAGTGCAAGTATGAATTAGAGTGCTCTTTGGTACAATTCCCCCTGTGATCCGCCTGCATTCTAATTACCATTCTGGTCTGGCAGCGAAAGCACTGACCTCAACTTAAGCAGCGCCTCGAAATAGAATCTGCACGGCACTGCTCGATGGCCCCTTGTAGCTACAGCCCACAGTTCTCTCCAGTGCTCTTTTTCTGTCTCTCTCATCATCTCTTCCTCCCTCTTTTGTTATCATCTGCATCGTGCATTCCTTCTTTCTTTCCAGCAGTTGCCTCATTTCCACTCTCCATACGCCCCACTATCTCTTTCAACCTTTCTGTGTGTCTCTCTCTCTCTCCCCCTACACTTGTCTAAGTCTTCCAATTCCCTCCTACAGAAGAGCATTATTGTGTGCTCTCTCTATTAAAATAGGGAATGTGAGCAAGAGACTCAGAGCAGGAGAGAGTTAGAGAGAGCAAAGGCAGGAAGCAGCAGAAAAGAACAGCATACTCCCCCATTCTCCTCTCTAGCAGTGACAGGAAGATGAGTGGCTTTGTCGAGAAAATAAAGGTGGATAAGAAGTGCTGTTGATCACCCTTGCTCCCTTCCCCCTCGCAGTCTCCCTCACGACCCTGACTTGGCGAGCTATCACGGTCTCGACCGTTGCCTGCTGAGGCGGGGCAGTGCTAACAAACAGAAACAAACAAAGTACGATGAAGGCAGGTCAAACGGAGAAGGCTGCTTTTCCCAACAGCTTAGGAAACCTTGGCCTCAGCAATATTACGGGGAACTTGTTCCACCAACAGTACTTTGGTTTATCCTTCTTTTTTTTCTTTTTTTTATCTTCTTTTTTATCTTTCACTGGAGAATAAGATTAAAGATCAAGGCTTTTTAAGGCTTTTCATTTGTTTAATAACCGTATTTGAAAATGCAGTTCTCATACTTATAAGTTTGTTTTTAATCCTGTTTATTGTAGATTTTTTAAGAGTTTTTGACCTTCATTTTTATTTATTTATTATTATTGATTTATTTTTGACAATCATGGCAACACAACAATGTTTTAGGAGATCTCATGCAACAAAAATACTTTAAAGGGTTAGTTCATCCAAAAATGAAAATTCTGTCATTAATTACTCACCCTCATGTCGTTCCACATCCGTAAGACCTTTGTTCATCTTTGGAAAAAAAATTTGAATATTTTTGATGAAATCTGAGAGTTTTTATTTTACATCCCCATAGACAGCACTTTACCCAGCACTTTCAAGGTCCAGAAAGGTACTAAAGACATCGTATAAATAGTCAAAGTGACTGCAGTGGTTCAACCTTAATTTTATGAAGTGACGAGAATACTGTTTGAAATATACATCGGAACGCCGACTCATTATTGGCTGGCTCCTGCATCAGCATCACACGCATGCGTCGTGCTGCTCACGTGAACAATGAGTCGGCGTTCTGACGTAGAACATTGAAGCGCTGAATGTAAACAACATATGAGAATGACACAGAAGAGAAGATATTGTTGAATAAAGTTGTTATTTTTGTTTTGTTTTTGCGCACAAAAAGTATTCTCATCACTTCATAAAATTAATGTTGAACCACTGCAGTCACGCTGACTATTTTAGTACCTTTCTGGACCTTGAAAGTGTTGGTTAAATTGCTGTCTATGGATGAGTCAAATACCTCTCAGATTTCATTAAAAATATCTTAAAGGGGTCATATAATGCCACTTTTACAAGATGTAAAATAAGTCTCTGATGTCCCCAGAGTGTGTATGCGAAGTTTTAGCTCAAAATGCCCCACAGATCATTTTTTTATAGCATGTTAAATTTGTCACTTTTTGAGGGTAAGCAAAAACGCTCTGTTTTTGTGTGTCCCTTTAAATGCAAATAAGCTGCTGCTCCCAAGAAGAGGGCGGAGTTTCAAGAGCTTGTGTTAACAGCTCCCATTATGCCACACAGACTCGCTGAAAATGTCAAACTGTTCAGCATTTTATCAAACCGGACAATGATGGAGAGACTCAAGAAGTGACAACAGTAGAGTGCAACAGGATGTTTCTAAATGGTTAGTTGATGAATTTATGTAGCTGATGTGGAGTTAACTATCTTAAAGCCATTGATTAGCATATTCTGATCATTTATAAATCGCTCATGTGGGAACTGTTGTGAGAGCCAAAGAATATATGTTGCATGAAGATAGAACAGGTATAGTTTAGTTTAATTACAGTTATAAATTATGTTGTTATCTTGCTTTTATGACATGCTATTGCATTTGTGTTATGTACTGAATTACAACATGGCCTCACCCCCTTTGTTGCATGTTCTCGGGGGCGGGGGTTTATGTAAATTTTAGGGTTAGTGATTTCACTAACCCGGGAAGAACCTCGTTGTAGTCCCTACCAGCCATTTGTTGTAGTCCTTAAAAAGCGATTTCTTTAAAAGAAAATATCTCCCTTTGCTTTGGACTTTGAGCATCCTAACTTTGCAGATGTTGTTAGTGTTCTAACAGCAACATTACACACTAACTAAAGTTAAAAAAGTGAAATCATAATCAACCACCCCTTTAATCTGTGTTCTGAAGACAAACAAAGGTCTTACGGGTGTGGAACAACATGAGGGTGAGTAATTAATGACAGAAATTTCATTTTTGGGTGAAATAACCCTTTAAAATGTTCACAGCCATGCCAGGCCATTAGTTGGTGATATCGAGCTGTAGAGCTTCCATGGCCAAAACCACAGAAGAGCATTATGGGCATGCTAACAAGGAGGTGAGTTGGATTGATGTGTGTTTTTTTTTTTAGTTCAAACAGGCCTATGCTGAAAAAATGTTTTGTGGTTCAGTCTAATTCACTTTCCTCCCAGCTTGCTGTTGGGCATGAATAATTGTGGTTGAATTTGTTTGTTTGCTGATTTTATTCATGTGTGATGGCAGATGATTTATTTTTTTTTTTTTTCATTTTAAAATGATTAATTAATTGATTGTTACCCTTCTTGTATTTATTGAACCAAGTTTTATGTGGAATTTAAAGGTATTTCATGAAGTATTTATGAGATGAACATTATTTTGTATCTCATTTGGCATATATATTATTTTTTTATTCAGACTTACAGTGCATTTAGTTGATCATTTCCTGCATTCCCTGAGAATCAAACCCCTGACTTTGGTTTTGCGTGCACTATACTCTGCTGTTTGAGCTACAGAAATAAATTTCAGACTATTCTGAGCTGAAATTATATTTTCAATGTTCCTGGGCCACCTTTCCAAATTAATTACTTTCGCTTGTGGATTCTGGTCTTATCCGTCTGTCTGCGGTGAACATGATCCTGGATCAACATTCCAATCAACCAATCAGATTTGAGGGACAAGTTTACAGTTTATGTCAAGTTTAGGCTTACAACCAGGGTTAGGTGCTTCTAAATCAGTGTAATTCATCCATCATTTCCCTCTGATTTTAGATGCCCTCAAAAAATGATGGGCTCATTAGTTTGTCTGTAAACAGCACACTATTTATTGTCAACAAGGTGCAAAATTTGGTCCTCCAAAGCCACTGTCTCAGTACATTAAGCACTTATGTATGGGGATTTCTATGTGGAAGAATACAAATATTGTATTTTTAGTGGAACAGTTAAAAGGGATGTCTTTCGCATTTTTTGCTAGGTTCTGATAAAATACTCTTTTGGTTTCTGTTTCATTCCATTTCTAATTCCTGTTTTAAAATTGTTGTTAACATTTTAAGAAATGACAACTTGATATTTTAAGATCAAGAGATATTAATTTGGTTTATGAATCAACTAAAACAAAGCTATCAAAATTACACTGTTGGTTTATGCCTATATTTGATTCTCACAGGCTGGATTCTATTTGTTTATCGGTCCGTTTGCTAGTAGAGTAGCTCAACCATCATCTGATAAAGCAGGGATCAGCTTTAGAGATTTAAGGAGTTTGTATTTCTGAACAAAATAGCCTCTGTGTTGCTTTTTGATGACATTATGTATGTGAGTGGATATCTTGATGCAACTCACTTAAGTGAGGATTTGGTAGAATCGATCTTTAAGCCTTTCTGGTGGTAATACCAGCCAGTGAGTGTCTTACTAACAGCCCTCAGACAACAGAGGAGACAAATGCTTCTGATTGTTTGATTGCAGGGAGAAGAAAGAAAGAAGTGATAAAAGCTCCCTCTTCCATTTATATGTGAGTTCTTGTCCTAATCAGTAGTGAGTGATATTTGTTGGCTGAACTGTTGAGTAGCCCCACCCACCAAAGAATGTAATTGGCTCTAAATCCTGCTCTACATGACTGTATTAAATATGTTCTGACTGGATGGTTTTGTGTAGCATTACACTGCATTTTCACTTTCAGTGCGGACAGAAAATTAGCTTTTCTTTGGAAACTTAGGTTAGGACACAGTGTCTCGTCTAGAGTTTCATAAGTGATCTCAATAATGTTACAGACTGTGCTCAGATTTTCAGCATCCGTTACTCCAGTCTTCAGTGTCACATGATCCTTCAGAAATCGTTTTAAAATGCTGATTTGGTGCTCAAGAAACATTTCTTCTTATCAATGTTGAAAACAGTTGTGCTTCTTAATATTTCAGTGGAAATAGTGATTCTTGTTTTCAGGATTCTTTAAAGTTAAAATAGTAGAAACTGAATTATTTTCTTATTTAATGCGTCCTTCTTAAATAAAGGTATTGATTTAAAATGTATGTATATATATATATATATATATATATATGGGTCAATGATGTGACGGGTCATTTTTTTGTCCAAAGGCCTTAATAATAATAAAAAAAAAAGATATGACATTTAAAGTATAGGTATAAGGTAGTGCAACTAGATCTCTTTTATTGAATCCAAAAGGTTTTAATTATATTTTGCTACATATAAAGGTATTTTAAAGATTTTGAAGTGTCAAAAGGTCATTCGGTTTAACTGTCCAAAGGCCAATACTGCCATTTCATTTGTGATTCTAATATCTTAAAATGTAATGAATGTATATATATTTTTTATTCTGGCATGATTTTATAACATCATATATTAACATAGTGCAAAATGGTATTAAAATTATGAGTAGAAGTCATTGCTTTGTTATGAGAAAGAATGTCCGGAAAGATGAATTTCATTGATGTCATTCGGAGTTACCAATATAAAGGGACCATTTTGGAGCAAGTCATGCAGTCAGTATCATTCAGACACCTGCAAAGGACCACATGGTTGTGAAGCAAAGTAACTTACTCTCTTTTAACTATTTGAAAAATCAATTTTTTCACTTGCTCATACGCATGTCCTGAAACATCAGGTCATTTGGTACAACTGCTATAAAATATGGAAAATGTTGTACTATTTTAAAAACTTGTACTAAATATAAAATATTTAATTGTCCTTTTGTTAGCTAGCTAGCTAGATATAAGCCTGCTAGCATTGTTTGAAAATATCTTCATTCGGTATAACCAAAAAAGTGTCATTTCGTTAAAAAACTAAATTTTGGTTAAACCGAATGACTTTTTGGTGACAAATTTTGTCCATCTTGTAAAAAATTATAAAAGCTGTGTTAACTGATTATAAAAACCACATAATCTCATTTTTAACACTTAATAAAAGTGTTAAAAATTTTGAATATCATCAAAAAGTTTATTTCACTAATTCCATTCAAAAAGTGAAACTTGTATATTATATTTATTCATTACACACAGACTGATATATTTCAAATGTTTATTACTTTTAATTTTGATGATTATAACTGACAACTAAGGAAAATCCCAAATTCAGTATCTCAGAAAATGTGAATATTGTGAAAAGGTTCAATATTGAAGACACCTGGTGCCACACTCTAATCAGCTAATTAACTCAAAACACCTGCAAAGGCCTTTAAATGGTCTCTCAGTCTAGTTCTGTAGGCTACACAATCATGGGGAAGACTGCTGACTTGACAGTTGTCCAAAAGACGACCATTGACACCTTGCACAAGGAGGGCAAGACACAAAAGGTCATTGCAAAAGAGGCTGGCTGTTCACAGAGCTCTGTGTCCAAGCACATTAATAGAGAGGCGAAGGGAAGGAAAAGATGTGGTAGAAAAAAGTGTACAAGCAATAGGGATAACCGCACCCTGGAGAGGATTGTGAAACAAAACCCATTCAAAAATGTGGGGGAGATTCACAAAGAGTGGACTGCAGCTGGAGTCAGTGTTTCAAGAACCACTACGCACAGACGTATGCAAGACATGGGTTTCAGCTGTCGCATTCCTTGTGTCAAGCCACTCTTGAACAACAGACAGCGACTGAAGCGTCTTGCCTGGGCTAAAGACAAAAAGGACTGGACTGCTGCTGAGTGGTCTAAAGTTATGTTCTCTGATGAAAGTAAATTTTGCATTTCCTTTGGAAATCAGGGTCCCAGAGTCTAGAAGAAGAGAGGAGAGGCACACAATCCACATTGCTTGAGGTCCAGTGTAAAGTTTCCACAGTCAGTGATGGTTTGGGGTGCCATGTCATGTGCTAGTGTTGGTCCACTGTGTTTTCTGAGGTCCAAGGCCAACGCAGCCATATACCAAGAAGTTTTAGAGCACTTCATGCTTCCTGCTGCTGACCAACTTTATGGAGATGCAGATTTCATTTTCCAACAGGACTTGGCACCTGCACATAGTGCCAAAGCTACCAGTACCTGGTTTAAGGACCATGGTATCCCTGTTCTTAATTGGCCAGCAAACTCGCCTGACCTTAACCCCATAGAAAATCTATGGTGTATTGTGAAGAGGACGATGCGATATGTCAGACCCAACAATGCAGAAGAGCTGAAGGCCACTATCAGAGCAGCCTGGGCTCTCATAACACCTGAGCAGTGCCCCAGACTGATCGACTCCATGCCACGCCACATTGCTGCAGTAATTCAGGCAAAAGGAGCCCCAACTGCTCATACTTTTCATGTTCATACTTTTCAGTTGGCCAAGATTTCTAAAAATCCTTTCTTTGTATTGGTCTTAAGTAACATTCAAATTTTCTGAGATACTGAATTTGGGATTTTCCTTAGTTGTCAGTTATAATCATTAAAATTGAAAGAAATAAACATTTGAAATATATCAGTCTGTGTGTGTATAATATACAAGTTTCACTTTTTGAATGGATTTAGTGAAATAAATCAACTTTTTGATGATATTCTAATTATATGACCAGCACCTGTATGTATGTATGTAT
>RJVU01075617.1:2923939-2983869 GCA_003731715.1 Anabarilius grahami | reverse complement strand
GTATGTATATATATATATATATATATATATATATATAGCACATCAGTAATGAAAGTGTATGTCTGCTGCACTGCAGAAAAGAAATCCATCTGCAACCAGTCATAACAGTTGAAGAGAATTTCAGTCACGCTTTTCCTTACTGACCTCATTATTGTCACTGTTACAGTTGCAGTAGAGTGAGTACTGGAGAAATGAGTCTTTGGTACAAGTTTCTGTTTTTGGATGACTAAATTCATGACATCATATTACAATAAAAAGCTTGTCATTGTTCTCCTCAGTAAGCTAGGCTTGTTGAAGGGCTATCGCCTAATTCTCTTTCTCTTTCTCTTTCTCTCTCTCTCTCTCTCTCTCTCTCGCCATACCCTACCTCAATCATTTTAAGAGACCGAGAGGTTCTCCTCTGTCTGAATCAATTATTGAATTGCCGCCTCTTGAGAAGCGTCCAACACTAGGAGGTATAAATCTGTAACAATCTGGACCATTACAAGATTATACTCAAACCTGATGTATTGTGACCCTACAAGCACTCTCTCTCTCCCACACGCACACATACATATAAATGCACAGAGCTGCTCTGAATTAGTAGCAAGGCAGAAATCAAGGCACATACAAACCTTTGATGAGTCGCTGTGGTTTAATCTACTGTCAGAAGCTTGAGAGGAAGCAGTGAGAGCGAGTTGGTGTGAGTGTTTGTGTGGCTCAAAGATGATTTTAACTAGAAGCTTGGACTATCCTTTCTACTTCTCAAGGAGCCAATTACTATTTAATAGCATCTCCATTGCCAGCTGTGTTTGTGCACACACATGAGTTGGAGTGTATGTTCTGTATGATTCTCCAAAACATTAGCTCTGTTCCAAAATCTAGCTTCCTTGCTAACATTATTTCTACTAAGACAGCGTGCTAACTTTAATGGAACCTCATGTGACTGATATTGAACACTGTAGTCAACAACTTGATCACTATTATGGCACTCTTTATTTGAACTCACGTTAGAATTCAGTAGGGTTTGACATTAGCATGCTGCTAAGCTAAGAGTACATGACTTTTGTAAGCAAAAAAAGAAATTCCTCAATCCATGATAATTTAGATTGTTGTAATCAACATTACTGTTGACTCTGTCCACCATTTTAGCAGAGTTAATCGCAATGCATCATGTGATTGCCTTGTCTGTGATGGATACATGTAGTGCAGCCTTACACCATGTCCTAGCCTGACACGGCAACAAGCAACAAAAGGTATCTTTTCCATGTCAGTCAGTTTTTGTTCTAACCAGCCTCAAGAGGGGGTTCTGTTTTAGGTTCTTTTTCTGTGACGTTGCAGCTGGAACAACAACAACATAATAAAATTTTTGACTGATAATCTCATGTACTGGTTATGTGCTTTATTTAATGTTAAAAGAATGATATGTGAGTGTGATTATCATTTGCGTGACTTTTTTTTTTTTTGCCGTTTTTGCTTTTTATTTGATAGGACAGTGTAGATTTTTGACAGGGCGCGAGTGGGAGAGAGAAGGGGGCGGGATCCGGAAAGGTCCTCGAGCCGGGACTCCCGGGGTGCCCGAAGCACAACCGTGCCATATGTCGGCGTGCTGCTCACTAGGCTATCGCCGCCGACATTTTGTGTGACTTTTATAGCTTTACTGAAAGGAAACAAGAACCTTCCAACTGTGAACTCAGTGTGAAGGGTATTCTACGACAAAGATTGTTTCAGTCACTTAGTATGTATTTTTTATAATGTTAAAATGGTGTCATTTTTATGAATTTGATTATGTACTTATCTATTTCATTGTGAGTTCAGTGTGCATGCAGAGAGAGACCGCCCACACACTCTACTGATTGGTTAAAATTTTGTCTGAAATTTTGCAAATGTGACCGCACCTTTTGAATTTGGCCAAAAAGGTGTCATCTTCTACAGCAATATAATTTATTAAAAATACCATCTACCTTTTGAAACAGCATGCTTCTTATGCCTATAATAATTTTGTCAAGGTATGCAGCTCACTTTGGAAAAGAGCCTGTTTTGTTGATTTATTATGTGTTCTCTTGTTTTATTTTTTCATATGTAAGTTAGTTAATTCGGCCATTAAGGCATTTTTAAAATCTTAAATATAGGTTAACATATTTATGTAGTCCTAAAGGCCCAAAGCTGTACAAAGCGTGTGCACACACATGTATAGATTACACACAGTTTGTGCATGTCAGTATGGTTTTAAAGAGTTGTGTGCTTTCCTCCCTCTCTCTTTCTCCTCTCTCCAAACCCCTAAAACCAAACACATTTTCCCAAAGAACGATGATGTTTGCTTTAAAGCCAGCATTAATTACCCAGAAGCCATTGGGTTGAATTCTTAAACAGTATGGATCAATATGGGTTATAAAAAGGCTGTTTGAGGGGGAGTTGTGTTACAAACCTGCTCCTTCTATGACTCAGTGATGTTGGTGTAGACAAATGATTTTATAGCAGTAAGTGTATTTATAAAGCTACTTATATAGTATTTTAACTGCATATATATATAATATATACACACACCAATCAGGCATAACATTATGACCACTGACAGGTGAAGTGAAAAACACTGATTATCTCTTCATCATGTCAACTGTTAGTGAGTGGAATATTTTAGGCAGCAAGTGAACATTTTGTCCTTAAAGTTGATGGCAACGGGGGCATTTGAACCAAGGCTCATTGATACACGTGGGGAGCGAAGGCTGACCCATGTGGCCCGATCCAACAGATGATCTACTATAGCTCAAATTGCTCAAGAAGTTAATGCTGGTTCTGACAGAAAGGTGTTCGAATACACAGTGCATCACAGTTTGTTGCGTATGGGGCTGCATAGCTGCAGACCAGTCAGGGTGCCCATGCCGACCCGTCCACCGCCGAAAGCGGCAACACTGGGCACGTGAGCATCAGAACTGCACCACGGAGCAATGGAAGAAGGTGGCCTGGTCTGATGAACCACGTTTTCTTTTACATCACGTGGATGGCCGGGTGCGTGTGCGTCACTTACCTGGGGAACACGTGGCACCAGGATGCACTATGGGAAGAAGGCAAGCCGGCGGTGGCAGTGTGGAGTCCATGCCTCGATGGGTCAGGGCTGTTTTGGCAGCAAAAGTGTTTAAAAATAACAAATTAGTGCACAGGGATCAGCTTTCTGTCTCTGTACCTTTGCTGCAAGGACTTCCTGCCTGTCTGATTTCAATTTCTTGCTTTACATCCTGTGGACAGAGACTTATTTCCTTTAGACAGTGAACAGCATCTCTTCTCTGGTGCAAAATATTTACCATTTCACCAGCTAAGCTCTGACGGCAGACAGTAAATTTCAGGGACAATGGTGCTATAAACGCTTATATCATTGAAATGGGTACACCAAGCCATTTCCACTGCTGAATCAACACCTCATGCTCCATTATGTGAATGTTTTATGCTAGGTTATTGAATAAACAGCCTCAATGCAGAAATTGTATAATCTAATAACTGAACTGTTTAGCTAAGTGCACACTGTGATTTTTGCCACAATTTTGCTGTCTGAAATAACTTTAAGGGATCGTAATAGATCATCACTGGACAGAATCAGTTTAAATGAATCAGTTTCAATTCATCTTAGCTGGATGCACCGATACCATTTTTTTAAGGACCGAGTACGAGTACCGATGCTTTTTTCTAGTACTCGCCGATACCTATACCTATACATTTATTAATTTCTCTCTTTCTTTTTTTTTGATGTTGCAGTTTTCCAAGCACAACAAAATGAGACTAATGAATGTGGACAGCTTCTTTATTATTACTCTAATAAAAAAAGTAATTTTTATGTGCTTGTCACAAACTTAAAGAACAAAAATTTCACAGTGTCCAATAACCTTCAAAGGGCATAATTACCAATATATATTATTGTTTTTATATAAAAAGAAATTTACAACAAATTACAAACAATACAACAAATACTACAGAGATACAAATTAAATAAACTTGTTTTTCAGATACAGTAGGTTTATTAACCATGTATACATTTATTTAACATATTTTGTTGTTTTATTAACATTAATGACAAATATAGGCTACGGTCCCTTTAAGACCGAATCCATGGATACTGA
The DNA here is from genome assembly GCA_003731715.1 of Anabarilius grahami. Taxonomy (NCBI): domain Eukaryota; kingdom Metazoa; phylum Chordata; class Actinopteri; order Cypriniformes; family Xenocyprididae; genus Anabarilius; species Anabarilius grahami. The sequence goes on along the minus strand of RJVU01075617.1, from coordinate 2,979,778 downwards.
CACATATCCTGTTTTCTCCAAAATGTTTACGTCCACTTAAGCCATAACCTACGGTGTCCGAGAGAGCTCAACGTGCTGCAAATGAAGAAAACGCATGCAAATAGAAAAAACATCAGCAAATAAAGAAAACGTCTTCATCAGTTTGACAACACATGTGCTGCAAAAGTCCACAACACATGCAACTAGAGAAACACGCTGCAAAAGTCCACAACACATGCAAGTAGAGAAACACGCTGCAAAAGTCCACAACACATGCAACTAGAGAAACGCTCTGTAAAAGTCCACAACACATGCAAATAGAGAAACACGCTACAAAAGTCCACAACACATGCAAATAGAGATCTATTTGCATGTGTTGTGGACTTTTTCAGCGCTTTTTTCTATTTGCATTGTGTTGTGTTCTTTTGCAGCGTGTTTCTCTATTTGCATTGTGTTGTGTTCTTTTGCAGCGTGTTTCTCTATTTGCATGTGTTGTGGACTTTTGCAGCGCTTTTCTCTACTTGCATGTGTTGTGGACTTTTGCAGCACATTTCTCTAGTTGCATGTGTTGTGGACTTTTGCAGCGCATGTGTTGTCAAACTGATGAAGATGTTTTCTTTATTTGCTGGTGTTTTTTCTATTTGCATGTGTTTTCTTCATTTGCAGCGCGTTGAGCTTTCTCGGCCACCATAATAACCGACTGTATTTACATGAGATACTCCACACGATGGACATTTTGACAACTATGTGTGCATTTGACCCTATGATTTGACCATTCAGGCGCGAGGAGAACTGGGATCGCGCGCAAGAAAGAGAGAGAGCGCATGCGAGAGAGAGAGCGCTTCTGGTCTGTGTCATTCAGCGCGATTCCGCCTATCCCACCTTCACTAATCGATAACGAATTGCGATTGAAAGCATGAAGTTCGCAATGTGTGTGTTGTCATCATTAATTTTGAAGTATTTCCACACCTCTGAGGCTGACATTGTTTCTGCTGCTGCCGCCGGTGTCTCTGTGCACGGAAAATTCTGTCAGTTACGTCATGTGAGGTATCGGTCTTTGGTATCGGGGGTATTTTTGCGAGTACGAGTACAAGTACATGAACTTGGTGCTCAGCATTTGGGCCAGTCTCCCAGACACAGACTTTAGTCACAAAATCACAGCCAGACTCTAGTCCCAAGCAAAATGACTCTCATAATGAACATTCTTCATGTGAATAGCTTCTTAGACTAGAACTAATCTGGCAAAGTTTTCTTGGGAGCATCATTCGGAGAGTAGAATAATCACATCATTTCCTAGATTGTGACAAACACTAATGGATCACAGATTTGATAAATCACTACAGCCTACGCATCAAACATCAACACATGCAGTTTACTCACCATATGTGCACAGCATATGCGATGATTTGTGTGTAAAAAGTCTTTTTGTCCCTTTTCGTTATATTTGCAACATGTTCTCCAACCAATACGACCATATAGGTCGTTTGTCACTTCCCTGAAATACGACTCATAGGAGCGTTTACTAAAGTGGCGCCCCTATTGGCAACAGGGGCGCCTTTTATCTGCATCATATTTCGGGTTTCGCGTAGCTCAACTGGTAGAGCATTGCAATAACAATATGCAATCATGTGATCATGCGATCGTGGGTTCGATCCCAGGGAACACATGTGCTCATAAAGTGTAAATGTACTATGAATCACTAAGGGTAGGTTTAGGGGTGGGGTGGGTGTAGTCATTAATAAAAATTAGTTTTGGTAAATGGAAATAGGAGAAATGGTGTAAAAAGTCCACACACTGCATTTAAATGAACACGCATTTTGATTGGTAATGACAGTCATACGTCATTTCATGACGACAGACGTAACACGACACTGTCATTATTTTTACGCCCACTAGAGGGCGCATGACTTCAAAACGTAAATATAGGTCATAATATGGTGCTTAAAAAACGACCTATAGGGTCGTTTTTTTTGGAGTACGGTCTGTATATTTCTTAATATTCAATTTGAATTTCAAAGACTGGAAGGCTGTGATTCACTTTGTTTTCTATTGCTTTTGAGCCCAAAGCAATAGAAAGCAAACAAATAAATAAATATATAATCAAAAACTAGATTCGAAAGTGCATTCAATTGAATTGCCTAAACCCCTTTTTCCACAGTTCCCATCACTGTGGCGTCTCACTTTCTGTAATGTGCCAGAAATGAACTTATCTCTTATTTTTTTCTTTCTTTCTTTCTCTTTTTCTTTCTTTCTTTCTTTCTTTCTTTCTTTCTTTCTTTCTTTCTTTCTTTCTTTCTTTCTTTCTTTCTTTCTTTCTTTCTTTCTTTCTCTCTCTCTCTCTCTCGCTAACTACTCTCTCTCTAATGGACAGCTGCCTTTCTCCAAATGCCACTTCAAAATGTTTTCCTTTAAATTGTAGTTAAAGCCAACTAAACCAGATTATTCAAGTATCCATATAATTTAGATTAGCAAAAGTGGCATTTTAATTCATTTTTCCTATACTTTCAATTCATGTTGACTATAAGAAAATTACTTTAGACCCCATTCATGGGTCACCAGATAGCCACACTGGTAGAACCCTCTGGAAAACCTCTGTGTGCCCTTTAGAAAAGGACAGTTCTCTGAGGAACGTTATAAAATAAAACCCAATCTAAAAAGCAAGTTTTCACAAGAACCCCAAAGACTAAGTTGTTCCTAATGTAGCCTATTTTCATCTCAAAGTAAACATAATTCAAATATAGGAAATAGTCACATTGCGAGATATAATTTCAAGTTATGAGTTGCATGTCGCAATTACATGAAACGAAATCGCAGTTGTGAGACACACAGTCACCTTGTGCGGAAATAAAATTACAATTATGTGAAATAAAGTAGCAATTAGCTTATTATTTTACATTTTTATTACTCTGAGGCAGTAACAGTCTTCTTTAGTTCCTCCAGTAACTCTTCAATAACAATTTAAAAAAGTTTTGAGGCACTGAAATATTGAAGTTCTTGAGTACGCCTGTAGGATATTTTAAGCACATTCAAATGGTGCCTATAGGTTTTCCAGAGGGTTCTTTCACTGTTACTGTCCGAGTATTCTCAAATAATGCTTCAATAATTTATTTTTAGTGTTGTTTTCTTTATTAATTATTGCTCTGAATCACTCATAATTTACTGATCATCGTTTCTAAACAGAATGATCGTCTTTCTTCTGTGGCAAACAAAAGTAGATGAAAGAAGTGAATATTCATGCTACTGATACAATGTAAGTGAATAGAAATATCATTTGCACAAGCCATATTGACTATTTTTTTGTACTTTATGCTGTGTATTTGGAGCTTGTCCCTATTGTGTTTCAATGATATTCTACAAATTTTTATTTAACAAAAATGGAGAGTATTTATATATTAAATGAACGATTATTCATTTTGTGATTCCAGAAGTTTCAAGAACTGTATGTTGTTTGAATAATAACAATAGTTGTTTATTTTTAGTTACTGATTTAAAAGGTTATTGATGTTTATATGTTTATATATTTTTTTTTTTATTTTACTAAGTAATCCTGCAGCCCCCTTGGAAATTTGCTGAGCCCCTATGCTGGATAATGTTCCCCTGTTTGAGATCCACAGATATAAAGGGAAAAAATAACACAATGAAAGGGTTAGTTCACCCAAAAATGAAAATTCTGTCATTAATTACTCACCCTCATGTCGTTCCAAACCGGTAAACCTTTGTTCATCTTTAGAACAAAAATGAAGATCTTTTTTTTTAATGAAATATGAGAGCTTTCTGTCCCTCCATTGACAGCCTACGCAACTACCACTTTTAAGCCCCAGAGAGGTAGTAAAGACATCATAAAAGTAATGTGACCCAGGTGGCTTAACCTCATTTTTATGAAGTGACGTGAGTGCTTTGTTTGCGCATAAAAACAATTTATAAAAATAATTAAATATGAATCTCCAACGTGCATTCATGAGAGCACCATGACGCATGATGCAAGAGTAGACGTTTTTGTGTGAACACATGTTGGAGATTAATATTTTATAAATAAAGTGGTAAATTATGTTTTTTGCGCAAAGAAAGCACTTGTGTTGCTTCATAAAATTAAAGTTAAACCACAGGAACGACATGAGGGTGAGTAAATTTTTTTTCGTTTTGTTTAGTTTTTTGGGGTGAACTAACCCTTTAACCTCTATATAGTCTATACATGTGAAGTTTGGAAAGGAACTGTAATAATAATAGTAATAGGGCGCATTCACATTCTTTTAGCATATTGAAACTGCTGTCCTGAGTGAAGTTTTTCATTGAAATTGGAATAAAGGGAGCATTAAAACAAGGCTAGAAAATAGATGAGAGCCTTAACGATCCAGTCATAAACTACTGATAAATTATTGGCCTTATGTTCTGTAAAATATCAATGTGCGAATAAACTGACTACCTCATGACCTGATTATGGGGACCTTTAATGTTATTATCACAGGCCTGACTGTAATTCTGACAATTCTGTCTCGCACACTGCAAATTTTGTGTGTGAGAGTGAGAGAACGGGGTTACTATCTCTTTACCATTTCTGCGATAATGAGATCTCAGTCTACCTCTCCCCCCACAATACTGACACGCACTGCATTCTCTCCAGGCCTCCTTAATTACATTGTGCCTCATAAACCTCTAAACCTGCCAAATAAACACTCTCTCCAAGGACCAGACACTGTACTTTCCACAGCGGAGAGAATTTCTGTGAAATTCAGACTGTGTGAATTGATATGGCCGATGAGTGCCTTCCTCTTTCTTTTTTTCAGCTTATGCCAATAAATTCAATATTCATAGTAATGGAGTGTGTGTATGCAATATGAAGAATTTAAACTGGTTCTTTATTGGCCTTTTACTGAATCTAAACTTAAATAGACCTGCGGAAGATTAGGAAGCAGACAGGGAGAGTGAGAATGAACGAGAGAGAGAGAGAGAGTTGAAAGCGTGGCTGATGTGGAGGCTGTTAAAGTGAGTGCTTTGAGGAAACATATGAGTTGATTTAGCCGACTGACTGAGTTTCAGAACGGATATCATGCCATGTGCGCTCACAGGTTGTTTACGTTAGCACTTACTGGATTAGTGTTGGAGATAGCGTCACTATCCCGTCTGTCTGGATTCAGACCTGCGTTAAATGCACATCTCTCTGAGTTGTTTGAGCTCAGGTGTGTGGTGTACAGTGGCCCCAAAGTATACTTTAAAAATGTATAATTTCTTCACATTAGATAAAAAAAATAAAATAAAACCTACTGGTATCTACAAACAAATTATGCAAAAAATGTTTTGCTTTTATTCAGAAAACTTTTTTTTCTATCATTTTTAATTACATTTAAGCTGTATTAAAGGTATATTTCTTTATTTTAATATACTACACAGCTTATTAAATTGAATTAAAAAAAAAAAGAATAAAATTATACATGATATATAATTTTAATAATATACCTTAATGTGACTGTGCATATTTTCACAAGATTCACAAAGTTTTTAACTAATTTAGCTGAGGGTGAATATAAAAAAAAGGATTTGTGTTCATAGGAAATTTGGAGAATTATCTTTGAAATCTCTGTGAAGCTTGTATCTAATTTGTGGCCTGCGGTTACTGATTAAACTAGGCCCATGAATCATGGACCTTAGAGAACATGGTGTTCTTACTTTTAATCAATTGGACCGAAGGTCATATTAGTGGATGCATGGACTCAGATATGCTCAAGTTTACCCATGTGTCCTTCCTAAAAGATAAACTACACCTGTGTGTGTAACACATTAAATCAACAGGTACACGTTACACTAATATTTAGCAATCAAATGTATTGCATACTTTTGTCTTAATTTTGAATGGTATGTCAATTGGTACCAAACTACGGTTGTTGTTTTTTTCTTTGATAAAAATAGTACTTGTGCTGTTGTTCTTAATAATTGCTACTTTGATATTTTTTATCTTGGGCATTAATTTTAACTGTGGCATTCATGTTTAAAAATGATCACAGTATGTCTGAGTGTATGTTTGTTGTCTGTTATGGGCTCAGACTACATGATAGTTTTGTCTGTTACGATAGTCACTGTGTCAGATTATGTGACTTCGACTCCTAGATTTTTTTTGTGTTGTAGACAAGAAACATGTCAGGCTACACATTGCTTCCCGACCAATCATTGCTTGCCATCTTTGACGACGTGTGTGTGAAAAGGCGGAACTAGTGTAACAGACGTAGACTAGTAAGAGCTGTGCGTGTAAACCTCACTCCCCTGAACTCAAGAGGCGACTGACGCAAGAGACTGTGGTCTTTAGCCTCCTTGTTAGAGCACCCGACACCTATGCCAGCGGAACTAGGTTTGAGTCCCACTTAGAGCGGGTGGTTCGAACAGGAGGGGTTACATTGGTGCCGTGACCTGGATGGGAGTGATGTTTAGGGGGGTTGAGTGAAACAGACGTAGGCTAGTAAGAGCTGTGTGTGTAAACGTCACTCCCCTGAACTCAAGAGGCGCTCTAGCGACTGATGTTAGAGACTGCGGTCTTTAGCCTCCTTGTAAGAGCGCCCGACTCCCATACCAGCGGAACTAGGTTTGAGTCCTGCTTAGAGTGGGCGGTTCGAACAGGAGGGGTTACATTGGTGCCGTGACCCGGATGGGAATGAGGTTTAGGGGGGTGAGTGAAACAGACGTAGGCTAGTAAGAGTGTGTAAACCTCACTCCCCTGAACTCAAGAGGCACTCTAGCAACTGATGCTAGAAACTGTGGTCTTTAGCCTCCTTGTTAGGGCGCCTGACTCCCATGCGGATGGACCGGAGTTCGAGTCCCGCTTAGAGCAAGCGGTTCAAACAGGAGGGGTTACGGAAACAAGAGCGTAAACAAACAGTGGCTACCAAAGTGTCGTGTTTTGTGCTGGCCCAGAAAAGAAAAGCCATAGCTCCACAAACCTTTCCACCAATGCATAATTTAACCTAGCAGCACCAATACTATCATCTCTCTTTCTTTTTGCCATATTTGAAAGCTGTGTACAGAATAGTTTGCTCCTATTGGTCAATGTCACAGATGTGATGAAACACTTTGTGGAGGACCGAAAAAAATTAAACATGCTAGTCTTTTTGTCGGGACATTGTGAAGCAACACAGATGCGATGTCAGTTGTTATTCAATATGACACACTATATGAGATAAAATGATCAATTCTTGTGTCCCAATGCCCATTGTTGTTTATGAATCACCAAGACACCCCACATCAAACGGATCATGCCAAAATCGGGCTGATATCATGTAGTCTGAACCCGACATTATTCTAATGGTTGCAAGTTGATGTATACAGACATAGAAAGCTCTATTTTACATATAGCAATACATGCATATTTGAATTCACTCGGTTTACTTTATAAAATGTGTGTTTTGAATATTTCTGGTTTTATTCTGGGTATATTTCTTGGTTTATTTGGTATGATTGTGACTGTTTTTCTGGTCTGTATCTGTGTAATTAAAATGTGTGTGTTTATGTGTGGGTGTTTTTTTTTTTTTTTTTTTTTTTTNTTTTTTTTTTTTTACTTGTTAAAATACTTTTTTAAGTGAAATTTGTGTGTGTGTGTGTGTTTAGGAGAAAAATAATGTAACGGATACTGTGTGTAATAGATGAAAGAGATTCGGATGCTGTGTTCTGAAGACCAAGAATCCCCCCATGACACCCAACAAATTACGTGCCTCGGTTTTCCAATGTCAGAGCGTGAGTGCCGACCATTAATCAAACCAAAACTTTCCAAGAGCTGTAATTATGCTAATGAACCTTACTCATCTCACTCTCCTCACTTACTCATTGGCCTTCCCTGGGGTCAGAACATCGGTTTTCTTTTGTAGTGTGGCCTTCCAGAATTATTATTCCAGAGACGTTGGGTTCACCTGATTGGTCATTCCTAATGGGAATGCCGTCTAACTGAATTCATACGAACACAAGGTTAATTTAGAGACCATGTTATATACAGGAGCTGACAGAGCCGGGTTTAAAAATCATCTGTCTCATCCAAAAACAACAACGGGGTGAATATCACATCATGAAATGGGTCATTTTTCACTCCAAAATCAAAGGAAGAAAATAAGAAATTAGCATAAAGAAAATGAAGTCTATTTTTAGGACTATTAAATCCTAAAGGATTAGTTGAATAAATGACATATTCATTTTTGGATTAACTTTAATGGTCTTAAAATAGACTTCATTTTCTTTATGCTAAAATAACAACAACAACAAATTATTCTAATTTTGTGGTAAAAATATGACCTGACACATATTTAAACAAGTGAAAAAAAAAAGAAAAAAAAAAAGATCTGTACTCACAAAAAGTTTGGAGAACTATCTTTGAGATCTCTGGGAAAATTGTACAGTATCTGTCAAGTAATTTGTGGCCTACGGTTACTGATTAAACTGAATCCAGGAATGGTGGGCCTTAGAGAACAGCACTGTTTATCCATCTCTGCCCGAATACACAACGTCGAAACACTCAGGGCTGTACTCATTCCTCCAGAGAGAAATCCACAGCTCTATCCACATAACACTGTGAGTATGTCTGATATCTGTCCACCCTCTCCTCTCGTCTCCTATCCTGTCCTCGCTGAAATTGTTTTTAACTCAGTGACGGCTTGAGAGGCCATTAAAGCGACACACACACACATGTGTTGACTCACACACAAACAGACAACTTCCCCAATTCAGAGGCCTTACTGTAGAGTCTCAGCAGATACAAGCCTGCTAGACCAAAAATCAATACTGTGGAATTGTCACAGCAGTCCTTAGAGAGTCCTCTGCTGCCAAGTAGGGGTCCGGTTCATGGAAGACTATGTGAATTCCCACTTACTGATTCTTTATTCTCTGAGGGGACCATCCTAACATTGCTGCCTACTCCTGTTTTTCTTTGACACGTTTTTTGGCACTATGCTTTTGACATTTTTACTGTATAACGCCATGTTTGTAAATATATGTGTGTGTGTGTGTATGTGTTTTTATTCCAAGGAGATCTATATTAGCTAGAGATAGCTATCAGTTAGCATCATGTTAACTATGAAATCATAGCAGGATCCCTGGAAATATGATTTCAAATCTGCCATCTTTGCTCATAGGCACTCAGTTCCACCGGCAAATTGTTTTTGAGCCTGTTACTAATTCTTCTGGAGCTAATAGGTGTGTTTGACTTCATGGGGCTCTGCGCAGATGATCAGCATCTGACATGAAGCAGTGCACGCTGGTTAGATATTTTGTTTGTAGATGGCACCATGTCACTCTGTCATTTGCTAAAGTACCTCACAAGGTATTCGAGAGCAGTCGACTGGCTCATTCTGCACTGCTTCTCCAGAGCAGTTGCACAAGCTCTGCATGAAGACGTCACAGCTATTTCCAACGCTATCTCATGACCAATTCATACGTATTTTACGAGGTGGCTTTTTTTTAAACCCCAGTGACTAATAGGTTTAGGGCCAGGGTTAGGGGAAGGTCATTCGTGCGAATTCATACGAATTTGGCAACTCATAAAATGCGTACGATTTAGCAAAAAACGTATGAATTCGTACAAGTGAGGTTGTACGAATTTCGTACGAATTAGCCACCTCATAAAATACGTACAAATTGCTGTGAGATCGGGTTGGATATTTCATGATTGGCCGGATTCACCACTGACAACAATAAAAAAATTTGTGTCTATTCTAACATTCAGTTCCGCTAGTGCTCGCAAAATCGTGTTTTTATAATGGTAACAGCTCTTTTCATGTAATATTAACCCTTTCAAGCGTGAGTTTAAAATATTCTAACTGACCGAGTGAGTTTTTTTTTAAGGCGAATGTTATTTTAGAACATTTGCCCTTATTATTTCCATGGCAACACGTCATGCCTTCCCCTCCGTTACGTAATTAAAGCTGCGACAGTTGAGTGCATAAAGTGTCCAACATTCCACACCTCCATTTTTTTGTTAATTTAGTCCATCATCCGGGTAATTAAAGTGTACTTTTTCTTTTTGGAATTTTCAGTGTGAACACACTACTTGCACTATTTATACTTAAAAACGTCATAGAATAGTGCATAAGTACGCAAATTGGGACGCACCTACTGTATGACAGATGGATCGCTATTATTTTGTTTTTCCTTTTTTATTTAAAATATTCACAAACTTGCTTACCATGTCATCAACTATCTGATATTCGGATTCTCAAATATGTGTAAGTGAGTGTGTTTTGTCGTTTAAAAACCTTTATAAATGATCTTTATCTTGATCTATAACGCAAGATGGGTGCCGCACTGCCGCCATCTTAGTTTGCAGAGTCCTGTCAGTTGGATTTACAGCAGGTGAATTCATCAGTTTCTCCTGAAATGTATGCAAGTAAGTGGCTGATGAACTGGAAGAATAATAGCGTAAACTTCACAGTTACTTAGGCCCATTATGTGTGTCTGATATGAATAAATGTCGGCAAATTATTTTTGAATGGATTGTTATTGCTGCTTCCACTGATGTCTGACATCAGTGTGTATTTTATAAACTCTAAATGTATTGTTTTACTGGTGCTTATGCATATTCAAATGTCTGAAACCTTAAAAAAAACATTATGTGGCTGAAAACACTGCATAGTTGTGATATATGACAAGCGCTGAGCGCGTCCATCTCGCAGCCAAAGCGCAAAAACACAGTTTGAATCTGGCAGTTATGTGACGTAGCTGAACGTTCTAAATCCCATATGTGAGACCGTACCACTCAAAAGGTTAAAGGGTTAGTTCACCCAAAAATGATAATTCTGCCATAATTTACTCACCCTTATGTTGTTCCAAACTGAGTATTTTGAATAATGTTGGTTAACCAGACAGTTGACGGTGGCCATTGACTTCCATATAGGGAAAAAAATATGGTTACCAATATTCTTCAAAATATGTTCTTTTGTGTTCAACAGAAAGCAGAAACTCATACCCATTAGAACAACATAAGGGTAAGTAAATGATGACAGAATTTATTTTTTTCTGTGAACTATTCCTTTAATGTTATATTGTGTCATGTTTCTCAAAATAAACTGATACATAGTATAGACTACACTTTATTGGTATATAAATATTATAGGCTTATTTATGTACTGCTTAATACAGTGCCTGTATGTACAAGAATAAAGTATTGAATTAAAATATACAATTTAAAATCTGTCATCTTTGCTCATAGGCACATAGTTTCACTAGCAGTTTGTTTTTGACCCTATCACCTGAGCCAAAAATGCCATATGACTAAATTCTCTGGAGTTAATTTCTCACTATTGACTCTCCTGAGCTGTTACGGAAAAGCAGCAGACAACAAAACTGTTTGTCACTTTCTCATTTTTAAGATCCTTTCTAAACCAGTTGGGCACTGGCAAAACATCTGCTATAATATGATAATGAAATATTTCTGATTTAAATTTTGGCAGAATACACAGCTAATTTTGAATGGCTGTCAATGGAGAAAGATGCTTTTTGCTGCCAGATGGTGTAGTTACGGCATCTACCAGCAGGGGTTAACAGTGCAATGCTAGCTAGCAAAACCTTTGCCCTTTTGTATATCCAAGTATATGTGCATGTGTGTCATGTATTTTCCTCAGCTGCCCATTGGGTGAAAGTATTACCATAATTAAGATCTTGGATGCTTAGGGAAAGACCTTATGAGTCGGGGAAGATAAGCCTAAATGAGGGAAATTGAGTTTGACATTTGGTGTGTGTTAGTGTGCGTTTGTATTTGAGAGAGACGCTGAGAGTGTGTGTGTGTGCGTGAGTGAGAGAAAGACTGGACCCTTGCTGGTGCAACAAGTCCTGTTCCAGATGTGTCTCAGCATGACTGTGGCCTGCCCTGTGAAATGGTCACTGCTGGACAGAGAGGGATATTAGCAGCACATCTGTCCAGCTGTCCAATGAAAACTTATGCATGTGTGCTTTTAAACTGAAGCCATCTATATACGCTTCACATGGTTTAGCTCGTTCTTAGATTAACATTATAGTCCTGGAACAACATTTCTATTGTTTCTATAAATCCGATTTTACATTTAGAGCATTAGAGTGCTGTTGCTTGAGCTTCAACCTCTTTCCTTTGGATTTTTCAAACTATGATTAGGGTTAGCCCCAGGGACTTCAAGTCTCTTTCATATGATGATAATAGGAATGCTTCCCACTAGTGAAACCAAAGCCCTATATAACACTTTTACTGACTGTTCTTATGAGACCAAATTAGAGGCAGTATCACTAGATGTCTATCATCATCAGTGAACTGTTACAGAAAAAAAGTTAAATAACTCAATTAATAAAACTTCAATAATTCAATAAAACATTGGTTGGGGGTCTCTTTGTTAACGAAGAGCCTGGGAAGTCTATGATTGCTTTATAGAAATGTTGTTCCAAGACCAGCGAAGGGCTTTGATCCAGGAATACGTGCTACTTGTCTAAAACATACAGTGTATGTTACTGTATATGATATACATTTTTTTAGCCCTCCTTGCCTTTCTTCTCTTTGTTTCTCAGTAATGGATGTATCATAGCACTGGTGCGTGATGTGGGTGGGAGTGGAGTGGGTTGGAGGGAATGAACACATCATCGCTCGGAGCGGGGAGTAGGCTTGACCTCTTTGATCTGCAAAAAAATAAAAAAAAAATAAAAAAAATAAAACACTAACGCGCAGATGTGGGATCTAAATAGTACAAGAATGGTAAGTTAATACTCTTGAACGCTGACGCATACAGTCGTCCCTTGTGTGTTGGAGCCTGGGTGGCTGATAGCCAAGAGATAGACAAGCATTGTTGAGTTTAAGTTAAAAACAAATACTGTGAGATAATACACTGAATAACAGTAGATAGACATCTTTCTGTTGTGCTGTCAACACTAGCTGCAATGTAGTCTGATTTGCGAACAAAAGATGAGCCAGTTGAATGAATTGCTCAAACAGCCACAAATGAGTCACAGATGATCTCGTCAGCCTAAAACTGTTCTATTACTCATTGAATCAGTCAAAAAGGTTACTAAAACATCTGACACAACACACTAAATGAACATCACTCACTGCAAGGTATTACTTTTGCTCATATTTGACTTTAAAAAAAGAAATTTTAGTCTTACATTGTACTTGAGCTTGTTTTAAGAATACCAGAATATGTTACCAAATATATATGCGATCCATGCTGGCAAAATTAGTCATAATGTGCACAGGCTAATTATGAGCTGTATGCAAAACAAGTATAAAATGTCGATTTTGGTCGAATTTGAGGTTTTCACAAAAATGAGTTCTTTAACACTCTGAGGTATGAAGGTCACGCCGGCGATACCACCGCGTTTTTTTTCTTACCAGTGTGAAAGAGACTCAAAATACTCCGTCAATGTTGCACATACAATTAAGAGTTATACACCATTTTAATCTGTGGAATATCTTCTTTCATTTGTGTACACTCAGAGTAAAAACAAAATGTTGTGCTTTTTGTAAAATAAAGAAAACTAACATGATGCGTGATCTCTCGTCTCCCTCTGAACGAAGTCCAATCTGATAGTTCTCAGAAAATGAACTGTAACTTAGTGAATTCTAATGACAAAAAAAATACACTTATGTCAAAAGATGACACTTATGTTGAGATGTCAGCTTTTAAATCGTGTAAGTCAAATCGAAAAAAAACCTTCTGTGTTTATGTAATCTGTATGAAAAGAGAGCCATGTCAGAAGATCATGATTCAGCTCATTATCCGCTAATGCGGCCACGCCCACGGAGCCAGCGCTATTCAGAGGCAAATTCAGTCAATACATGCAGACATAGTTTCAATCGTGTATTTATTATCTTGAAAAGTGTTTATCTGGATGTTAAAGCCATGGTTAGCGAGCTCTAGAAGACATGCAGTTAGTTCCTGGTTCTTCTTCTTCTTTATATGGATTTGTGGACTAAAGGTGTACAGAGCGCCCTCCGGCTGCAAGTATGAATTGAAAACACCATTCCAGAAATGTCCTCTTCTTCTTTAGAATAATTTGTGGCCTAAAGGTGTACAGAGCGCCCTCCGGCTGCAAGTATGAATTGAAAACACAGTATCCAGCACTCATAGTGATGAGAATAAATATAGAATAAATATTACTCCTCTGTATAGAAATTTGACATAAACATATAAGAATCATCAATATTTCTCCAAATGTGCATGCTTTGAAGCTAAAAGCCTATATGAAATGCCATAGAGGTAACATAATTGTTCAGACACTTTGCATCACAGAAATACATTATATTTTAAAGAATATAATAGAATACCATTATTTTAAATGGAGCTGAGACATGATTACAGAGGGTTTTTTTCACAGCCTACCTGACTGAAAGAGCTCATTAATATGCAAGTCATTTCAGCTCATTACTATGGAATTCTTTTGTCTTCTCAGGTGTAAATGAGCTATTATTCATGATGACTCACGCCTCCACGCATACTGTATCTCTTGACAAAAAGTGTCTTACTAAAACTAAATCAATATATTGTTTTATATGAAGGAGTAGGCAGCATAATTTTTACATAATTCTGAAGCAAAAACTCTAGTCTACAACCTCCAATACCCAGAAGTCTTATGAACACAGATTTACTAGACTTTTTTTGGCCTTATTTCAGTTTTTTGTTTTTTCAATAACCACGCATAAACGTTATTCCTTCAAAAATACAAACATGTACATACATGTTCCTCACATATTATGGTAGCCTAGTTTGTGCTGAATACAGTGTAATGACACTTGTGTCATTAATGTGTTTATGAACAACTGAAAAAAGCACAAATGTCAGGGCATGTCAAAACTTCTACAGGGCCCCAAAAATCCTCAGACCCCAGAGGGTTAAGCCCTCAACTAGCAATCCAAATGCTGTATTCATATGTTTTCTGAGAGGACTACCTTTCCTTTGTCTATGAAAAATGCCATTTTTCTCTTCTCGCTTCACCGCTTGCACTTCCCCTGAGCAACTTCCTCATTAGTCCAAGTTTGGTATCGTTTTAAAGCACAGCATTCCAACTTTGTGAATATTCATTGCAAATTTTTGATTGCATGAGTATGAACTAATGAAATGTGATTTTCAAACTCATGCTGATGTAAACAAATCGATCTTACTCGCGCTGACTGACAGATCCAAAGTGCTTGCGCAAAGACGCCTCAGAAAGCGTGTGATCCCGATATACACATATAAACAGAATTACAATACTTTAAAAACACTGGAGGGGAAAGAATTAGGTGGTTCTCAAGCATTAATTTTCCACAGGATTTACTGAAAAAGGATTTTCAAACTATTATTATAAAATATTTTGTACTCCATAAAATATTTTAGAGCTTAACATAACTAGAAAAAAAAGTATGTTCATTATAAAATCTCCATAGTGTTATGATTTTATTCATTTAACTATTTTAAATATAGAAATCATGACATGACATAAATCAAATTTGCCTTGATCTTTTGACATATAAGAGGTCTTTGTACCATTAAAGCATCCTGCAAGTTTCAGAGCTTAAAACATCTTCCTCATTTTAAACAAAGCACATACTCCTGATGCGAGCATCATGTTAAAAGCAAATAGAACCCATTATAATCACTGACACTGTCTACACTGGATACAGTATACAGATGCCTGTTGACTTTACTCCACACTTGAGTCTGCTGGCAAGAGGAAAAATGGAAGAGTAAACAGAAACTTAAAGGAATGTTCGTTTTGAAACATCCTGT
The DNA here is from genome assembly GCA_003731715.1 of Anabarilius grahami. Taxonomy (NCBI): domain Eukaryota; kingdom Metazoa; phylum Chordata; class Actinopteri; order Cypriniformes; family Xenocyprididae; genus Anabarilius; species Anabarilius grahami. The sequence goes on along the minus strand of RJVU01075617.1, from coordinate 2,964,110 downwards.
TTAAACAGCTCGTTTGAATCTCTGTACAGACTTCAGAAGGATACCACTGAGAACCACTGCTCTAGAATCATTAAATTCCTCATGGTTCTCATCCCTATTGTTGATACATTAGCATGTTAGCACCTGTGGGACAGCTAAGTTGAGTTCAACAGCTGCTCTCAAGGTCAAATAACAAACGACCGACCGATAATGGTGGGAGGGATCATTTAGCTTCTCAATATCACTCTCCCATTGTTTCTATCTCTCGGGTTCTCTCTGAAACAAGAGGAGGTCCATTTTATATATTTCCCTCTCACTTTCTCTCTCTCATCTATTTGCTCTGGATCAAGAGGTAAAAGGGAGGAATTTTAATTAAGTATGGCACTGTGGGCTGGTCGAAAAAAAAGGATCCAGCAATTAGAGTGGTGGTCGGAGAAAAAGGACTGCTCTCGTAGACAGTTAGTGGCTAATTATGCCCTGCATCAGCATAAGACAAGCTCTGCTAATGAAATAACCCATATCCCTCATCTCTTTCACACTCTCTTTCTGGCACTCAACATTCAGGCGAAAAGCCCTACAAGGTCAGGGGCCGTACAAAATTCACATTACTGTTTATTAAGACGACTACGCCACTGCCAGGGGTCCTCACATTCCAATAACATGCTTGGTATCCGTGGCGATGATTTGATTATGTCCCCGATGTCTATGTATTTAATATGTGAAGATAGCAAAAGGGGTTTCAAGAGACCACACGAGGAGCTGTAATTGATAAGGCTGTTGCTGTAATAAACATTACAGCAATGAATCTTTACCACACTGTGCGTTTCATGAAAAGTGCAGGCATCATTTACCTCAGGTCTTCTGTTAAAGAACAGTTCACCCATTAACAGGGTGGCGGAAGTGCTGGGCAAACTGGGCAATTGCCCAGGGGCGCCAGACCACTAGAGGGCGCTGCACCATGATAAGCACGATCAACAATGTCTTTGCCGGGAGTTTGATTGACAGGTGATCTAACCGTGTCCGACAAAGCAATCAGGGGAGTTAGTAGATTAACATCAGTGGACTTGAATTTGAAAAACGGTGTGTACTGACGTCTTTCCGCGGATGAAACAACATTCCTTCTCATGTTCATTCATGTTTATTTGATGCTATAAATGAACTAGTAGGAAGAGATGATCGGTTCACGAGCAGCTTGAACTGAACTACTATAGCGATCTGTCACAACACATTAAAGAGCCACAAAACTTACAACTTAAAAATTACAAATTTTGAGACTTTGTTTCATATCAAAATTAACCTGCACTGTCTTGTCTGTCGACGCGTTGTCAGTGTCCTCTTTGCTCTGCAATGTATTTTTCACTCTGTGAGAACATTATGTGTTTCGTGAGAGCGGCATGGCTTGCTGGACATAGCAACAGTAACTAAAGGGGCGGGTCTTTGTGAATGGTCAAATCTGCACCAAATCTGTCGCAAATTGGTTTACTTCATGATAATTGAAGAGTTCGCTCTTTTAAATGGTGAGTCAACTGTATTAATTTATTACACTTGTCTTAACAGTAGGGGTCAATATGATAAATTGGCGCTTTTTTTCTCTTAAAAATTTTAACGTAGGGGGCGGCATATTCCCCTTTTTTGCCCAGAGCGCTGGATTGTCTTCCCCCGGCCCTGCCCATTAATAAATATTATGTAATTTAACCTGACTTCTTTACGCTTCGTAGGTATTCGCACATAACATTTACATTCTTGTACATTTGGATATATGCTTAAACGCATAAAAATACATACAGTATACTCCCGTATGGCGATATATACCATATATAACACATATCTAAAGCTTGTATTGTATTGTAGCAAAATGAAAACTATTATCGCCCAGCGCTAATCTGCTAAATGTGACTATAAGAAATGAAGATATTAAGATATTATAAACATTAACATCATTAGACAGATGGCACCTAGTCAAACTCGATGCTGTTCTGTTTTTCATATTGAACTTAAAGCAGACAGCTTACAGCTAGTTATATTCTCTCCATACTCTCATTCTTGCCATTTTGAGCTTATCTTTACAGCATGTGTAGTCATTCGTCCTCTTGAGTGTTTCACTCCCTCGTTTTCTCACTCCTTCGCTCTTGAGGGGGGAGTGTGGGACATGTAATTAAAGCAAATTGCTGCGTTTCTTTAATCTAATTGCTCACAACATGGGTCAGAGCTTTGTTCCTGACTAGTCAACTCATTACTCATCCTCATAAAGAAGATATCTCTCTCTCTAGAGTATGTATGTGTGTGTGAGTGTGCGGCTTAAGATACTGTACGTTTGTGTGAGCTTGAAGGGATTTCAAGAGGCCAGTCTGAAAAAGTGATCCAATGGGTAGATGACTGTTTATACTTCATTAAATGTGAAAGAAACAGTTGGTTAGAATCATTTCCCACAACATATTTTTTGTGTCTTGCCTCTAATCTACCATAAACGTATGGATGACAGATTTTGAAATTAAATGTGGTGGATCCACTGGCGTGTGGTAGATTATTGAAATGAGAAGGCGTTTTCGCAGGCCCTGTGATGAGGGACCCATTAAGATCCTCTATGGTATAGTGTATACTCATTTGGCTCAGGGGAGAGGGGCTCACCCATAAAAATCTGCTCCAGAGCGCGTGAAATACAGTGGCAGCCCTGGGTTAAAGGCATCTTGAAAGTGAACCAGTACTATTTATGGAATATTTTGTTTGTATGAGAAGTTTAAACGGTGGCACTTTCATTTCTTTTTTCATTAAAAAGTTGGGAATGCAGATGGATAGTACTTCTGAAAAATGTTTAAACCATGTTCACTATACTGTACAGGAGTTTAAGACTTCAGTCATAGTAGCCTAAAAAAAAGATTGTATTATACATGATAACCAAAAAAAGATTGTTTATGTGTAATTCTGCATCCACATCACTAGGTGTCAGTTTTCAAAAATGAACATGGATTTTTTTTTCTTTCTTTTTTTTTTAAAAGCATAATACAGTATTTGAATGCAGTGTTTGTTTAATACATCTCTTGTTTGTGTTTACTGGCTGTTGATCTTGTTGTTTTTATTTACCTTCTTTTTGCTCTAATAATCAAAATCAAATAATCAAATCTTCCGTTAACACCATTAGTGTAATGATAGTTGCAGACACAGATATTCAGCTTTTCTCAGAGCAAAGTGTTTATCAAAAAACTCCTATTTAATATCAAGAATGCAAATTTTATTGAAACAAGCAGAGCACTCACTATTAAAATCAGCTCCCTGACAGGCTTTTTGGTTCATTTCGATGATAATGTGACTAGAATTTATGATATCCGGCTGAGTGTCGCTCTGTATTACTTTAAAAAATATGAGAGGTAGGTTTACATACTTTTTTTTTCATATTTGGTAATTTCTTTATTCCATTTTTTATAAAAGCACTACCTCCCTGACCTCCTCGGACAAAACACCCCTGGTTGGATCTGAACACGATATTGGTGAAGGCAGAAAATGTCTCTGAATCAGAATTAATATTGGGTGTTCAGCCCTTGATAGCTGACCTTCAGCTCTTGTACTGTATGACACTGTCGGTTTAACTGGCATTTGATTAATATGCCATATGTTCTTTTCCAGAGTCACATTAGAATAGGATTATGGAGGATAATTATCATGACAATAGTGATAGTCTCTCATTATAAATTACCCTGCACGGTGTGCATGTGTGTATTTGTGTGTTTACTTGCTATCCTTGATTCTGTGCGGACCATCTGGTCTCACAAAAATCCTGGACCACTAAATACACATTCTACAATCAAAGATCTCTCTCATTCTTTTGAATTTTTTTCTCACTCTATCAACTGCCCCCAATATGTCAAACTCTATTTCTCAGTAGGATGTAGGAAAGTGAATGATAGGCATGCTGTTTGCCCTCCCAAACAGAGACTGTCTGCTGCCCTCAGGACATGGAGTATTTCTGTTTTGTTTTTGTTTTTTTGTTTTTTTTTGCTGCCATGTAATTGTGTGGCAAAAATATGTGACCAGAAGTAAATAAAAAATATAAATATGAAAGATATAATCCAGCAGATAGTACCTCAAAATATATAATTGTATTTTTTGTTTTTGGCTTTGAAGGTGAAGATGTGACAATAGGATGAGATGTTAATGGGATATTCCAGGTTCAATACAAGAAAAAGCAAGGTTAAAATGAGGCACTTATGCCGCGTTCCAGGCAACCCGTAACCTGTGTTTTTCCAACCTTCTACCCGGGAAAGTGCACTGGAACGGCAGTCAACCCTGTGACTTCCACCCGTGAACTCGTACTAAATCAGTGTACTCCCAGTTCCACGCTCTGACGTCACATAGCCCGCGAAACAACAATGGCAACCCCTACGGATTCGGTGTTTATGCATGTGCATGGTAAAATAACGTAAAATAAAAGGTATAACAGCTTCTCTTGCCTTATGCACCATTTTTACTCCCCCGTTTCCCTCAAAAAGCAAGGAGTAAGCACCTTTGGTGATAGAAATAATTGTAAATGAGCATAAGCCCCGTATGGTCCGCCATGCTGGTTTGTTTACACTCAGGCAGTTTGGCATGACTTGCCTGGAACGCTACAAAGTCGTGAGTCGTGTTTTTAAGTAATGACTTACGGGCTCCAAAACCTGCCTGGAACACAGCATTAGAATGGGATATTGTAGTATTTACTGACATGATACACTTCCATTGCAATTGGCTCTCTGTAACCCAGATTTTTGCTTTGTTTAAAGTCCCCCTGTGGTGAAAATCAAGTTTTTAATGTTGTTTATATGTCTATGTGGTATTTTTAATATACTATAAGACAAACCATGTGCAAAATAATGTCAACACCATTGCTGAGTATTTTCTCTTTAAAACTGCAGTGAAAAAAAGACCTGTGGTTTGAAATCGCTGGTGTCTGTGACGTCACAAACTACCTTGTAACCAATCATGTCAATGTGCCGGCCGGCTTTAGCATATAGCGAACTAGAGAAGCCAGGTTTCATATCTGTTGATATGAAAAATTGTGTAGATTTAGCAGTATGGCGGGTGTATGATGTATATTATGATGTTATGATGAACTATTAGCCTTTCTCCACCGACGGTCTGCGTTAAAGCATTTGTAAGGATACTGATTGTTAGAAGGCAGCTGTCTGACTCTGATTTGGCAAACGGGAACATGGTTTGTGTAACATTAGCAACACATTATTAGCTGTTTGATAACATAGTCAAGCAAAAGGCTAATCATATTAATTACCATTATGTGTTCAACGTTGTAAAAAGCGATACCATTATGCAGCGTTTACCTTAGCAAGTTGACCGAGTGGATCTCTGAGTTGGCATGAGTGAGTGGAGGCGTTTTGGTGATCAAAGATGATTTCTGAGGGATACAATTATTGACTACAGGGGGACTTTAAAGAAGGGAAAGTCCAAACTTGGTTATCAACATTATGCCACAAGTGCTGTTGATTGAGCTTAACTTACACTAGGTTTGGGGTCAGTAAAAAAAAATTTTTCTCAAAAGTTTGTTTGTTGTTTTTTTTTTTAAGAAATTTGTACTTTTATTCAGTAGGGATGAATTACGGTAAGTTGATAAAAAGTGACAGTAAAATTCTTTCTACTTTTAAATTCAAATAAATTCTATCAACTTTCTATGGTTTCCACAAAAATATTTAGCAGCACAACCATTTCAACAGTGATACTGAAATGTTAAAATGTTCAAAATCAACACCAAATCAACAAATTAGAATAATTTCTGAATGATCACTTGACACTGAAGATTGGAGTAATTGCAGCTGAAAATTCAGCTTTGGAAACAAAGGAATAAATTACATTTTAAAATATATTAAAATAGAAAATAATTATTTTAAATTGTAATAATATTACACAATATTAGTTTTAACTGATTTGTTTTTCTAACCAAATAAACCGAAAACTTTTTTCAGAAACAAGAAAATGTAAAAAATCTTACCAACCCCACATTTTTGACTGGTAGTGTATTAGTTAAAGATAAACCTGGAATTTTCCTTTAACAACTTCTCACCATTGTTCTTCTGTCATTCTGTGAAACAAACAGTGACAACTTTTTAAGTTTAAACTCGTATGAACTAATATTTTTCCCCCCATGTTTGCATTACAAAAACCAGCTCCATATATGTTGCTTTTTTTTTTAATGTAGTAAACTTGCTCAGTTGCTCACACTTGCACGAGTCTCAACACACAATGGAAGAATTTAAAGACTTGTAGAAAAATGGCATGGTTTAGGTTATTTCAAATGCAACAGAGCATTAACCTTTTAGCTCCACTTACCAGATATTTTCATTTCCTAACTGCGACGATCTGTACAACAACCAACTTAATAAAACTTTGTCACATTCAAGTGCCACATTCAAATTTGTTTCGTATAAAGCTGAACTCGCTCCATTGTGTTGTGAAACATGGCGCGAAACATGCAAGAAGCGATGTAATATCATTTTGCAGAAATGCCACAAGCATGTTTTTTCAGTGAGCCTGGGTTGGACATGTATAAACATCTGGACTAAAATGCTACTGGTTCAGTCCCTGCACAAAGCATCCTGTGGCCTTTGTGCAAGATACCTAATCTGAGATTGCTCAAAGAATACGATTCTTCTACTGTAAGCAGCTTTGAATAAACGTTAGCTAAATGACTACTTACCTCGCAAGCTTTTCATGGAGCCAACTATAGACCTCCTGATTCAGCACCACCCATCAATCTGGTTCTACCCTTTCAATCATTCAAGTCCCATTGAGTCACTGTCCAAGGTGCTGAAGCTCTGCTTACTCACTGGGAGGCAAGTGAGGCGTTTCATGTACCAAGGATTGGACGGAAAAGCAGGACGAAGCAAAGAAGGTGCAGGTTTTCTTCTCCTCACATTCCTTCTATCAAATACATGAAGTGTTTGATCTCTGGGCTTTCATCTTCCCACCATGAGCAGCTGAGGAGAAAAAAAAAAAGCAGCGAGAGCAGCTATCCTTTCTTTCTCTGTGGAGCGTGAAACATAGAAATGTGTCACTGTGTCTCTTGTGGAGACAAGAGAGCCTGGCTTTAAGAGGTTTGGGGCATCTTGTGATTGAGAGTTTCAACTTCTTCTGTTCTAGACATTTTCTGTGTAGTGGGCATGGATTTGGCCTTTCACAAACTGAAAGAGAGAGAGAGACTGGATAAAGGTCTCAGTGATCTCTCTATGGACTAAAGTAAGAGGCTGTTCTCTTCCTGATCCTGTCTTCTCTCAAACCCGTCTGAAAAATGATGATGTCTTGTCACCTTTTTATTCGGTCTGAAGGTCCCCTAGAGCTCTGTCTAAAGGGTGAGAATGATAGAGGAAGAGAGGGAGATACAGAGATGTAGCGAAGCATAGAGCAAAGTGGAATTCAAAAGCCATTATCTCAAACACATTTCCATGTCTGATGCAAAACAAGTGATTTTTACAACCCATTTTACTTATATAATGTGACACATATCAGAGTTAAACAGGATATTATATAATAAGAAAAGTCTATTGATTTTATTAATCTGGAAAAGATTAGATCAAAAAATCAGAATGACTTTGCAGTCGATTGAGGAAGATTATTTTCCTCCTGAAACACCACTGACTGTACTTTTGAAAAGGTGTTTTGACCAGAACCTGGAAGATAAAGGTCACATTAACCCTCGATAGCATCTCTGACCAATGACAAGTGCCTAAAGCCCTCTAAAATCTGGCATTTGGTCATGTGACATACGAGAACCAACGAATTATGACATTTGCAGTTTGTGTCGCCATTTTTAATGTAATTTGATATCTTTGTATGCATTAATTGAATGATTAAAAGCTTAAATTGAGGTCTACTCACCATACAAAGTGATTTCGGCACTAAACCAGTCTGGGCTGCATTTCCCAAAAGCATCGTAAGCCTTAGTTGATCGTAGAACCATTGCCACCAATGGAGCTATCAATTTAGGCTTACGATGCTTCTGGAAAACTCTACCCTGGCTTGAAAGAGCTTGTAAGTTTTGGATAACCTTAATATGGACAAAAAGAGCTGAAACATTCTTCAAAATATCTTATTTTGTCTTTCACAGAAGAAAACAAAGGCACACAAATTGAATGACATGAGTGTTAGTAAATTATTACAGAACTTAGATTTTTGAGTAAACTGTGCTTTTAAGACCAGCAAACCATTTATGTCTTTTGCACATGCATATTTTGCATTGGCTCTCTCAGGGGCAAAAGATCAGCTTGTCACAGTATTTTTCGGCAGTGTAAAATACAGAGGGAACAAGAGAAAGGCAAAGAGGACATGAACAGCAAGAGAAAAATGCTAGCCAGTCACCTCCTGCTGGAAAATGACATTTTGGATCTGCGATGTCACCGCGAAAGCAGTCACGCAAACACCCACACACACGTCCCTCTGTCCTAATAGAAGCATAATGAGTCCTGCTCTCATCAGNGGGGGGGGGGAGACGGACTAAAAGAGGGATGGAGAGAGGGAGACAGACAGATACAGAGAGAGACCATGGCCTCGTCCCTAACAGATGTGAAACTCCTGCTGGCACCACATTAAATTGATAGACTGCAGTGTCAAAGCCTCCTCCATCTCTCTCTCTCTCTCTATGTCTCTCTCTCTCTGCCTCTAAATGTTTTTTTTTTCTTTCTATTTGCCCCTTTGCTCACTTAAAGGAATAATTCACCCAAATATTACAATTCTTTCATTGGTAACACTTTACAATAAGGTTCATTAGTTAAACATTAGTTAATGTATTAACTAATGTGGACTAACAGTGAGCAATACATTTGTTACTGTATTTACTAATCTTTGTTAACATTAGTTAATGAAAATACAGTTGTTCACTGTTTGTTCATGTTAGTTCACAGTGCATTAACTAATGTTAACAAGATTTTAATAATGTATTAGTAAATGTTGAAATTAACATTAACAAATATTAATACAAGCTGTATAAGTGCAGTTCATTATTAGTTCATGTTAACTAATTTAGTTAACTAATGAACCTTATTGTTAAGTTTTACCCTTTCATTATTACTTATTAGCATGCATATTACTAGAATATTGGCTGTTTATTAGTACTTATAAAGCACATATTAATGCCTTATTCTGCATGATCATATTCTATATCCCTTAATCCTACCCAATACCTAAACTTAACAACTACCTTACTAACTATTAATAAGCAGTAATTAGGAGTTTACTGAGACAAAGGTTGCAGTTAATAGTTAGTTACTAGTGAGATTTGGACCCTAATCTAAAGTGTGACCTATTTTTCTTTATACTGCAGGTTATTTTCAGAAACCTAATGCAAGATAATTAATTAATGTTTTCTAGAGAACTTTCTAGAGATTTCCTGGAGCAGATAGAAATAGAATATTAAAAGATTTTATTTTATTAAAATTAAATTAAAAGATAATTCAATACTGTGCACTTTTAAAATGAATTCTTTTTTACTTATTAAATATCTACTAAAGATTCTTCACATTAAAAGATAAATAAATAAACACTGAACAGCTTATCAAGCAATTTCTCCACAATGAATGGATGAGTAACTATGCTATCAGGAATTTGTTTTCCCTGACACTCACAGAATATTACGTGTGGCCGACTGTATCTACACCTCCACTTAACATCATAAAATAATTCTGTATTTCTAGCATGCTTCATCTGGCGACAGATCCACAGACAGGCACATCCTCACAGGAAAAAAGTGACAGAGTATGAATGAAAGGCTGCCTTTTATCTAAACAGCGATGAGATGTTCAGACAAAATATTCTCCTTGTAGACCTGAAGAATTAAAGTCTCTAATTAGGAGTCCAAGTCAGACCTCTATTGCTCACAAGTAGAGTTTCACGTCATGTCAAGTTTCCATCTCTAATGTCTTCTCAATCCAATTGTTTGTAGTATTCAAAACCAGGCAGTCTGTTTAATTGCGAGAAACATTAGTGACTCAGGGGCGCTATTAGAATCTGTCTCTCTTCATTGTGTAACGGGTGGTGAAAAGCCATACAGAAAGCCTCTGCTTTCTTTTTCAATAACAAATTGTATGTTATACAAGTAGCATTCTATCAGGGCAGGATTCAGTTAAATTTTCGGTCTCTTTTGACAATGATAAAATCAGAACCTTTCAGAAACAGGCACTTTTGATTTGTGTGCTGACTCACACACACAGACACACATTTCCATGTTTTATGTGGACTTTCCATAGACATAATGATTTTTATACTGTACAAACTGTATATCCTCTCCCCTAAGCCTACCTCTACCCCTAAACCACCCTTAATAGAAAACTTTATGTATTTTTAGATTTAAATGTAGAAAAAACATCACTTAGTATGATTTATAAGCTGCTTTCCTCATGGGGACCAAAATGTCCCCACAAGGACAAGGATTTCAGATATTGCTATCTTTGTGGGGACATTTACCTGAACCACACACACACAAACTTTGTGAATTGTTTTTGTGAATTGTGGGGACATATCATAGGCGTAATGTTTTTTATACTGTACAAACCGTATTTTCTATCCCCCTACACTACCCCTACCCCTAAACCTAACCATCACAGGAAACTGTGCACACTTTTACTTTTTCACAAAAACTCACAAGTGGGACATGGGGTAATGTCCTCATAAGTCACCCTCTTCTTGTAATACCCATGTCATACCCATGTCATTATACACATTTGTGTCCTGATATGTCACAAAAATGTGCACACACACACACACACNACACACACACACACACACACACACACACACACACACACACACACACACCACACTGTGCTGTCTCTCTCCAGAAAGGTTAAGAATGTGAGAGACCTTTTCTCTTTCTTGATTACACTTATTCCAAAAGTAAGTGATGAGGGAGGGCAGGAACTTTGATAGCTGTGATTTCAGTTTAATGACTATTCACTTTCACACTGATGCAAACTGAACACTCTTAAGCACAACCAATTAACTAACATAAAATTTGTCTTGTTATTCTCCACTGTCATTGTGCTTAAAGAGAGCATGAAAGTGCATTCACAGTGCATTTAACTTCTGTGCTGTGAAGCATTTGCTGAATAGTCAGTGGAAAATCATGTAGGATGGGAGCTGGTTGTATCCACAATCAAGATTTAATTGAATTAAACAAATAGGCTGAATAGTGGTTAATATAATTTTTTCTCCACCTACACAAATTTGGTTACATCAGCAGAAAAGTTGTTTCAGAGGCAGAGAAAGCAATATTTGATAATCATATGAATATATTTACATGAAAGATTATGATTATGAGTTATAATTATGTAACAGATATTGAGGGAGAAATTTTCTAAGAATGCTTTGCGCCAGCTCATTGCATCTTTTATTTGCACACAATTCACTAAAGGAATTATGCAAATTAAGCAAACCGGAATCCAGCCCGAGATGGTCAGGCAGGCCATCCAGCTAAACAACCTGGAAGATCAGCATAGACCAGCTAAAACAGCTTAAAATGGCTAATACATATATGTAACTAGCTAAACTAGTTTAAGATGTTTTTTCAGAAGTGAAATGCTGACAGTTCACTCATCTACAGCATGTGTTGGGCTATATGGCTGGTTATAATACTCTTCTCCAACATTTCATTGTCATTTGATTAACTGCATTTGCCACAATCAAAGAAAATGTACATATACGCTACAGTTCAAAAGTTTGTGGTCAGTACGTTTTTTTTTTTTTTTAAAGAATCAATATTTTATTCATCACTTTTATTCAACACTTTTACTTATTTTATTAATCACAAAACTATTGAGCAGTACTACTGTTTTCAACATTGATAATAGTAATGTTTCTTGAGCCCCAAATCAGCATATTTAAATGATTTCTGAAGGATCTTGTGACTCTGAAGACTGGCGTAATGGCTGCATAATACAAAACAGATATTTTAAATTGTAATAATATTTCACAATATTACAGTTTTTACTGAGTTTTTGATCAAATAAATGTAGCCTTGGTGAACATAAGAGAGAAAAAAAGAAAAAGAAAAGTCTTACCAACCTCAAACTTTTTAAGGTAGTTTTAACTTAACATGGAATATTCCTTTAACTTCTATACTGTATACAAATTTATTTATTTACTTTTTTTTTTACTTTTTTTAAAAAGCGTTAGTAGTACAACTTTAACTGTGTTCAAAAAAATTAATTGTTGGATTTAAAAGCAGTGTCATGTGGTTCCACACAACTATACTGAGTAATTTGTACAAACACTTTAGTTGGATGAACAAAAGAAATTAAGTAAAGTTGACAAAATTTCTTTGAGTAAATGCAAATAATTTGAATTTGCTTAATATTTATATGTGCAGTTTACTTAATGATGTTATGTTTATTATGTAAGGTGAACACATTTATTGACTTTAAATTACCTTATTAAATTAACTATTTGCTCTACAAAATGCACTCAAAAAAACTAATTGAACAAACTCATTTGAATTGAGAGCAGGAATTCCATCATAAACATATGAGTGCTGCTCACAGCCTAAACACAGGCACCACTCTTCAGCATAATGGTAACCACAAAATTCTAAAACATTATAGAAACTCCTCTAAATGTCCAACATAACTGAACATTAAACACTAACATAAACTAACAACATCTTTCCCTTTACTGAAAAACACATAACATAACACTTTAATCCCTAAATATACTCTCCTAATGCAGTCCCTTGCAAAGCATGCTGTGAACTATACGGATCCACTGCCCAGATAGTTTTGTCAACATTAATTTGTGCTTTTCACTCAGAATTGTTAAGTTGACTGAACAAACACTTATTAAGGTGAGCTGACAATACTCATTTTTAGTAGGAACAACTCAAGTTCATATAGTTACATGAGTTTTTTAAGTAATGTGAACAAGGATGGTTTGAGTGAAACTAACAACAGTGAAAGTTCTTTTTTTTGAGTGAATGATGTGTAAAAATGGCAATAATTCAAACGCTTTTTAGTGCATTTAGCACCTAGTTACATGCGATTGAGGGTGGATAGTAAATAAAACGTAACTAAAAAACATAGCACGCAAAAGAGCTGGATTTGTTATTCTGAATTTACCCCTCAATCTCTCCTACTTTCTTTCAGGCACATACACAGAGTATGCCCAGACACTCTTCTTTGTTGTCAATATGTTTTTTTCTCACCTCTTATTTCCTCTCACATTCTTTAGGCAAAACCTCAACACCTACTCGCACACATCTCACACCACATACAATGGCTTATTCTACACACATTTCTGCACACACCGTTTCCTCATTCTGAGTGTGTGAAGCTGTAGTTCAGTTCTGTTCTGGCAATGCCATGTGCATTGAATACATACCCTTAGCCGTACCTGCCACGTTATCTTCCAATTCCAGCATGGCCACAGGACCAGCCTAATCAAGGAAAAACTTGATTTGTTGTGATTATACATACAGTCCTTCACTGATTGTATATAGTGGGCAATGGACTGTCTTTTGCAGGCTGCCATATGTTGTTGTTTTGCTGTCAGTCAAATATTTACATAGATATAGATGATATGGAGGTCAGATATGATCATGTGAGGAAAAACCTAGTGGGTTGTCTACCTAGACAACATTTAAAAGGGGTCACACACTGGGCAAGAAATGCAGCACGGCGCCACAGCGTGTCTTTTAAAATTCAAACATTGTTTTTATGAGCATCTGTCTGCGCCGAAGGATGCTCAAAATCCTGCCACCCCACATAGTGCTACTCATTGTTTCAATTTGTCCCAAATCTTTGTTAATGTATTTCACACTAGGCCGGAAGATATAGACATTTTTTTTTCAGTAATATGCAATTTAATATTAAAAATATTGAATATTATATGCAGTACTAAAATAGTAATCAAATTAAAATGAATTATTTTAGTCAATATTTGTTTCTGATATGTATTTTATGCTTATTAATTCTAGTCAGTTCACTTGGCAACCATCTTGGTAAAGCCCCAGATTTTCAAACGATTACTGTGGCCAAAGGTATTCACAATAAAGATATTATTGTGATGTGATATAGAAATATTTCATTTTTAAATGTCACAGTATATATTGTGACACCCATACTGTAGGTAATAACAAGTACAGTTAATTTGTAGTTGAATGGGGAAAAAGTCCAAAATCTCTCCTTTAGCTCAAATTATGCTAGAAATTGTATTTAAAGTTGATTTTATGTTAGTCTGTAATTGGACGACAATACTGAGCGTTAAGATTTCTCCCATTCTCTTTCACTCCACCTCCTATACTTGTCTCCGATTTCACTGTTAGCTTAGCACATGCTAACGTCAAACACAACTGGAATCTATTCAGCTTTTCAACACCTCATTGAGAAGTGCTATTTTTGTGACGAACAGAGTTGCAGCCTATGTAGAGTGTTCCAAATCAGTCACTTATGAGGTTTCATTTCAATTAGGATACTTAGAATGACAGTAGACAGCAAGGCAAGGTAGCTCATTATGTTTTGGAACAGGGCTAGAGAGTAAGAGAGATTCAGGAGAATACAATTGAAATCCATAAACTTCTGCAGGAAACCCTCAAACTATGTGTAGCATTACAAACTGCCATATGTAATATTTACATAATTATAGACAGGAGCATTTCTAGTTGTTCTAGAACTGGGGCACAGGCACCCCGTCAAAAAAGTATCTTCATATTTTGATGCAGTTGTTATGGATATAAACAGTATTGGGGGTTACATATTACAAGTAATCAGATTACTTTTTTTCAAGTAACTAGTAAAGTAGCACTTTTACATTTACAACAATATCTGAGTTACTTTTTATGCAAACTCAGAATATTACGCAAACCTGTAGTTAATTAAATGTTAAATAACACTTTATGTATTTAATCTCACCCTATTGACCTTCGATGATCCAATTCAACCTTACAAATAAGCAAAAATGACCTTAGATAAATATCAAATTTGTTTCATTTTTGTTGTTGTTTTTTTTTTATATGTTGAGCCAGCATACTAGCATAAAACTACATTTAAGATTACACTAAAACGTATTTCTAATTTAATACATATTTAATTCATTAAAATTGTATGTATTTACTCACCTTCATTCATTAAAAAAGAATTATATCATCATCATTAGGCAAACAGCAGTCATAAATCATTATAATACAAGTCTAAACTGGCAGCTACAGAAAGAATATAATTTTTTACTTTCTTTAGACAATATAAAATATCACTCAATATTACTATTAAATACTATGGTAATGCCGTAAATTAGTTCTACCTGTCACAACATTCTCTTCTCTGCCTTATAAAATAAACTTTTTATCATAGTAAAATCTATATATCGTTCCCAACAAACAGGCAGTCGATTCATTAAATAAGAAGCTGTTTTCTCACAAAAGCAGATTATTCAACGTAGTGAAGCCTCTTCTCCATTGACATCCATTTAAAAAAAACATCGTTAGCATTAGCCATTATGCTTTTTTGGCTAAAGGTTTCAGGCTTGCCTTCCAGTGGCTTTCGTTGAACCAAAGAGTATAGAACCCAAGAGGCGACACTTTGATAATTCTTATGTAACAAAATCGGCGCACCAGAAATCGGCGAATTTCACTGCCAAATCAGAAGGGCAATAGAACAGTTTCTTAAATTAAATCACCAGTAAATTGTATGGCTCCTACAGTAAATGTTGTATTGTCTTATATATTATTTTACCAGTTGTGGAATCCAACCATTCATCCATTTGAGGTAACGTAGTTAGCCTACTTTATTGAGTATTTCCATTTTATGCAACTTTACACATTTATTAATAGTAAATTAATAATTAATAAATTTAAGATCATCATGTTTGCAGCGAACAATATATTTCAGACCTAGTGGAATAATAATAATAATAATATATCACTAGGTCTGAATTTAAATATAGTTTTAATGGATAACGCTACAAACATAATGATCTTATAATACATGATGCATTGCTGTGTCTGTTATCGCATAATTCTCACTTTTAAAAACTTTTGCTTTAACGGACATTAGACAACACTGCAAAATCAAGCTGTTATATTCATATATTTATTGTCCAACATTCCCAATTTTTTGATGCATGTCCTTAATTTAATTTCATATGTTGTATTAATTCAGTGTTTGTAATGCTAATACTTGAACCCAAACTCACTGGGTTTCTAGAGAGCAAAGGTTTTGTGAAAAAGGTTAAAAAGACTTAAACACAAAGTCTGTAATGTAAACTGTTAAAAGGATTTGATGATCACTAGTGATAGTATCATTATTCTGTGTTGTCATCATTCAGGTTGGATTTCAGCTTTATTGTACGTTTTGTTTTAACAAAGCAGCTGATATTGCCATAGAAACTAGTGGACTGCCGACTCGCTTTCACCCCAAAATGGCGGAAGCGCAGGGCGGCTGCTGGGCACCGGTGTTGCAATGGAACGTTCTATTAAGTGTCGCTTCTTGTTAGTGTATATTCTTTGGTTGAACTTTCTTCTCCTGCTTCCTGTTCATCTGCAATCCAGAATGACAGCACAGCTGAAAGGTTTGTTTGACCTGCGCCCTCCACTGTATAGGCTACTGTGAAATTGCATTTTACGTTCAAGTATTCTGTTATTGTCTCATTGTTAGGAAACACTGCAAATGATTCAGTGCATTAGTAAACAGTCTGACTGTAACCCTTTTGCTAACCCATTTGACCGATTAGATCAAAATAATGTTTCTTTCTGATTTTAAACAGCTGATACTCTCAGAAAAAAAGGTTAAAAAGCTGTCACTGGACTTTTGAACCTCATTTACCCCTAAAGGGTGCATAATAGTACCTTAAAGGGGAATAATATTATCATGCTATATCAAGCTATAGCATGATTCCAGAAACATTATGAGGGAAAATTATTCTAAGGTCCATAGTCTTACAATAATTTATCAGTAATATTTTTCTGGAGCACATACTGCGGTATTTCACCAGGGCTCATGCCCCAGCAAAAAGGATCTTGTGATGCCCCTGATTATAGGCCTCTGTTTTATGTGACCCAACCTGTAAGGTCCATGAAGAGGTTCAAAAGTACTATGCCAACTCCTAAAAGAAGCCAAGGAAAAAATACAGAGCAATGCACAGCCTGTGGGATAAACAACTGGGGTGGGGGGACGTTATCAGCTAAGCACTTTCTATTTATGTGTATTTGTGTGTGTGTGTTATTATCAGCTGTGTACTTTCTGCTATAATCCTTGCAAAATCCCCAGAAAACCAGCCAGCATTGCAAAGACCGTGTGACCAAGGCTATCTTTGCTTATGACTGTGTATTTGAAAAAAAGTTCGGGAAGGCCAGTGTATGTGTGAGTATTTATGTTAGGATTGTGATTGTGGTAGGAGTGTGTGCGTGTGATCTGCAGGGACAGGACGGGATCTGTGTTTAGTTTGTATTCACGCTGTGTGCTCATGGGAAAGTGACCATAAAATGACAAGAGCCAAACAGAACTGTTTACACTCCTCTACACACACATTGCAGATACCTGAAGAAAACCTTCAGCTAACCCTGGATTGTTTACGGCACACAGCCTCATTACGCAGAAAATACACCGCGTGATCCAGAGTCCCAGCAAGGGAATCTCTTCCCTTGAGCTGTGTGACAGTTAATTATGAACCACTTCCTGGTTATGACTCAGCATTCGCATATTCCTCAACATTCTGTTTCGTGCAGATGGCAGCCATGTTGTCTTAAACAATGAATCCTTGCCGGCTTAGAGAGAGTGGTAGAGAGAAGGGTGAAAGCGCAGAAGGGTGAAGGAGGAAGGAAGGATGAAGGGAGAAGAATGTGAGACTGCGAACCTGTGCAACCTTTATGGATGTAGATGAAAGGACATTCTTGGAAAGCTCCTGTGGATCTGACATGGTGTGAGGAAATCCCTTGTCAGCTCTGTCAGCCTGCAGAAGAACAGAGCCAAAACAACAACAAAACAGCAGTGAGCTGATCAGAATTAGCATGCTAATGTTAAACCAGGTTTAATCGTTGCTGGAAACTCATTTTGATTCCTTTTAAAGACCATTCCTTTGAAATGGTACTCAATATATGTATTTAGCTTTAGTAATATGATATGTTTACTGAGTCAAACATGTTAAGGTATATTATTTGTTGAAATTGTTATTTTTCCTTCCCTTGTGGACTTGGTTACATCAGCAGCACATTTTTTCCACATATAAATTTTGGCAATGAAGGGAAAATTATGGACTGCCCCTTCAAGCACACACCATACAGTGTTATTTTAATATTATTTATATACTATTATAATAATTTTTAATTTTTAATTTTTGTTTAAATTTGAGCTATTTTGATTTATTTCAGATTTATTTCAGTTAACAATAAGACTATGTTCACACTGTCAGTTTTTGGGAATGACAGCTGCATTTACTTACAGTGTGAGTCTCGAAACGTCCCGTTCAAACAGCAACTTACAGTAGCCTCTCGAAATCTGTCTGTATGAACGGTCAATGGTAGACAAGCCCATATTCTCTCACTATAGTATGGAAGCTTGTTTCCGCTACTGAATAAAAAATAAAAAAGGTAATTGCGACTTTTTATCTCACAATTCTGACCTTTTTTCTCAGAATTGTGTGAAATAAACTCGCGATTGCTTGTTATAAAGTCAGAATTGCGAGATATAAACACAATTGTGAGTTATAAAGTCAGAATTGTGAGATATAAACTCATAATTGCGAGTTATAAAGTCAGAATTGTGAGATATAAAGTCAGAATTGTGTGATATAAAGTTAGAATTGAGAGATATAAACTCGCAATTCTTAGAAAGTATTTTCCCCTCAGAATTAGACTTTATAACTCGCAATTGCGAGTTTATATCTCACAATTCTGACTTTATAACTCGCAATTGCGACTTTATATCATGCAATTCTGAGAAAAAAAGTCAGAATTGAGAGATGTAAACACAATTGTGAGAAAAAAATCTGAATTGTGAGATAAAAAGTCACAATTATACTTTTTTTTTATTCCATACAATAGTGACCAAAGTAATATCAAAGATGTTGACGTCCATACAATTGAAAAGTCTTATCAGTTATGATACAACAAGAGTCCATTCAAGCCTCAAGTTCCTCCATCAAATCTTCAATAACCGACAGCATCTTTTCAGCATTTGAGACGTGCGTACAGTAGAACACAAAACTGACGGGAGCAGCTCCGGTGGAGAACAGTGACTGAATCTAAAACCGTCTGATGACGCTCAACTACAAAAACCACACATGAAAACCTGCAACACACGGTAGACGCATGTTTGTGCAGCGCAGATCAGCTCTCTCGAAATGATGTGACAGACACCTAGTTGTCCAGTCAAGTTCCATTCACAGAGCACGGGTTTTCAGAGAATGAAGTTGTGAATCTTGAAAATGTAAAGGCATGAGTTCAGTTACTGAAGTCGGTTTTCACTCCCGCAAATAACTGAACTGTGTGTGAATGTTACTGAATTACGGACTCAAATACAGGACTGACAACCTTATTCTGTTGCTGACACTGACACTACAAGACAGAAGGTGTTTCCCTGTACACAATTCTGTCATGTAACACTTTACATTACATAAAATTATAGGAAATGTAATTACAATATAATTTTCTTTCCTGACTGGAGTTGCGATCAAAATAAAATTTATAGTAGCATCTAGTCTCAGCATGTCTCATAAGTGCACACACTAGAACAGCTAATGCTATTAGGTTATGTTCTGGGGTTAAAAAGTGACAGGGCAATGAGCTTCAGTATCATAGTGTGCATATGGTTTAAAGAGACAGGATGAAAAAAAAATGTGTCAAAATATTGGATCTGTGCATAAACGCAGCCAAGATGTGTCCTCAGAGTTGTGCAGTTTAAAAGTCCAGTTCAAGGTTCCAGTGCTGCTGCTGAAACTCAGTGCATTAGCTCAGCATCACTGCTCCCAAAACCTACATTCTGCATTTCAAATAGACAGCCAGCCTCTCTGCCCAAGGTGAAGTCCATGTTCTGAAAACATAACTAAATGTAATGTTTTCAGACACTTAAGTGCATGTCATTTGCATGAAAATGTATTATAGTTTATATTTATATTAAATGCGATTCGCTACACTTCTTTAATCCACTTAAGTATATTTTATATATACTTTCCTTTATACGTAATTACTACATTTGTCTTTTGAAATATGGGTAAAGTGTACTGCTGAATGTACTGACATGTATTTACAGTAAACTGAAATATACAATATAAATATCATTTCTATTGAAACTTGTATGTCATGTATTGAAATATATTTGTAAGTACACTGTGGCGACCAGGGCGGGCGAGAGCCGTGAGGGAACGGCGCGAGGGCGGTGGCGCGAGAGTTAACGAGCTCCACCTGGGAGGCACACCGGCCTTGAGTCTCTCACGGAGGAGCTCCGGGGGCATAAAAGGAGGAGCGACGACAGTGAAGGACGAGAGAGGACCAGGCCTGGACTTTACGTTATGTTTTAATATGTTTGTGTGGCCGGCAGACGTCCGCGAGGGTCTGCCGGCATTACTTTCGTTTTGTATTTGTTTATTTTATATTAAAGTTTTGTTGAACGTTCGCCGGTTCCCGCCTCCTTCTTCCCGTATATACGAACTGTGTTACATTGGTGCCGAAACCCGGGAGGAAGGAGGGACATGCTGTCTGAGAGCCCTCGCTGCTGAGGGGGATCGCGGTGCTGCGGAGTTCGGGCAGCGCGGGAGTGAAGACCGCGAGAGGCTGCCTGAGGCGGTGGTACTGGAGCCTTGTGAAAGGTGGGACGGAGACCCGGATGCAGTGCTCCTGGGACGAGGTGGGGTGGCTGCCGTCCAGGAGGGAGCGGAGGAGTCGCCGCCGTCCGCCCCCTCCTGGACTGCTCCAGTACCACCGCCTCGGGCAGCCTCTCGGGGTCTTCACTCCCGCGCTGCCCGAACTCCGCAGCACCGCGATCCCCCTCAGCAGCGAGGGCTCTCCGACAGCATGTCCCTCCTTCCTCCCGGGTTTCGGCACCAATGTAACACAGTTCGTATATACGGGAAGAAGGAGGCGGGAACCGGCGAACATTCAAACAATAATCTTTAATAAAATAAACAAAGAACAAAACGAAAGAAATGCCGGCAGACCCTCGCGGACGTCTGCCGGCCACACAAACATAATAAAACATAAAATAAAATCCAGGCCTGGTCCTCTCTCATCCTTCACTGTCGTCGCTCCTCCTTTTATGCTCCCGGAGCTCCTCCGTGAGAGACTCGAGGCCGGCGCGCCTCGCAGGTGATGCTCGTTATCACTTGCGTCACCGGCCTCGCGCCGTTCCCTCACGGCTCTCGCCCGCCCTGCTCGTCACATACACATTTGTAAAATATATTGTTATTAAAATATAGTAACTTTATCCCCTGGTTTCATAGACAAAGCTTAAGCTAGTCCTAGACTAAAATGCATGTTTGAGCTGTTTTAACTGAAAGCAACTTTTACTAACATATCTTAAAATATGTCAGTGTCATTGTTTTTTCTCAAGATGTACACCAGTAATGTACATTTATAAAAGTTCAAATTATAATCAAGTACTTTACTTGTGCTTTAGTATGTTAGTCAGCACATCAAAATATTATTAAAACAATGATTTAAAATGTATTTTAAAGTAAAACTTAATTTGACATTACAAAGTGCAAATTTAAGTATACTTCAGTGTGTTAAGGAACAGCCATGAAAGTACACTCTACTTAAAGGGATAGTCCACCCAAAAATGAAAATTTGATGTTTATCTGCTTACCCCCAGGGCATCCAAAATGTAGGTGACTTTGTTTCTTCAGTAGAACACAAATGATGATTTTAAACTCCAATCGTTGCAGTTTGTCAGTTGTATAATGCGTGTCAATAGAAACTCCATCTATAAGAGTCAAAAAACATGCACAGACAAATCCAAATTAAACCCTGCGGCTCGTGACGACACATTGATGTCCTAAGACACGAAACGATCGGTTTGTTCCCATTGACATGCATTATATGACTGACAGACCGTAACGTTTGGAGTTAAAAGTCATAATTTGTGTTCTACTGAAGAAACAAAGTCACTTATATCTTGGATGCCTCGGGGGTAAGCAGATAAACATCAAATTTTCATTTTTGGGTGAACTATCCCTTTAAGTCACCTTTATTTCATTAATATTATATTATCAGTAAGTTGTTGTTGTTGTTTTTTTTAAATTATGCTTTTATGGTTTGATTTGTTCAATACAATATGAGCAGTTTTTTTTTTTAAAAAGGAGAAATCACTTTATTTTCTGTATAGATTTGTTGCCTAGCAGTATTTGTGCGCAACATGAAAAAGGCCTAACGCCATTGTCTACTCTTTTGTTTAAAGGAAATGACTTAATGCTGAAGGCCTAAGAGTATGAGATGTTACCATTCTGCCGTGCTTCTTTATTAAATACATGTTTCTGCTTTCTGATTGCAGATGATCTTCAACCTGTTCAACTTTTTATCTATGAATTCATCCAACCCTTTCCATTCCTCTCAGTCTTCAAATGTATTATTCACTTCCTTTTACCTTTTGATTTAGTCCTCTTTCTTTTTTATATAATTTACTATGAATACTTTATTTTCGTGCAGCCAGTGCTCATTCAGGTTAACCTAATTCTCTGTGATGTGGATTGATTGTTTTGTACAGTACACATCAAAGCCAAGAAGGTGCTCATGTGTGAGAGCACAGTTCTACTGAACTACGGCCGCTACAGAAAAAAAAAGCTTGTCTGATGCACTAAGACACATTCCGCTCTTTTACCTTTCCCTCATTAGCAGGTACCAACAGACATTCAAACGGACGCCTGCCAAGATCAAAATTATCACTAATTAAACATCCGGATTACTTCAAATGGAGCTTTTGTAATTAAAAAAAGCTGTGACCGCACACAGACAGACAGACTGAGAGAGTGAGAACATGCTCATAATGTTTGATGGGTCTTTGATGGTGGAATATTCTGGTAGCCATGGGAACTCAAAAGTGGTCGGTTATGATTGGAGGCACCCTGATGTTATACCTATTGTAGATCTGAGAGAACAAAGTCGCTCAGTCACACTATAGATACAGCAGAGACAGACAGGTTTTCATTAATAATAAACACCAGGGTGGTTTTGGTGTTTGATGGGGCTGACAGAGCTCTCTCTCTCTGTCTCTTAAGAGCGGCTAAAATGGATTAGTAGATGTAACCTGACGCCTCAGCAGCTGAACTGGCCCGAATGTTTTTTGCCCAAATCTTTTTAGTTTTTATTGTTAGGTTATCTCATCGGTTTTGTTTCTGGTACCTTCCTACAGTGGTGTGAGTACTTCTGAAATGAGAAGACAAAGTCCCTTCTCTGGCTTTTGGTGTTTCAGTCCCATATAAATTCTTATTCTGTTTGATATTTACATAATTTCCAGGTTAACGGTTCACTGAACACTATTTATCAGCAAGCAATAAATACAATATTTTTTTATGTTTATATTTACATACTCAAATTGCATCAAATATAAAATTCCTTTTTAGTTGACAAGAAGGTGTCAGCTTGTTCATTTTTACATTTATTGTATCCAGTGTTGGGTTAGTTACTCTAAAAAAGTAATTAATTACTAGCTACTAATTACATCTTCAACAGAGTAATTAGATTGAACTGAGCAAAGTATTTAAAGGGAGGTTACATTAAAAACATACATTTTAATATTAGATGTTAAATTTTGATGGCAAATCCACTATTGTTTTATATAGAATTGTTCTAAAGTCTATATTTAATGCAATTACATCAGAAGTAACTGTAATTAAATTACATTCTTTTTTCAAGGGAAATTAAATTACAGTAATTATTTTAATATTGAAATCGCTTTTCAGAGTTTGTGAATCAAAGTTACTTTAAGGAAAATCTATCTCAATTTCACAAGTGTCTATCACCAGCTGGAGTGCCCTTGATAGACTATTGTCACTCAATCAAGGACTACATTTCCCATAATCCATTGCCCGCACTCATCATGCCTGATTACATTCAGCTGTTGCTCATTAGCTTGTTAGTCTCTGCCTATATAAGCCTGGTTCATTCTGTCATTTTTTTTGTAAAGTCTTGTATGTGTCAGCACTGCATTTCTGAGTGTTCATTTGGTTTTCCTGTTCTTTGGTTTTTGACCCTGTGTCTTGTGCCCTGTGTTTATGACTTTTTGTCTGTTTTTGGATTACTTCTCTGGATTACCCTTCAATAAACTATGTATTTGGATCCTCAACCTTTGTGTCTCTGAACAGTACATGACAACATGACAAGTCCATTTAAGATAATTTTTAAACCTGATTTCATTAAAATTGAACTATTGTACCAGGTGGTGATTTTCTATGAATTAGTACAATTTGATTTGTACAAAAATTTAATATTTTTTTTTTTAGAAAAAAGCAAGCATGAAAGTCCACCTCTAAACCTAATCATCAATAGGGCATAAACGGATCGCATGAAAACGATTGTGCATTTTTACTTTAAAAAACTTAAGTACAATTTGGGGGGGTGGTTAAACGTTGGTATGCTGCCTGTTATTGTTTTATTAAAAAAATATATATATAATCATCTATCTGTCTGTCTGTCTGCAAGCATATGTGATCAATAGATTGTTTGATTAAAATAAGTCGAAATGAACATACTTTAACTTTATACAAATTCAACATACAAATATGAAAGGAAACATTTATTTTGAGCTTATACACGGAACATTAGGAATAAAATTATTGTTACAAAATAAATTTATTCTACATACATCATTTGATTGGTTGTAACTGACAGATTTGAATATTCCCCCCACTATTCACCCCACAAACTATGCTCCTGTATATAGGAGTTATGAGCTTCTCTCTGGTTGTATTATTGCAGGGAGCGTCACACATAGGGTTAAAGAGATAGTTCATCCAAAAATTAAAATTCTGTCATAATTTATTTACACACCCTCATGTTTCTCTAAACTCGTATGGCTTTCTTTCTTTTGTGAAAGTAGTGTTGCTTGCTCTTTTCCATGCATTAAATGAAGACCAGAGCATTCAAGCTTGAAAAGGGATAAAAAGCACAATAAAAGCATCATAAAAGTGGTTCATGTGAGTTATTCACTATTTAGTATGCATTCTCACTACATTTGTTCTCAAGGTATGTTTGTGTGAGTAACAGGCCAAAATTCTCCACTCCACACTCATTGTAATTGCATGGAAAAGAGGGACCGGAACATTATTTAATAATGTCCCTTTTTGGATTCCACAAATGACAAAGTCATGTACGACATGACAATGAGTAACTTTAGAGTCAATTTTTTATAATATGTTTTTGGTAAACTTTTTCTTTATTCCTGCTTATTTACACACTCACAGTTACCCAACAAAGTGGCTGAGTCTTAACAAACTCCTAATTAGCTTTGGTGGTAAATGTAAATAGCACGAATATGTGTGTTTGACAATTAAAATCACTAGATAGAGAACGAATAAGAACATGGTGTGTGAGCGCGTGAAAGAAACATCCAGGTTGAAATTACCCTGTACATTTGAAAAGCCGGTGCAGCACTGAATCAAAGCAGTGAAGATCAGGTCATTATGATCTGCAGACAGGACACATGAATAGACAGAGACAGTATTGCTCTTAGGGGCGGAAGGTGCCTGTGTGTGTATGTGTGTATAAGTATGAGAAGATGAGGCTGAGTAGATTGCATTTCTCTGAGGAGATTGTATTTCCCATCGTCAGCTTATGGGAAAAGGAGCGTCTGGAGAGACGTATGGATGTGCGCGTGTGCTCCCGCAGTCGTTTGTGTGCGTGTGCAGGAGGTTGTCGATTACAGACACCTCGCTCTTCTTGACAATGCAGTTCTCG
Source organism: Anabarilius grahami (assembly GCA_003731715.1). Lineage (NCBI taxonomy): Eukaryota > Metazoa > Chordata > Actinopteri > Cypriniformes > Xenocyprididae > Anabarilius > Anabarilius grahami. The sequence continues at coordinate 2,938,294 of RJVU01075617.1, read as the reverse complement.
CTCTCTCAATCCCTAGCAGCCTGGCTCCCGTCTCTCAGTAATCCCCTGCGACCCACTCTCGTAGTCACACACCATCATCAGTTAGATGTGTGAGAATTCATCACTTCTCTTGATAGAGTCTTAGGCGATGTCTGTTTCTGGCTAAGCGTGTTGGTAGGTGTCTGTCTCTCGCTCTTTGCTGGCCATAAAGCTATTTTCATGATTGCACATGCAATACTTTCAGTTCGATCTGCCTGCTCTCATCAGGGCTACAGGCTGTGCTGCTCTGTTCAGGCCTGCGAGAGTCATCTAATGGAGGCGATACTGTGCACAGCGCCATGAGACAGAAAACATTGTGGAGTGTTCTGTGGCCGGAAGCTTTTGCTCTGTTTCATGGCTGTGTGTGTGTGGTTCAGGCATTCCCTATGTTGTGGGGGAAAACTGCTTATAAATTATACTAAACTATGTATTTTTTGAAAATGTAAAGATTTAGAAAGTTTTCTGTGAAGGTTGTGTTAAGGGGTATGTGTAGGGGTAGGGGATAGAGTAATTAAAAATCATTATGTCTATGTAAAGTCTCCATGCATAAATCTTGGAAACCCAAAGCATGTGTGTGTGTGTGTGTTTGTATTGTGTGTATAGGTTTGAGATTAAGAAGGCTAAGAGAGTGTGGGAGATTTGCAGGAGAGTGTAAGAGAGTGACTGCATTTATAAGAACACAAATATTCTGATATTAATTAAAATATGGTCATATTTGGATTATGTAAGTGCCATGTAAACACATGAACCTGATTAGGATGACCAAATTTAGACAACATTTTGATCCAAATAAGACTGGCATATGCATGTTTTAATCAGAACTGAAACCTAATTTATAAACTTGCATGTCCAAATGAATGTAATTCATGAAATTAGATGCAGACCACTGTGGATATAAAAAAAAAAAAAATAATAATAAAAAAACATTGAATGTAAGGGTCGAAAAAATTTTTACATTTTTTTTTATGTTTTGAAGAAATCTCTAAGCAATAACATAAGTATTGAATATGAAAGATTATTGCAATTTAAAATTACTATTTTCTCATTTAATATATTTTGTAAGTTTTTTTTTCTTTTTTTTCTGTGATGGCAAAGCTTAATTAATAGCTAATCATTCTAATGAGCTGATTTGGTGCTCAGGAAACATTTCTTATTATTATCAATCTTGAAAACAATTGTTCTGCTTAAAATTTTGGACCAAATCAAAATATTGATGATCAAAAAAATTACAAAATAACATAATTTATTTATTTGCAACATTATAAATGTCTTTACTGCCAATTTTGATCAATTTAATTGATCCTTGCTGAATAAAAGTATTAATTTCTTTCATAAAATCAAACTCTTGGTAGTGTCAAATCTTTTGATTGGTATCTTAATCATGTTGTTGTGATATTGTTAAGAGCATTAATCATAATTAATGAGAGCTTTCAATTACTATCCAAAGTAACTAAAATACAACTTTTGGAATATTCCAAATAAAAGGAAATGAACATATAAATGTAATTTTATAAAAAAAGTAATACAATTTAACCATATTTTAGACCTTTACCAGAAAATTAATTTTTAAGTAATCGATTTAAAGGTGCCCTAGAATCAAAAATTGAATTTACCTTGGCATAGTTGAATAACAAGAGTTCAGTACATGGAAATGACATACAGTGAGTCTCAAACACCATTGTTTCCTCCTCCTTGTGTAAATCTAATTTGTTTAAAAGACCTCCGGAGAACAGGCGAATCTCAACATAACACCGACTGTTACGTAACAGTCGGGATCATTAATATGTACGCCCCTAATATTTGCATATGCCAGCCCATGTTCAAGGCATTAGACAATGGCAGGCAGTATTAACTTCTGGATCTGTGCACAGCTGAATCATCAGACTAGGTAAGCAAGCAAGGACAATAGTGAATAATGGCAGATGGAGCGATAATAACTGACAAGATCCATGATTACATGATATTTTTAGTGATATTTGTAAATTGTCTTTCTAAATGTTTCGTTAGCATGTTGCTAATGTACTGTTAAATGTGGTTAAAGTTACCATCGTTCAGTCTTATACAGTTTGTACAGTATAAAAACCATTACGCCTATGGAATGTCCTCATAGTGATTGGTGCACCAACGTGTGTGTGTGTGTGTGTGTTCTTGTATACATGGTTTATGAGGACAAAAATGTGCATAATGACATGGGTATTACAACATAAACATGGTTTATGAGGACACTTCCCGTGTCCTCGTAAACCAAATGGCTTAAAAAACATTCTAAACTGTGTTTTTATTTATTTATTTATTTTTTTTAATTCAAGCAATGCAGTTTTCTGTGATGGTTAAGTGTAGGGGTAGGAGTAGTGTAGGGGGATAGAATATACAGATTGTACAGTATAAAAACCATTATGTCTATGGAGAGTCCCCGTAAACCACATATACAAGTGTGTGTGTGTGTGGAGTTATTGTACCAAATATCCTTGTGCGAGTACATGAGAAGATGGTTTAATAGGCCTGTATCATTACCTCTCCTGTACCTCAGCTCCAAAGGTCAACAACTTCCAGCTCAGCCAATACCTCACTTTTATCTCAAGAGAATTGCAGTTTTGATGTGCATGCTAAAACATAAAACATCTCCAGCTCTTTGTTCTCTGCCTCCCTTCTTCCTTCCTCTTTCAAAATCTCTCACGGTCTATACTTTCAGATGAACCATTCTATAGAGAACCTTCTAGAAGATGAACGAGGTCATCGTGTTCACCTTCAAAATCTAGAGCAAGAAAGGGAGGTGTGAGTCCATTGCCATCCATTTGCTGTGCCAAATGATCCAACTCTTTGTTTGCCTGGCACCTATTTTAGACCAATGTCATGAGGGACATGACGCGCCTTTTTGTAAACTGCGAAGGGATTACGGGAAGCACTTTGAGTCTCTGACTCATGTCACTTCAAACCGCAGGATGGAAATGGGCCTTGTTTGCTTGTTATATTAGTGTATGAAATATTTGCCCCCATATCTGCAATGACTAATACTCTTGCCCCTCAGATGCCAACAACAGAGAATTTAGAAGTGGAGCAGCATTCTGCTCACAGCTAAAGTGTGGTGTGAAAGAAACAGCTCTCTCCTAATTTGAACTTGAAGATTTAGATAAAAGCACTGAGCTTTTATGAATGTTCCCCTAGATAAACAACCCAGCACGTCTCAAGGTTTTTAAACAGCATGCTCTTAAAACTGCAAAAGCATACATGTGTTGTGAAAAACAGACCCCTGAAGGGGGGGCATGCAGTAAAACGACCATCTGTCCTAGTCTTATGAACGTTAAGCTGTAAAACACGTTGGCCATCTATCAAATAATAGATGATCCATTTGTTTAATTCTTTGTTACTCATTTCTTTTTTCCACTTAAAGTGCTAAAATGCTGCGTGACTAAAGACTCTCTGTAAGCACATCGCAGGCAGAACTCTTAACCTTTCTGAAAGTGTGGTTTTGGTCCAACAGCAAATTTAGCACACACTTTTTTCTTTAAATCATCGTTTCTTAGGACATATGTAAATGCAAATGTAAGTTATCCACATTTCCTGCACTGCATTTGTTTGCAATTCCTTTTGCTGTGCTCTGCCCCCTTCCCCATGAATGTATAAACACACCAGTGGTGGAGAAGCTACTTTGAAACTGTAGCTTGTCAAACTTAAAGGGATAGTTCTTCAAAAATGAAGATTCTGTCATCATTTACTCACCCACGTCGTTCTAAACCTATGACTTTCATAAGAACTTTTCCTTTAAAGTGTCAATGTTTTTATTTATAATTCAAAAAATTATCTTAACTCTTTCCCCGCCATTGACGGAATTTTCCGTCATTTATGAGACAACTCTTTCCTACCATTTGACAGTATTTTCTGGTTTTCCATGTTTTCATTGTTACAGTAGCAGGTGCTATTATGCATCCTCTGAAAGAGTACAGAATCTCCAGATCAAAACACAGGCGAAGAAGAAGCAGAAACAAGCAATAAAAGCTTTGCTTATGCACGATGTAGTCTTTGACACAAACACCATTTTCTCAGCTTTTTGTTTGAAATGTTGCTTTTTTTTGTGAAAATGATCAAAAATGCTGACGGTGATTGGCAACTCTTAAAAAAACCCCGAAAAAAACGAATTAGGACGGTTGTATAAATTTACCTGTTCAAGTTTGATACTAAATGCTACCCATTTTCTTTTTATTATTATTTGCTATTACACTATTATAGTATTTCTTAATATTTTGAATGGCTTTTTACTTTTAGTTTTTCAGTTTTCATTTTAATTTTAGTTTTGGCTAAGTTTTAGTTCATTTGTTATGTGATTTTCTTATTTTTACTTTAATATTTCTATTTAGCTTTAATTGATTTTGTTTAAGAGTTAGTAATTTTAATACTTCAGTGTAAGCTTATTCCAGCTGCCAAGGCATTTATATTTTCTCTTTGTTTTTCAAGTGTAATTATTCATCTAATATTTATATTTTATTTTATTTCAGTTTTAGTTAACCTAAACAACATTCAGCCCAGGCTTATTAGAAAAACTTACCTATGGGAACATTTGTGTTCGAAAAAATTTCAATGTGAAATGTCCACTGAGCGTGTTCAGTTTTTTTCCGAAACAAATGACCGTGAATATGGTACATTTTTATTACGTTGGTTTTATAGGTATCACCACAGTTCTGATTTGAAATGTCCGGTGATTGGCGTTAAGCTTAATGCTCCATTACGTTTTAAAATAACGTACTACCAACACTACACCTACACTGTAAAAAAATGTAAGCCAGTACAACAAAAAAAATCTTGGTACTAATTTCCCCTAGCTTTTTCTTGTTTACTCAACTTTTGTAAATAACAGTTAAACCGACTGAAATTAAGTCTCTAAATGCATTACCTTTTTTTTTTATCAGAACTTTTGAGAGATTTTTCAGATTATATTGAGAAAGCTGATCTTCTGCAGTAGAATCACAGTGCTGCTGTAATCAATAATGTAAATCTAACTCAGAGATTGGGCTCTAAATGAGTTCAGTGATTCAGTTCAAATAATGACTATGTAAAAACATAACCAACACCACCTTATCATCTTTTTTTTTTTGCTTGACTAGCTGTTACAACAGCCCAAACAAAATCTAATATTAAAAAGTTAAGGGTCAAGAGCCCAACTAAAGCAAACCCTCATCTCCACGATGGTGGCTTAAAAATTGTGATTTTCTCCTTTGGTGATTCTGCTTGTTATCATCAGGTGTCTTCAATAATGCTCAATCATCACTCAATTTATCACTTAATTATCTCATTAACTCTGACGCTGCTTCAATGGTACTTTAACTCAGTAGTGCGCAAACACATGAAACTTATGTTTAGCCTGAAATTTTTTTTGAGTGCAGCCAGCATATCATCTTATCGCCCTGATTTCATGTTAAAGCATTAAGGGATAACATAACAGCATGACCCTCTGTAATGCAGCTCTGAAATTATTAATAATAATACTAATTTTATTATCATTGTAAAATAATATTATTTATACAGTAGCCATACTTTAAATTATAATAATAATAATATCAATAACAACAACATCAATAATTTATATAATATATAATATTTTTAATAATAATTATTAATATTAATTATTATTATCATTATTTTACAATAATAGTATTCAATTACTATTAATTTACAATTATACATTAAGCTCATTTAACTAAGTTAAATTATATAACTAAGTTATAAATAAGTAAAATAACTAAACTTTTATTTTTTATTTTTTTTTAAAGATTTCTTCACTGTACCATAACCAAATGGTGGCATTTTATTCTAAAATTTGCATTTGCTTATGGGAGGGCAGTTCCCTAAACGAGATTGAATTAACTCAAATAAATAAGTTAGCATAAGTTTTTTGGTTGAACTTGCAAAGCTTTGTTCACAAAACTAATCGTTTTAAGTTTATGGAAAAACACCTGAATTGTGTTGAGTAAGTGTATTAAATATAGTTGTACTGAGTTTTTCATAGATATTTGCTGAGCCAACACAACAAAACCAGTTATTTGAACTTTTTTCAAGTTGGGTTTTTTACAGCGTAGACCTACCTGACCTTTGAGCTCTTTTTTTTATCGTGAGTCATGTTTCACTGGATTCATACCCAAGTCTTCCGCATCCTAAGTACAATTCCGTATTAGCTGAGCTACCAATAAAGCTTGTTACATCAGAAAAGCAAAACATGTATTTTCGTAAAAAGTCTTTTGAGATCATAACATAATATTGTACATGGAGACGTGAAACCAAGTCCTTATTAATCCATATTCTGACCCTGTAATCATAACTGTGTATGGAAACGATTAAAAGTGCTTGCTATTTTAATGCATGGTGTTCATTTCAGTTGGAAACTGCAGTGATATGTACGTATTGGTACGTATTTTGCGATTTGCAAAAATGTTGACACAGGTACGATTTTCCATGAGACCAGGTTGTGTGGATACAACAGAAATACTCTAGTCTAAAACATCTGCTTGTTGGCAAAAGCAGTTTGTTACAGTAAAAGCTATTTTAAAGCAGATGGCACACAACTGAACAATGAAGTTAGTAGCGTCGCTACTTTTTGTTAGGTACTCTCAAACACTGCAGACAGTGCCTAATGCCCGTCTTCTCCAGAGAGAGATGATTTAAGGACGAAAGAGCAGGTGGCAAAGAGATTTGATTTGATTTGATTTGATGCCACCACTGTTTTTTAACAGCTATTTTTTCCCCTTTTTCATTCACAACACATCCCTCTTTTATTTCCCTGGAGCCTAAACTTGTTGCAGAAAGTGAGATTTCAGAGAGGAAAAAGGGAAAGCGTCTACTCCGTACTTTCTTTTAATTCTGCCCCCAATGCGTCAAAATGGCTCTCGAATTACTCCGTCTGAATCTAAACCCCATCTCTCGGATCTTAATAAGCATCCAAATGCTTTTCTAATCCGTTTCCGTTTCGCAGAGCTGGTGAGGCCTTCCTCTAAATCTCCATGTGTAAATATAAGATGTTTTAACAGGATCCTATGAGATAACTCCTAATCATTCCTGGCAAATGACTTATAAAAATAAAAGTATAAACACCTCCAGACTTATTTAGATGTTACACAGACGACTTGTTTGACATTCATGGATATATTTGATAATGTATAAGCCAGGATCAGAGGATTAGGGATAACCTTTTATGTGTGTGTACGGGCGTGTGTGTGTGTGTGTTGCTTGGCAACTCATACACATGCTTTGAAGTTCTAATATCAGTCTCTATGTAAACAGCACATTGTTGTTGAGATATTTTATTGTTGCAGTCGTGTGGAGAGCATGATTTCTAAGAATAAAAGTCAGGAACATTTCCTTGGCTAAATATCCAGAAGATCAATCCAAGCAGACCATTGTTTGTCAATAAAGTTTGAGACGGTGTATTCAGTAAACAATTGCAGCTCTTTTGCACACAGTATTTCAGCACAAAAAACTTTTTTTTCACATTTTACAAATTGCTTAAGAGGTCACTATGTTTTCATAAATAAAATATTATTATCCAATGATATAATTTAATGTGTCCCCGGTAAAAAAAATCACGTTCCGGGGGTGGTTGTGAGAACAACACGTGTCATCTGTGTACGTCCAAGCACATGTGCACTTTGGTCAGAGCGGAAATAATGCGATTAAGGTGTTTACATTGCTATTAAAAACGGCATACGACACATCGTTTAATGTGATTATGATTACTACGACAGGGCTGCCAACTTTTGAGTTTAGCTTGGAGTGAGAACTGTTTCCATGGTTAAAGGGTTAGTTCACCCAAAAATGATATTTCTGTCATTAAGTACTCACCCTTGTGTCGGTCCAAACCCATAAGACCTTCTTTCATCTTCAGAACAAATATTAAGATATTTTTGATGAAATCCGAGAGTTTTTTTAGCAGCGTAATTTCTCTCATTCAAGGTCCAGAAAGACATTAAAGACATCGTTAAAATACTCCATCCATGTGACTACAGTGGTTCAACCTAAATGTTATGAAGGGACGAGAATACTTTTTGTGTGCAAAAACAAAACAAAAATTGCGACTTTATTCAACAATTTCTTCTCTACCCTGTCAGTCTCATATGCAGTTGATGCAGTCGTCGCTTCATAACATTAAGGTTGAACCACTGTAGTCACATTGACTATTTTAACAATGTCTTTACTACTTTTCTGGACCTTGAATGATGGTAATTACGTTGCTATCTATGGGGGATAACCCCATAATTTCTGCCTAATGACATAAATTTCATTTTTGGGTGAACTAACCCTTCACTCTAAAAAATGCTGGGTTAAAAACAACCCAAGTTGGGTTGAAAATGGACAAACCCAGCGATTGGGTTGTTTTGACCCAGCAGTTGGGTTAAATGTTTGCCCAACCTGCTGGGTAGTTTTATTTAACCCAACAATTGTTTACAAATTACTATAGGTCTGGCTTAAAATGAACCCAAAATAGGTTGGAAATTAAAAATCAGACTCATAATTACTAGAGGCAACAATAATAATCAAAAAGATGAGCATTTATTAATAAGCAATTTAATAAATGTTTATTGTTTAAATATTATTCAAATTAAAAAAAAATATTAATAAATGTTTGTTTATTAAACATAATAATAAATGTTACTTTCCAACATATTTTGGGTTCATTTTAAGCAAGAAATACAGTAATTTTTAAACAATATTTGGGTTAAATAAAACTACCCAGCAGGTTGGGCAAACATTTAACCCAACCGCTGGGTTAAAACAACCCAATTGCTGGGTTTGTCCATTTTCAACCCAGCATTTTTTAGAGTGTTTAAAACACAGATTGAGCGATTACATGAGACATTTCAGTATCTAGTTGTATCTTTCAACATACCTTCTGATGTTCATTCATGTTTATTTACTGTTAGCTAGTAGTAAAGAGGAGGGGATGGTCGATTCATGTGTTGCTTGAACTGAGGTGCTGACGGTACCAAAACGGCATTTATTGTTTGAATTTCGTTATAAAATGGACAGAATTTGAAAGCTGAGACTGTTTCATTTCAAAGTAACCTGCTCTGTCTTTCTGTCAGTGTCAGTGTCCTCTTTGCTCCGTGATTTTTCACTGCATTAGAAAATGGGTGTGTGGCATTAGAACAGTGTCAACTGCGTGAGTCTCATGCTGAATGTGTGAGAGTTGGCAGCCCTGTGATTATGAGCTTAGTCACATTAGTTTGATCAAAGTATTGTGTTTACATGAGGTAATGTTTAATTGCAATATTGCCAAAATCACATTATAATCGCATTATGAGGGTGGGTAAGCATAGTCAATGACAACACTGCAAGCATTTTCAAATGTCCAAAATTGCCTTAAATTTGAACTTGGAGGAAACCCAAGAGTCTGAGAGCTCCGTTCCTGTCCTTGCTGCTCTTTTGTCCTGCGGGGACATGAGCGAGGACTCTCCGGCGTGATTCACGAGGTGTGTCCTTGCCTTCCTCATCTGGTATTCACTACCTTATGATACCTCTCTGATTCAGTTCGCACCTGCTGTCCGCCACAGCAACAGCTCAGTTCTTTATCGCGATGGGAGGGGAGAGTTTGCGAGAAGAGGAGAGGCGCACAGATAAAGACGTGGAAGAGACAGAGGTTGTAAATCAAGGCTCCGTCCCTCACGACCTTGTCTGAACACGCACCTGTTGTTGAGTACGCTGTCACACCTTTCATAGTGGTGGAGAGGAGAGCAAGAAAAATTCTCCTGGAAAAATAAGAGCCGAGATGCCAGAGGTAGCAGCGAGAAGATTGAATTGCTAGCAGAGAGATCTGGACAGTGATAAAGGGAAAAGGAGCTGGACTGTTATAAAGCGAGAGGCAGAGAGAGGGAAAGACAGATGGAAGTGACAGGTGAGACAGTGAGGTCATTACTGTAGCCGTCAGATTGTCTGGCTGTACATGTGTGGGTTTGTGTGCGCATGTTGTGATTGTTGATCTTGCCCTAGTACCACATGTTTTGCTCTTTTTGACAGCGGATCGTACCCTTTTGTTTGGTTTTGATCACACAGCCTTGCGCTGGCTCCTGAAGTCATTCAATAAGACTCAATTGAAGTCTTTCCTCTGCCTCTCATTCTTTGATAGATAGGTCACTCACATGACAAACATGTCCAATAACAGACTGAAGTCACACAGGCTTTGTTCACAATGCATAAATCCGATTTGGGCTTTATATCTGATCTTTAGGACTGCCTGTCTGTGCTGTCACTTTGCAAGCGATGAAATCTGATGATCTGTTTGTTTAGACAGCATAGTCAATATCCAGTCTATCTATACGTTGTTTGTTCAGACAGTATAGTCAATATTTGGTGTCTATGCATTGGACGTTATAGTGGGGATGTAAGCATCCACAATGTCCAGACTTTAGAAGCGGCAAAAAGTGGTAAAAAGATGTTGGAATAAATATTAAGCTCTACCTTCCAGTATATTGCAACAATAAAAGCAGTTTAAACGGTTAAATATTGGTGGCAAAAACATTCTGGTTTGTGCGTGATGAACAGATTGAGAAATTGTTGACCGCCATGAAAGTTATTGCACATTTGACACACTGTCAAAGAACCGTCTTTTATTTCCTCTGTTCATCATGAGTAGCACCATGAAAAGGCTCCAGTGAATGTTCCAACTAATCAATGCAAATAGCTTTCTTCCCTTTGTTAAGAAATAAGCAGTCTTGATGTCTCAAACAGATCGTTGCCAATATGTCAGTCATTTTGCTTCTGTTTCTCTTAATTAGCATATTTGATTCAAACGGTCCTTCTGACAGCATGGCAGAGGCAAAGAACTATATAAAACCGCCAAGAGGCACAACAGCTGAGAGTAACCATTAGTGTGAAAAGAGAGGACAGAAAATTGGAGATTTTTCTGAACTGGACTCAAGAGAGAATATAATTGAAAATAGTAGCACAAATAGTGGTAAAATGCCTTATTGTGTATATTAAGTTTTTCATATACAGGTGCATCTCAATAAATTAGAATATCATGAAAAAGTTATTTTTTTTCTGTAATTTAATTTCTGTAATTTTTCTGTAATTTAAAGTAAAACTTAAATATATTCTAGATTTATTAGACATAAAGTAAAATATTTCCAGACTTTATTGTTTTTATTTTGATGATTACAGCTTGCTGCTCATCAAAATCAAAAAAATCAGTATCTCAAATTATTAGAATATTTAATTTAAAGTTCTATTAAATTAACATTCTCAGGGTATAAATACTGGGTTTAGGTCAGTAATCCCAACAGCAGTCATGGGGAAGTCTGCTGACTTGACAGTTATCCACTAGACGATCATCAAGACCCTCTACAATGAGGGTAAGCCACAGAGGGTCATTGCTGAAAGAGCTGGCTGTTCGCAGAGTGCTGCGCAAAGCATATTCATGGAAAGTTGACTGGAAGGAAAAAGTGTGGTAGGAAAAGGTGCACAAGTGAAAGGAATGACCGCAGGCTTGAGAAGCGCTTCAAAAGGAATGGACTGAAGCTGGAGTCAGTGCATCAAGAGCCACCGCACACAGACATCTTCAGGAAATGGGCTACAACTGTCACATTCCACCTACCAAGACACTTCTGAACCAAAGACAACGTCAGAAGCGTCTTACATGGGCTTAGGAGAAAAAGAACTGGACTGTTGCTCAGTGGTCCAAAGTCCTCTTTTCAGATGAAAGTAAATTTTGCCTTTCATTTGGAAATCAAGGTCCCAGAGTCTGGAGGAAGAGTGGAGAGCCATGTTGCTTGAAGTCCAGTGTGAAGTTTCCACAGTCAGTGATGATTTGTGCTGGTGTTGGTCCACTGTGTTTTCTGAAGTCCACAGTCAACGCATCCATCTACCAGGACATTTTAGAGCACTTCATGCTTCCTTCTGCTGACAAGCTTTATGGAGATGCTGATTTCATTTCAGCAGGATTTGGCAACTGCCCACACTGCCAAAGGTACCAAAAGCTGGTTCAATGACCATGGTGTTACTGTGCTTGACTGGCCATCAAACTCACCAGACATGAACCCCATAGAGAATCTATGGGGTATTGTCAAGGGGAAGATTAGAGACACCAGACCCAACAATGCAGATGACCTGAAGGCCGCTATCAAAGCAACCTGGGCTTCCATTACACCTGAGCAGTGCCACAGGCTGATTGCTTCCATGCCACGCCGCATTGATGCAGTAATTCAAGCAAAAGGAGGCCCAACCAAGTATTGAGTGCATAGAAATGAACATACTTTTCAGAAGCTAGACATTTCTGTTTAAAATATCCTTTTTTTTTTTTATTGATCTTATGAAGTATTGTGAATTGGTGAATTGGTGGGTTTTTGTTAAATGTGAGAAATCACATTACAAAAAAAGGGCACTCCCACCACCCCCACTCCCAACAAAATTTGGCCTACACTCTACAAAAAAAAGGTACAAACGCTGTCACTGGGACGGTACCCTTTAAAAAAGATTTTAATATGTACCATTTAGGTACTAATATGTATACTTTTGATACCAATATGTACACTTTTGGTACCAATATGTACCTTTGAGGGACTAACATGCTTTCTTTAGGTACAAAGGTGTAGCTTTTGAAAGGGTACCATCCCAGTGACAGCTTTTGTACCTTTTTTCTGTACAATATTGACTGATGCTGAATAGTTAATAGATGACTGCAAAATGAACTACTAAAAAAGAGGAAAACTCTGGCTATTCAAATTCCTCCTGATAAATCTTTGAAGGAACTGGACGTATTGATTGCTCAGTAAAGAAGAGAGAGGTTTTATGATTTTATCTTACATTCTTGGCTTCCCCTTCGGCAGAGCTATCTATCAGTTTCCTTTCGTCTCTTTCGTGGGTACATTCCTGGCTTCCACTGCACTTTTAACAAGCAAAGTTTAGGAACAAGAGCATGGCCTGGTCTGACTGTAACTACACAGGAGCCTTGAAATATTTCATTCATCTTTGTGTGGCCCTGATTGTCTTACCGAAGGATAACTATGAGGGTGTTTTTTCATAAAACATTACTATTGGTCAACCTTGACGTCTGCCTGTAGGTTTTGCAAATATTTAACCATGAAAAATATTACAAAGAGCTTTTGACTAAACCGCTTAACTCTATTGGATCCTCAATCTGTTGGTAAAACCTCACAACTCCACCCTCCTCAATCTTGAATTAAGTGCCGCACACATCCATCCATCCATCCATAATATTTGTTAAGGGGCAATCTTGTACAATTTATTAGGACTTTGGTACATTGTCTTATAGAATATTTAAAATGAGAGACTTACTTTAACAATCATTTGATCAAACCTGAAAAGGCACACCTTTTGTAGAATAACCCCTATAGTCTGTTAGACAGAGAAGAAAGAGGGAGTCTTGCACTGTAATGTGTCTGTCCTCAGTTTTATAAAGAGTGAAACCCCCAGTGTTACCAACCATTCTACTACGCCAATACTTTTCCTTCACCTGCTATTCCCCCTTTTCTGAGTCTGCTGCCTTCTCGGTTAACAGTGGACCTCACGGTAATGTCGAGCATCAGCAGAATCTCTTAAAGAGGGTGAAATGAAGAAGAGAGGGTCTCTGTTGACTTCAGCAAGATCGGCCAATTAGAGTAGGCCCAGGTGCTGAGAGCAGTCATGTGTGTGTGCACCTGGCCAGATCTAGACACGACAGGGATCATAAGTTGCAGTGAATAGGACTTACTTTCATTTCTGTTTGGTTAATAGTATGATATGGCATGAAATGACTATAGTATTTTCTCAGTTGAGCTGTTGAGATGGCTTATTTTATTATTCCATTGATCCTTGACTCTTGCATTATTTCACTTGAAATGGTCTTAAAAGTAGTCAGAGTAGTGCTGAATAAACATTTCATTTGAAAAAGCCAACTGAACAAATATTCTAGATAAAATAAACTAGAACAAATACTTTAGGACAAAATACTGACATTAATGGTCCACACAAAGTCACCCTCACCTTTGAGGACTTACTACATGCAGAATTTAGTGTGTGACTCATGTGGAGTGTTACGCAAACTCATAGGAGAATAACGTGTTGGTCCTTCACAGTCGCATGCTGCTTAACGAGCCATAAAAAAAAAAGTTTTTCATCCCAAAAGAGATGCAGGTGAAAGCATTTTGTGATACAAATTTAGAGTCTGAGGCTGAAAGTCTAGAAGGCTTTTTGGTTTGAAAGAGATGACATTAATTTCTTTCATTTTCTGTTGGATCAGCTCAAGCTCCAGCTGTCTTAGTAATGTTATACAGTGCTCTAACACACACACACACACACACACGCACGCACGCACACACACGCACGCACGCACGCACGCACGCACGCACGCACACACAC
>RJVU01075617.1:2895952-2912756 GCA_003731715.1 Anabarilius grahami | reverse complement strand
TTTTTTTTTTTTATGTAGTTAATAATAACAACAGTAAACTAATTATTATTATTAATATTATTATTATTTGAAATTTATATATATAAAACAGTTATATATATATATATATAAATATAAGCCACTTGGTTTGATATTTATTTTATAAGTGTGTCTTAAGTGTTCACATACTTTTTTGGGCCACTGTATGTTTTGTCTGGCTTGTGTTAAATCACACAAAGCATTTATGCTTTCAATGTGGACAGTCAAATTGCAAGTCGTAATATGTTACACAGTGTAGAAGCTACTTCCCAAAAGACTTTTTAAACACCAAGCACTTGTCAAAGATACAAACAAAATACAAGGGCAAATCACCCCTTCCCTCTCCGCCTCCCTCTCCTGTGCAGACAAGGTTGTATTTTATTGCCTACCTGAATGGCGGCAATGTAATCTCCTCACGCTTTGAGTGTCGCCCAGTCCTTCACCCTTCAACACCCAGTAAATTCCTTCTCTACTGATATGGCATGACTTTGGGACCTTTCCAATATCCTGTTTACACAAAGTTTACATCCACTTTTTCTTATTCATAAATAACGAATGTCAAAATCATCCATGTGACACAGAGCAATGTAAAGTGTTTATAAGTGGTTAAATATTTGCATAGTTGGATACAATATATATATATATATATGTCATGGTTGCAATGGTGACATTGATTCATTTGTGAGACTCAATCTGTCGGTGGCTTGGTGTGATACATCAAAACATGGATGGACACTGATGGTATTTAAAAGGTTTCCCTGCTAGATGCTCTTTTAAATGTCTGCCACAAATAGACAGAGAAGACATGGATGCCATATTGCTGTGTCTCATGGAGAGACAAAGGTCAAATACTCTGTACATAGACACTGTGAGGGACATCTCTTGAGGGAAAAGCGACATGAGAACCTTTTGCTCTTTACGATGTGTGATTAGAATTTTTTTTTTGACATTTGCACACTAAACCAATGAGCTTCATGAAAGTGCCACTAGAAACAGAACACAAACCTGTAATAAAAAATCTGAAAGGATAGTTCAGCCAGGAACAAAAATGTTCATCATTTAACACTATCACAAAAAAAAAAAAAAAAAAAACATTTAAGTGAAAGATGATTTAATTATATAGGCCAATGAGGTCCAGTGTTGTTTGGAACCCAATGTTCTTCAAAATATCTTCTTTTGTGTTCTGCAGAGAGAAAAAAAAAACATACCGATTTGGAATGCGGGTGAGTAAAGGATGACAGAACTTTCATTCTTTCGTTTTGGGGTTATCTGTCCCTTTAATCTGAGTGTTCACTGTGACATTCCACATAGGAAGGATATTGCAGGTCACTAGTCAGATCTCCTCAGATCTTCAACCCAAACACTCTATGAGCTTGATGCCCAGTGAGGCTCTCTTCACTTCTGCCAGCCCTAAACAGTTAAAAAAAATTGGGGGAAAACATGTCTGATCCTGATTTGTTGGGCCAGTGATGTGAAAACACCATGACGATATTGTCAGAAATCCCAGTAAACCAAGCTATATGGAGTGTTGTGGAAAAAGGGGGGATAAGAGTTGTTTTGTGGAAGCTTGGAGCCAATTATGAGCCAAAGACTGTGACTCCCCTGAGAGTACTCCAGGCTTGACAAGGAAAGAACAACAATTATTCCCTGTCTCACTGTTCATAGCGGCTGTTTAGAGGCAGACTGCTGCTGCTTATACTAGCCTTTCAGAGCTGAAATCTTTGAAATATGCTTAACCATGTTTATGTCATGTCGCTTTTCCAAGGCCTTACATTAACATTTGTGCATTTACTTCATTTATCCAGAGCAACTTATAGTACAATGTGAGGATCGATGCATGACTTCTGTACTTTACCAGCTGAACTACAGGAACATATTCCTCTTGAAACAAATCCTAAGTGACCTTGTTCTGTCTGATAAAATAAGTTAAACATAATTTTACAGAGAGGTTGTTACTACTTAATGCAAAGCATGTTTGAAACCTTCATAACATGGATGATTTGGCAGAGTATTGCAACAGCTCAGTGCACTCAGCGAGAGAGAGAGAGGTCGTTTTATGGCTGCTTGCAGTTGACATTGTATCAAATCTTTTGACATAAAGACCTGTTTGAACCAGCAAAATGGAAAATACTTATTCACATGCTTTAATGAGAAATACGACCTACTGAGTGCTACATTTTTGTAGGCCATCCCAGAAATTAGCATCACCCTACTTCCCTCGACAAAAAGCCAACAGGATTTTCCATTTGATTTTTGGATAATTGCTGAAAATAAGCTCTGTGACCATCAAAGGTTTATGTTTTTTACACGTTTTATTCATTATAGTAATCTTCAAAAAATGAACACAACTTCTATGAATTTTATGGCCTAAATACAATCGCCAGATATAAAAAGTTACTCTATAAAGAACTACACTTCTGTCACATGACTTCAACATCACCAACACTAAGCTTACAACAACTCTTGTTGGAAGTTGCAAACTTTGATTTTATATTTTAGATGTAATGTTTATCTCACTTGCATACAAAAGTTGGCTAGAACAATGCTGTAAAATTTTTAAAATGCAGTATTTATACTAATTGAAACTGGTAACTCATATGTTTGACCTGTTCATTAAAAGAACCAGCTCATAAGAGTAATCCGTCTCAGGAATCAGGAAACAACGGTCACACTGCTTTTGATTCAGTAGAAAAAAAAAAAAAAAACTTGCTCGTAAGTGTCATTTGTTTGTAAATCAAACTACACTGGTCAATTTGTATGTTTGTTGTTGTGTGCACACTGTAAAAAATATTGTGATTTTAACGGTAAAAGACTACGGTGAAAAACAGTTAATTGATTTACAGAAAGTTTCCGTACTATATACGGTGAATAACTTTAATAGATCTAACCGTTCATTTAATTGAATTTTACAGTAAAATACCATTAAATTTTCAGTTTTTGGAATTGAAAAATAAGTCATTATATAATTTACAGTGAAAAACCATAAATTGGCATTCCCACAATTCACATTTGATGTATTTTCCTTAAAATAACTGAAATAACTTCAATAGGTTGGTAAATTAACATTATATCAGTTAATGACTTATTTGTTTATTTATTTATATTTTAACTGTAAATTTAAGTTAAATCTGTAAAACCTAAAATGTTGCTACCATATTTTTTACAGTAAATTTCTGGCAACCACAGCTGCCGGGGTTTTTTACTGTAAATTTAATGTATTTTTTTTATTTTTTATTTTTTTACAGTGCACAAGGACAATTTGAAAAAGAAAGACATTACTTAATCAGAAACTTGATATTTGTATCTTTTGGAGGGCGGGGTTTTGGAGTGTGGTAGTATGGCTGAATGGATGGAAGGCGGTCTAATTTAGTGGTGGAAGACTTAAATAGGTGGAATCTGATAATAATTTACTACACCGAATATTACAGAAATACTGGAAACTCAATCTTGGATGGTATCGAGACTTCATATCACCCGAGGAAGTTGCTGAGAGGGCACAGGGCTCTCTGTGTCTTTTCTGGGCATTATTATCTTTGATAACCCCATAAAAGCTTTTATGAAGCCTGTAAACAAGTCACACATAAACCTGCGCTCAGC
Source organism: Anabarilius grahami (assembly GCA_003731715.1). Taxonomy (NCBI): domain Eukaryota; kingdom Metazoa; phylum Chordata; class Actinopteri; order Cypriniformes; family Xenocyprididae; genus Anabarilius; species Anabarilius grahami. The sequence goes on along the minus strand of RJVU01075617.1, from coordinate 2,909,141 downwards.
GCCTCAAGAATCAGCTATCAGATCGGGTTGTGGACGATCTGCCAAGTTCATTTCACCAAAGGACAGATAGCGAGTATACCCCAGCCTTGGCCCTGAATGTCTGGAGGCCTCTGGGGGGAAAAAAGCAATATATTATGTATATAAATCTAGATTTGTTTTTTCTTCAACCAGAGTGTCACATCAGATTTGTCAGCCGCAACCTTGCATCTGATCTGGCATTGTCTCCTGATCTCCCAACGCTATTGCTGTCTGTTCAATGAAGCTTGTTTTGTTTTCCTTCATTTCGTCTGTCACCCCTTTTCTGCCCTTAGTGTTGTTATGCTGTTGATGAGGTGTTTTAGAGCAGGCTTTGCTGAATGAGGTGGAGATGTTGTTTTCCTCCTACAGCCCCCTTATCTCTCCCTTCCTGCTCACAGTGTACCATTGTTACCACATTACTTATGAATATTTATTACACAGCTCTCTGGAATACTTGGTTCTGATTGGTCAGGCTCTGCTGTAAAATATTCTTTGTAAAATGTCTGCTAAACTTTTTTGTGTCTCCCATGAAAATAACGTTAACTAAATCAGTATTTTATGTAGCCATGTAATACATGGCTTAATGCAAATATAAGACCACTCTGTCAGTGTATAGTATAGAAACTTGTTTTTCCAAATTAACTATATGGGTAAACTTTTGCCTTTGATTTTTTACTAAATCTACAGTAAAACAATGACAGCTGTGCGTAAAACAACTTTACCCCCCCAAAAAATACAGTATCAACATTTTAGGTTTTATGAATTGAACTTAAATTTACAATAAAAAAAACGTCTCGGGTTACTTGTGTAACCCTGGTTCCCTGAATAAGGGAACGAGACGCTACGTCATATGACGTTATGGGTTCCCATAACGTCATATGACGTAGCGTCGACAGTTCCCATAAGGGAACCCTAATTTAATTAATGTTAATATACCAAACTACTGACATACTAAAAATTCTTACAACCACAAAAAACAAAACAGGTGGTAATAAGAAAGCCACATGTACAATCAAAGCACAAAAATACAAAAGATTACACGCATGACACTAAAATAATGCAAAACACATTATTTTAAACATGAGATGTAACTAATATGCATAACTGATAGTGAAGTGTCACACAGTGAGTTCTGAGAATGTCAATTTACATTATTTTCTCTGTAAATTATATGATTTGTTCTTTTTCACTTTCAAAAACTATAAATTTAAGATTATTGCTAAATGCCCTTTTAGATTTATCACAGTTTTTCGTCATACATAGTAAAGGGAACTAATTAACCAATTAAAATATATATATATTTTTTTTACCATTGCATACTTTTACCATTGAAATTATGATCATTTGAAAAAGGCCATTGTGAAAAAAAGTCATATTGCAAGTTGCATTTTGCAGCTATAAAGTTGCATTTATGAGAAATAAAGTTGCAATCGTGCGATATAACGTCACAATTATCTTTTTATTTGTTGTACTCTGAGGCAGAAATTGGCTTCCAGAGAATGTACATTATCCCCAACATATTATATAAGTTATCTGATGCCGGGTAAGGAAAATGAAAGTAAAAAATGCTTGAAAAAGTAATGAATTGTGTTTAGCTGAGGCCTCTGCACTCCAGGTGAAAAATCCTTCAGCAAAATGATAAGATGAAGGACTGTGATATCGGGCTGTGAGAACGAGGAAGACAGTGAGAGAGTGTCCGGAACATTGCAACACCACATTGTGCTGTGATACAGGGAGAAATCCAATGCCATCAACTTGTGAAAAGCTGGAAACACTTATCTAACATCACTATTGGATAAAAAATCCTAATTTTCCCTTACTGTTTTTAGGCCAAATGGCATCAAAGAAAATGAAAGATCTCCACATTCAGACTCTCCTCTCTGGAGGTAATTGGCAGTGACTGGCTTCACTCATATGCAGAAGGGAAGCTGCCTGTTGGGGCAGGGCCATAATGACCACCCCGGCTCTCATGATTTGTAGTGTTAGGTAATGGCCTGTGAGGAATCACAGTTCCCCGTAACAGTGTTGAGACTTCATTAGAGGATGTAATCCTCTGCCTTTAACCCTTCCTGACCTTTACAGCATCACCTGACTGAATCCACATACCACTGAGACTGATGTTTCACAAGATGAATACGCAGCCATTTTTAGCATCATTACACATCCACTGATTCTTACAGGAATATTTAAAGCTGTAAACCTTAAATGAGAACAATTAACAGAGACTGTTTGATAATGAGAGACCATCCAAAGGTCTACTTCACTGAGGCCTGGTGTTATAAATTGAAAATGTAGCACTTTTACACAAAAATAGACACACACACACACACAAAAAAGTGACCCTTGCAAAACACCACATCAGTGCTACTAAAAGGTTTTTTTGGGTGGTTGCAGAGACATTTTAAAGTGCTATATAAATCATTCATTCATTCTAAGAAGGAAAATTAGAGAAAATGTAAATATGGCATCTATAGAAATGGACTTTCAGTTAAAAGATCCAGTTGCCTTTTTGTATAGAAATACATGTACATTAGCTATCTAGACCTACATGAAGAATACAGATCTTTGTTAAAAAAGCATCATTTATGTTACCATTCATCATGTACATTGAAGATGTAAGTCTTTCTCCTTTCAAGTAAATAGGAGCTGTACTTGTATGCCTAATGCACATAGAAACTAGAAACCCTAATTGTCGAAATGTGAACTAATTTTCCTTAAAGGGACTTTGTTGGTTTTAGTTTTAGAACATTGCTGTGTGGTTGCTAGGGTGTTTTGGTGGTTACCAGGTCGTTAGGTGATCGCTCATGTCCCTCCTTCAGTGTAAAAGTATGTCCCATTTTGCTAATGTCTGCATTATTTATGCAATATAATTAGTTCAAGCTGTGAAGAGTGTTTGTAGTGCCTTACAAGCACACTGAGTTAAAAAAAAAAAAAAACTGTACATTTTTCGGGGTAGTAGTGAGGGCTAAACAAGCTAAAGCTAGCAAATGTCAATTGTGCTTATTTCACTCAGCTGGGTATACAGTTTTCATGTAAAAGCAACTGTTCTTTTGAGATGATTCCCTACCCATCGGAAATTCATACACAAGGCCTGGTACATATATAAATGGACAGTGCATAGTACATTATTTGCTGCTCAACTTAATGGGTTAGTTTTCCTTGCAAAATTAAAACTGTCATAATTTACTCACCCTCATGGTGTTCCAAACCTTCACTCATCATTTTTGTCCATCTATTGAAAGTCCATGCAACTGACACTTTGACACATCAAAAAAGTATAAAAGACAATGTAAATGTAATCCATATGAATCCAAGTCTCATGAAGAGACACAATCACTTTATGATGATAAACACTAATCAACAAACATATATAGCGATTATCAAATTTTGTTTCTTTTTAAGAATCTTTCTACAGTTTTTTTTTCATCTGCCAGATGAAAAGCTACAGCACGTGTCCTCAACAAGGAAAAAAACAAAAAAACTAAGAAACAAGTTTTAAGTTTTACTCTAAATAGCTGACCTCCTTTACACCCCCCCACAAAAACTTACTCCCATCCGGGTCACGGCACCAATGTAACCGCTCCGGTTCTACTCAACACCGCTGCAACCGGGATTCGAACTGGTGTTTCCAGTATGGGAGGTGGGCTTGCTAACAAGGACGCTAAATAAAGCAACCTCCAGCATCAGTCGCTAGTGTGTCTCTTGAGGCCAGGGGAGTGAGGATCACTTGCACAGCTCTTACTAGCTGGCCTCCGTTGCATTAACAAGTCAGTAATGAATGCTTCATTTGCACAAATTAATTAATATGCTAAATCATTTTCCAGGTTATTGTACGTACTACGCATAATGTTAGAATGCAATGTCAACATTGCTGTTTCAACATTTTTTTCCTGAATTGTTTGCATGTACAGTAGGTATTTAATTTCAATCTGTATGGGCTTCTGAAACTGTTCCTATGGCAACCCACCTCCCCTTTGGTTCTTTAGCATTTGGATTGTTTGTCTTCGGATGAGAGAAGTTGTCAAAGTGACATTGAGGTTCATTAATCTTTCCTACGGTTGACACAAACAAACACACACACACACACTCCTTTTGATTCCTCCCCTTGCTCTTTGCCATAATGGGGTTGCAGGTATTATTGCGCTGTCTAAAGATTTCACGAAGGCATGAGCAATAAGCTGCAGTGGGGTTTTCCCAAAAGAAAACCCTACCACACAAATACACACTGACGCATTTTAGGAAACAACATTCTGTGGTACTGCAAAAAGGCCTTCCTGTTGTCTTGGATGGGATTTTGAAATAATCAATAATCTATAAAATCATTTCAATGAGACATGATTGTTACTAACTGCTCATTTTCTGAAAGAGAGAAAGAGAGAAAGAAAGAACGAACGAACGAACGAACGAACGAACGAACGAAAGAAAGAAAGAAAGAAAGAAAGAAAGAAAGAAAGAAAGAAAGAAAGAAAGAAAGAAAGAATGGTTTATGGAGAGAGGGATGTTGATTGTGGAGCCTGTATTTCTGACAAATCCATCAAATCCACTGGCGCCAGTAGCTGTGGTTGCCAGTTACTAAGTATGAAATAATTCATATTTAACAAGCAATTGACAATCAAGCTCTTAAGACAGACATTTTGTCCCCACATCAAAATCAATGCAAACATATCACAATGATAACAACAGGTCAAATATTGATCAATGCGTTTACTGTGCCCTGCCCTCGTCATCTAAAACAACCAGTTAAAAAAAGAAAGAAAAAAGAATCAGTTATCAATTTATTAATAAAAAAATGTATATAATTAACTTGTCCAAATGATATATATAAACTATTTAATTCATTTTTATAGATGTAGTTAAATTTAACAGTGAAATTTGTGATTTATTTACACGATTTTTTAGTTAATAGATTGATGATTGGTTTTATAATTTCATGTTTGTGGCACTCCTATTCCTCCATACCATATACTGCTCACTTATCCCTCTCCATAATTGGACACTTTCAATTGCAGAATATATTAATCATGGAATACAAATTTGCCTGTAAGTATAATTTCTGTATTGCCATTGATAACCAAAAACCTTGGTTGTTGTACATCCTCTCCCATAGGTGGCAGTATAAAGTCCAAGACCACTGTTAAATCGCTTGAATAGACATTGGCTGCATCTCATTTCGGAGGCTGCATACGTAATCAAGGATGTCTTATTTAAGAAAAGTAACCGTAATAAGATTGACTGTTATTCCTAGTGAGGTGTAAAATACCGTAACTTCTTTCTAACTTTGCAATCTAACGGTTACTTTTCTTAAATAAGTCTGCCTCGATGATGTATGCACATTTTTTATGCCCTTTCCTCGCTAACTTCTCTCTGTCTCATTTACTTGGATGTACGTCATTGCTTACGTAGCACAAGTGTCAACTACCGGCGGAACCCTTGCAATGTGTTTAAATGGAATGCGCTATAAGCCCTTGATCACTTGGAATTCTCAATAGAGCTGATTTATTGTTTCGGTTTTTGTTTTGTTTTGTTTTCCTTTATGAATTTGTTTTATGCACCATATCTATATGCCTGTATGTTCTGTATGCTTGGGCTGCAGGAGAAAATATAAATAATCACACAAATGATAATGATGACAATTCAGTAAAGGTAGCTACAAGTATTATGTGATTAAATGAGTTATTGTTATCTGCTGTAACATCACAATCATGTTGCATTGTGGTCTATGGATCTGCCTGAAGTATACGTATTGAGCAGACTCGCTCCCTCTGTCAAAATCAAGAGGTCAAGGGTCTGTCCAAATAAACTTCCCTCACCCCCTTGACGAAGATGAATGCACTTTAAAATGGCGGTGGAGATTCCCCCGAGGGAAAGTGCTTAGGGAAGTTTTCAAGTGTATGACTAAAAGTGGAGTTAAACACAGCCATTGACACAAGGGCTCAATTAAACCTCAATTAAACAAAACAGTCATCTTTGCAAGATTGATACAGCGTAGATTGATTTGCATAGTAAAATCAAATCTTTGGAAGATGTTTAGAAAAANAAAAAAAAAAAAAAAAAAAGTGAAAGTGAAAGTGAAAGTGACGTGTAGCCAAACATGGTGTCCCATACTCTGAATTTGTGCTCTGCATTTCACCTATCCAAATGCACATACACAGCAGTGAGTATTAAACACACACACCGTGAACACACACCAGTGGGCAGCCATATTGCTGTGGCGCCCGGTGGAGCGATTGGGGGTTAGGTGCCTTGCTTAAAGGCTCACTGAAGTGCCTTGGAACTGCAGGCTTTATTCATTGTGTTGACGTAATTTCTAATGAAACAGGAAGACAGGACAAGTTATATCTAGAAGCCCCTCCCCTTTTTTTAAAACAGCGTTTTACCTAGATCACAACTCGGTCAGAATCATTGAGCTCGTAAAACCCAATTTTCCTAATAATTTCTAACTGTTTCTCCTCCATATTGCTTTAAAATATAGCATTGTTTGTAGAATTCAAACATGTCCTAACGTTCTGTGGTCTGTGCTGACTCACGCGTATGATGCGCTCTGTGCTCTTGTGTCTCTGGACCGGAGCAGACTGTGCCCATGCTGCGGCATTCGCGTCAGTGGAAAGCATATTTACACTGTCTGAATCGTTCCCTATCCTCTAGTGCACTATGTGCCATTCACCATATAGAAACTAGTAAATGTGTGAACAAATGACTGATTTCAGCCGCAGCTTCAGTGTCTGTTAATAGTGTAGGAGGGGCGGGAATTCAGATTCTAGAGAGCATTTGATTTGATGAGAAGCTGAAGTCCTTGGTGATGTCATGAAAATCCGTGATCAATTTTAACGTAAGTGAGACTGTAAGTTTTGAATGCTTACATCTCCTAAATGAGAATTTTATCATTGTTAACCTTAAGTCTAACATATTCATGCTAAAACTTTCATTTTGATTTCACGGGGACTTTAAAGTCGGCATGAAATCAAAATTGACCCTATTTACTTTGTTAGTGCATATTACTAGTCTTTTGTTGAACAATTAATCCGTGCAAGTTAAAACACAGAAAATAATTGTTTGTCGTGGTAATCTTTAATCAAAATCTGAAAAGTTATTTCCAGTCTGGAATGGCGTTCCTTCCCAGATGACGTCAGTTTGACGGCTTGGGTTGAAATCGCTTAAACCACTCCCCTCCAACCGTTAGTCTGCTAGGAGCGAGAGATGGAGAGGAGGAGCGCTAAAATAAAACCCTGCCCTCTATTCAATATTCCATTTCACTTGGAAATACGTCACAACACTGGAGAAAAGTCGTTTGCAACTTCCGGTTCACGCGGACTTTAAGGGCACCTCAGTTGTGGGTAATGAGAGTGGAAGAGAGTGCCGTTCATTCACTCCCCGCCACTTACATTTCCTGCCGGTACTGAGACTCGAATCTGCGACCTTCGGGTTACAAGTCTGACTCTCTAACCATTAGAGAGAGGGGGGCTGTTTAAGAATTAACCAAACAAACTGTGGTTGATCACTTTATATGTCAATTCATCTTTTTTTTCTTGTGTGAGTGGGACAGCGATATATAAATAAATGAGGTAAGCTATTTAGAAGAGAATAAATCATGATAAATGTCATATATCATTGTGCACTCTGTATGTAGCATGTGCATTGCACGACTATGTTCCTTCCTACACAGATTGTTACATTCAGACAGGAATTGATACTATGCCAACTGCTGATTCCATAGGCTGTGTTTTGCCCTACAGCTCAAGCTTGTGTGCTCATGTTGTGTCTAGTCTGTAGGTCTGTTTGTTCTTCACATGTTGCCAAATAGTCAGCTAGACATTAGGAGCACAGGCTGGTGGTGGTTCCAAGTCCTAGTGGACCAGATGGGTGCAAAGCACGGCAACCAGACCAGCTTCACACTGCAGTGATGTCACAGCATGAGATGTCATTACAAAGCCGACAATTGGTCAGATCGGCAGGGGAGCAACTTCCTGGGGAGTTAGATTGGTTAGAGATTCATGATGGTGGACCACTGTGACCCCATAGAGACTCCTACTCAATCCACGCTCATTAAATCAAGGACTTGACTTGAATCAGAGTATTTACACAGTCTTGCAGTACCAGAGACTCCTATACCGGGGATTACTCAAGAGTGTTTGGATGTATGAGTAACCTTCTGCTTTTTTAGGCTGTATTGTATCTTGTTTTGCCTTTTGCAGCCTCCTTTCATCTCAGTAGTATTTATACCGCATTCTTTCCTTGAAACTCTGACATTTTTAATGTTTTAAATCTGGGTGTGTGCAAGTTTAGAAACCAAGGACTATGAAAACCTTGAAGCACTCAGCCGATACAACCTACTCATCTCCCNAAAAAAAAAAAAAAAAAAAGGCACAAAAGCTGTCACTGGGATGGTACCCTTTAAGGTACATATTGGTACCAAAAGTGTACATATTAGTACCTAAATTGTACATATTAGAAACTTTTGAAACGGTACCTTTTAAAGTACCCTTTCAAAAGACTGCATCCATATGTGCACTGCTTGTGTGGATGCAGTCAGTTTTGACCGCAAAAGATGAGGTAGGTTTGATTGGACGTTATGCATTTACAGCATTTTTCCTGCTGGAAATACATGCTGGGTTTTAATGTTATTTTATGGTAGAGTAGAATGATATGAACACCAAAACTCAGCATTTTGTTTGCGTACCCCCTCTGTCACCTCACGTACCCCCAGGGGTACACATACCCCAGTTTGGGAACCACTGTTTAAACAATGCTCCTCTGCCCCTATGATTGGCTCCTTATTGCTGGATGAGAATGAAGATTTGCACAGATTTAATGCTCATGTGGATCTTATGGGTCATTTCTTTTATGTGACAATTTTGGAACTCTGTGACTTTTACAAAAAAAATTACTATGCTTGTGATCTATTTCTACAAAAAGGTATACAGTACAAGACTTTCAGATATTTGGTAAATCTGGTCAAGATCAGATACTTAAAATATATTAATTATAACAATTATTTACACAGTGGCAAGATGATGTCACTTTCTAGTGGATAATGTCATCAAGAATATGACTTTTATTAAATGTTAAATGGATTTATGGATATATATTAAATGGAGATATATATGAATTAATATTATTTTTCTTTTCTTTTTTTCTTTCCCATGTTAGGAGTCAGTGTACAGTGTTTTCTCACACAAAACTATCATACATCTTCCATACGCTTGGATAGTGTACAAGTCATATGGACTACTTTTATGATAATTTTGTGGGATTTTCATGTCTTTTTGAAAGCCTTATTCCCCAGTCTTTGGAAGTATACATTCAAATCCTTTAAAATCCTTCTCTCTCTCTCTCTATGAAAGAAAGTCTTTTGGTCTGGAACGACTTGGTATGACTAAATTATGACAAAATTTTTTTTTTTGAATGAACTATTCTTTTAGTTTTCAAATAAGCATGATTGGTTACTATTCGTTGCTCTGCTTGAAGGCAAAGCTTGGTGTGCTTTCTCTCTCTCTCTTACACACACACACACACACACAGACACACACACACGTTAGTTTTTGTGAATTGTGGGGACATTCCATAGGCGTAATGGTTTTTATACTGTACAAACCGTATTTTCTATCCCCCTACACTACCCCTATCCCTAAACCTAACCATCACAGGAAACTGTGCACACTTTTACTTTCTCACAAAAACTCATTCTGTATGATTTATAAGCCTTTTGAAAAGTGGGGACATGGGGTAATGTCCTCATAAGTCACCCTCTCCTTGTAATACCTATGTCATACCCATGTCATTATACACATTTGTGTCCTGATATGTCACAAAAACGCATGCGCACACACGCACGCACGCACACACACACACATGCACACACACACACACACACACACACAAAATGCCATCTCTGTCATAATCACTCTGACTAAATGCCACAATGCTGAATGCCATCTCTGTCATAAACACTTTGGTTTGGTCAGATACACACACATATGGTTGTCACCAGTGGTACAGTTGTTCCTTGACATGTTTTGCCCATGTTACAGATAAGGACGTCTACTCAGCGATGTCTATCTTCATCTCTGTATCTATGTCTCTTTCTATCTGTCCTATCATGTACACTGATCTGGTGTCCATAAGACAGGCCGTACATACTGCCCACGTTTCGCTAGGACTGCGCAGCCTCAACAGCCTTGAGACATCTCTATTGCCAGTGTATCTGCAATGTTGCATAACTTCACTCACATCTCCAGGGCAATTAGGGTTGCTTTCACACATGGGCCTATTTGGAAAATTCCTTAAGTGCCTCTTTGGGAGTATAGGAGTGTAAAAAATGAAGTTGAATCATTATATGGAAATGAAATGTTTGCATTTTTTTTCTTCTCGTGGGGAATGTCTAGCAGATTTTGTAGTTGTGAGGCGGTGTGTAGGAGGAAGAGACACTGAAAGTTAGGGAGGGAGAGATGACGAAAGAAACTGAAGTGGAAAATCTCGCCTGCACAGTAATTACTATTCCGATTATTTTACGTTATGCACATTGTGGTGCTATGTTTTGGCCACTTTAATTATCACTGACAGTTAGCTGGCTGATTCATCTCTCACTCTATCTGTCTTCATACAGTCACTCTTCTTCTCTCAATCTCACTATTTGTCCTCCCTCTAGCAAGAAAGAAAGAGCGAGTATATTCTTCCTGTCTGTGCATCTGTCTGTTTCACTTGCTGACAATTGCGTAATTACCACTTTCACAGGCATCTCGTTTGGCTCTGTGATGAGTCACAGCAACTACTCACAATTCATACCATTTAGTTCATACTGCACATCTTTCAACTCTGTATTTCTGTAAAAAAAATATGCAGTTTAATACTTTTGAACACGGCTGAATTATGAACTGTTAAAGACAACACAAAAGGAAGATAATCTTGAAATCTACAAATTTTTTAACAGGACTGCCAATTTACCATGTTAATTTAGTCTGATTAATTATAACATAAACGTTTAAAAAAATAATGCAATTAATCATGATACTAAATCACATTTGCAGAGAACAAGCAGCACAGAATGAGTAAGGGACCATTTATTACCTGCCTGTACAACACTAGTTTAAGTGTGGTTTGAAGTATACCATTTTTTGTCAGATTTTATTACTTATCTGAAATATTTTGACAAACTGAAATACTGAAACGATTTTGATGAACAGTTTTGGAGATTCCTGTTTTTACCCAGTCAAGTAGTCAGGAGCTGCACTTGCATGAAATGCTAATAAATTATGAAATGACAGTGAAAAAAGGACAAGTAGTTGAATTGTCACATATTTTTTTTTGCAGTTCCCATGAAANCTGAAACGATTTTGATGAACAGTTTTGGAGATTCCTGTTTTTACCCAGTCAAGTAGTCAGGAGCTGCACTTGCATGAAATGCTAATAAATTATGAAATGACAGTGAAAAAAGGACAAGTAGTTGAATTGTCACATTTTTTTTTGCAGTTCCCATGAAAACTAGGAAGACAGCTTTTTTTCTATTTTTTTTATTTTTTTTTAAGGTTTTGCTTTTATTAAAGGGGTTGTTGATTATGATTTCACTTTTTTAACATCAGTTAGGGTGTAATGCTGCTGTTTAAGCATAAACAACAAAGATACTCAAAGTTCAATGTCAACGGAGATATTTCCTTTTAAATAAATCTTTGTTTAAGGACTACAACAAATGGCTGGTAGGGACTACAACGAGCTTCTTCCTGGGTTGGTGAAATCACAAACCCCAAAAATTTACATAAACCCTGCTCCTGAGAACACGCAACAAAGGGGGCGAGGCCATGTTGGGCTGCTTTAGAGAGGAGGAAGAGTTGTTTTAGTAGGGTGTTGTTAGCATGCCATCATTTTACGCCAAACTGCTTCACAAACGAGGGTCAATTCAATGCTGGATTTGCACAAAAGATTAACATGACAGCACATGCTAGTCAATGAGTTGAATCAACTCCACAGCAACTGCATAAATTTATCCACTAACCATTCAGAAACATCCAGTTGCATTCTAAAAGTTGAAACTTCTTCTTGAGTCTCTCCATCAGTGTCCGACTCCGGTTTGAACAATGTAAGACTGAGCACCATTACTGACAATTTTGGATGCGTGAGATTCTCCTGCTTTGCTGTTGCTGAGCAACCGAAACGCGAACTGTTAAAGCTCCGCCCTTTTTTGGAAAGAAGGCCATGAGCAGCAGCTCATTTGCATTTTAAGGGACACACAAAAATGGTGTGTTTTTGCTTACACTCAAATAGGGGCAAATTTGACAAGCTATAATAAATGATCTGTGGGGTATTTGAGCTGAAACTTCACATACACATTCTGGGGACACCAGAGACTTATATTACATCTTGTAAAAGAGGAATTATCTAAAATGGGATCTCCCTTTAAATTTGATATTCATAGGAGAGACAAAAAGTGGATTTGAACTTAGGTTGCCTGAACGTAAGTGGTAATGTTCATATATGTTGGAACACATGCAACTACCAGTGTTGGGGAAAGTTACTTTTAAAAGTAATGCATTTACTCTCTAAAAAAGTAATTAATTCTGTTACTTAGTTACTTTTATGAAAAGTAATGTGTTACATTACGTTGTGTTACTTTTTCTCACCTGGTCTGGGCTAGCTTGTTTGTTTTTTAATAACAAAAAAGGAGAAAAACAAACTTTTCAGATGTGCTGTGAGTGTGGATTGCCAAACAAAGAAATACTTATCTAAGGGTGCTTTCACACTGGTAGTTTTGTTCGAAACAGGGTGCGGTTCACATGAAAAGCTGGTAATGTGAAAGCTGTCATTTGGACCTGGGAGTTGAGTTTGGTTTGATTGCACTGGAACTGTGGCTTGATTTACGTGAATGTGAAAGCATTGTGAAGAGTTGGGTACACTACACACTTGTTCAGGAAGTTAAATAAGCTGCACATGCATTTTAGCCAATGGCAACGTCATTAGTTCAACAAAACACAAGAAGGGGATGACAGTTTGATGATTTACCTTGGATATGAGCGAGAGTGAGTGTGCAGTGTATTTGTGCAGAGTGAGTGCAATCAGATCGACAAATGAATCACATTCAGTTTTCTCCTCAAACGAGTCAGTTTGCAAGCCTTCATGCGATGCACAAACAGTAAACACAAGTGTCTTCACTTTACTGTGTATAATAGCACCAAAATTATAT
>RJVU01075617.1:2883989-2895888 GCA_003731715.1 Anabarilius grahami | reverse complement strand
GCCTTCACACTCGGAATGCAGAAAACGTGCTCTTAAGCCATTTTTGCTTATTAATATGGTTGAATTGGATTATCGAAGGTCAACAACAAAGACATTGGTTAATAAAGTGACATTAAATGCATAAAGTATATTTAACATTTAATTATTGCAAGTTTACATAATATTCTGAGTAAATTTCACTGTTTTTATTAATTTTGAGGAATGCTGAATCTAGTTACTCAGATATTTTGTTGTAAATTGAAAAATAATGTTACTTTACTCATTACTTGAAAAAAGTAATCTGATTACATAACTTGCATTACTTGTACTGCTATAGGTCAGGACGAGAGTATGTATTTTAGGATTAATATTTCTTGTAAAAATTATTGGTTGCATAGCATCCCAGTTTGCCTGTTTATACTAAGCATTAAAAGCATGTACTTTTACTGATTGTGCACTTTTGAGTGTGTAGTTAGGCAGTATGTCACATAATTCCATAAATTAACACCAGAGACATCCTTGGCACATAGGCTGTTTGTGTTTGCATATAAGCGTTAACATTTAACAATTCATTACATAATTAATTACCATTACCATTAATTACATTACCAAAATAATCACTACATGACTTATATATTTAAAAACTGCTGTGGCAGCTTCAGCTTAGCATTTTTTTTTTTTTTTTTTGTATGTGCGCAATGATTTGTGCGAAAAATTAGCTCAATCTGAATAAAAAGATGCATACTTTTTAAATCAACCAAATGTATATGATCTGTGCATTTGTGGCATACTATATCATAGTAGTAGTATAATGGGAAGCATAGCAAAATTGTTTTTGGAATACATACCTTGATTTTTATTTTCTTATCCCATATTCAAATTAGACTTAAAAAAAAAAATAGTGGTTGAGAAAAAGATCATCTGCTTTGTGCCTTTCTGTCTGTCCTATATGGAAATACCAAGATTGTACGTGTGAATCTGTCACTACACCAAATCCCTGACAGCAGGAAGATACTGTTCCAGATAGCATGCTCTAAGCTTTTAGATAATATACCAGAAGCGACTATAGAAAACTAATTTAGTTTGACTTAAAGATAAGTCCCATATGCTCTTATCTACATTGTTAGTATGCATGATTTATGTTTGGCTGAAGATCTGTGTTCCGTGCCTTTCTGTTAATGGCAGCTGTCAACTGATTTTTTTAGCATCTTAACCTGAAGAGTTTCCCACTGAAAACAGATATAACACAGATGAAATAAGCCTCTTATGCTCACCAAGGCTGCATTTATTTGGTCAAAAATACAGTAATAGTAACTTTTGAATGGTAGTGTATGTATAAATATTATTCATTACAAATGATGTAAGCCTGAAGTTATTCATATGACACCATCGTTTTTTTGTTTTGTTTTAAATGGTTAAAAATACTAAAACTTCCAAGTTATTACCAAGTGTAAAATCCCAGATTTTTGACCACTGTATATGCTGTCTTCATTGTAAATGCTGTTATGCACTTATGGGCCCTCTATGGACAAGGAGATTGGGGTGTTTGTTCTATGCACTCTCTCAGCCTATGAATTTTCAGGTATTATTCCTCAGATATCTTTGTATTGGATTTGTATTACTCATGCTTTCTTCTATAGTGAACAAACAAAAACAAAAAACAGTCTCATTCCCCCTGCAGATGGTACCTTTCTGTTCTTCAGCCTGTCTGGTGAAGTTTATGTGAGCACTGGATATGACTGACAGGCTCACTCAGCCCCTAACAGGCTGGATATCAAATATCCCTTGACTTTACTGGAGACTAGAGTGGATCACCCAATACTGTAGAAGACACAGAAGACACCAGAAGTTGTTTCAAGGAGGAATTCTAATGCCTCTCTTTTTGCAAAATCTCTCTCTCTCTCTCTCTCTCTCTCTCTCTCTTTCTGACACCAAAATAGGTCAGATTAAAGATTGGTGTTAAAGGGATACTTCAACCAAAAATGGAAATTCTGTCATCATTTACTCACCCTCATGTCGTTTAAAACCAATAAGATTTTCATTCATCTTTGGAAAACAAATAAAGATATTTTTAATGGAATCTGAACGATTTCTGTCCCTCCATTGAGAGCTACGCAACTACCACTTTGGCACTTCAAAAAGTTAATAAAGAGATCGTAAAACTAATCCATAGTAATTGAGTGATTTAGTCCAAATTTTCTGAAGCGACACAATGACTTTATTTGATGGACAGATTGAATTTAGGCTTTGAACAAGAATGAACCTCATTGGTTCTTGCAGAAGCTCAAACGTACTGCGTAACACAAGAATGAACCTCCTTGGTTCTCGCACGTCAAGAACATACTTGAACTTCTGTTTAGCACTACTGATGTATGCGTTGATGAATGTTTACATGTGAATAAAAGCCTAAATTAAATCTAGTCAGGGTATAAAGTGATCGTGTCTCTTCAAAAAGTTTTGATTTAACCGCTCAATTCAAATGGATTAGTTTTATGATCTCTTAATGAACTTTATTAAGCGCCAAAGTGGTAGTTAGTTGTCAATGGAGGGACAGAAATCTCTCAGATTTTATTAAAAATATCTTAATTTGTGTTCCGAAAATGAACAAAAGTCTTACGGGTTTGGAACGACATGAGGGTCAGTAATTAATGACAGAATTTTCATTTTTGGGTGAACTTACCCTTTAAATAACACTTTTTTTCCCTTTTTTTCTTTTTTTCTTTTTTTTAATTTTCAAGCTAAACACATCAGAAAACAACAACAACAAACAAACAAAAAACAAAAAAACAACTAAAAGGAACTCCAAAAAAAAAAAAAGTTTACATATTGGAGCTGCATGATATGAAATTACTGATACTGTCAATTTAATACTTACCAATAACTGGTCCTCTTTTAAATTCTTCACAGTACAGGCAGTGCTTTCTCATCATTTTAAGACATTTTCCTTTTTCTGATACCTTGAAGTGGTTGAAAACAGCACGCTGTGCACAGTGCCAATGAACCAGAGCATGTGCTAATTAAAGGATTATCATACCAGCTGTGAATATCTCACATAGTTACATACTAGCGGATGCAGAAATTAGCTTCAAATGTGTGTGTACATTTCTCAGATGCCGTAGCGGGTAAATATTCATAATGGAACAGATAAGAATCTTCACTACGCTGTGAGAGGATCTTTATCATTTTAAATAGACTTGTGCTGGATCCCGTGCGTCTTTTGCTTTGATTTGATGGGATTCTGACAAGTGGATACTTCAGCCGAGGATTCAAGAAGCCAACTTGTCTTGCAAGGAGGAAGTGACATCGCTGTGAACTGGGAGAGACACAGGAAAAGGTAGAGCCAAGTTGGTCTATAATACTCCGTTCTTTCCCATTCATCTAAGTAGCTGTTGCCCGACTGGTGCATTAGTGAATAAGGCCCAATGTTCATATTCCCCTTCACATATCCAACTGCCTTTATATAACACTACAGAAAACGTACTTAAAACTCCAGTCGATATGCCTTTAGTCACTGTAATATTCCAGAATTGCCCTATAAATTAATCTGAGAAAGAGCATTTCTGTATTAATATTTCATATACATATTTGTATTGATTGCCATGTCCAAATTCACTAACGCAATTACATGGATTGCAGTTTCCCCCTTTCAACTGAGGTCAAATCACAACAAACTATTTTTGAAATGGTAGAAAGCATGTCAATATACAGCATTCAAGCATGGATTTTACCAAGGTTCTCATTTATATATGTGTCTGGATTATTATTAAAAGATGCAAAAACTCAATTTTCTTCAGAATGGTTAACCATTTGAACCAATATACCTATCATAATAAGGATTCAAGTCCTTACATGTTCAAAAGCTTTTCAAACTCAGCTTTTTATACAGGGATAATTTGATTGCTTTGTGATTTTGAATAGTCGCAATTGAATCTTCGGTTTTCCTCATTGCCAGCGAAAGAAAGAAAGCCAAACATGGCTTTGCACTCGGAAAATGCAGATGCCAAAATATATTCATGCCAGCAGAGACAAACACTTTTATAGTTCCAGTTTTACTGGTTTTGAGGAGCAGTTACAAGTTCTTGGTTGAACAAGCGCTATTTCTTGACTCTGTTGGCTTATGCTAATGCAGTAGCTTGCTGTGGTTAAACCAAGACTTGGTTTCTAAATGCCTAATGTTTACAAACTAATGGATTTAAAACTCTTTAAAAACTTTTTACAGGACATGCGCTGCCAGTAGTGTAGCCTGTTAAATAGATCTAATTGTTGAATCTACTATTTGTATTTCGATTTTATGCAGTATCACCACACCTATTGAAGCGTTTAAAGAGTTACTGTCAGTCCTGATTCTAGTCTCCACTTTACCCAAACATGCACTTTAAAGTGCTTAAGTGCTTATTAGTAATGTTGCTAAGAGGCAGGTCTCCACCCCTGGAGCATCACTTTATTCTATCAGTCTCCATTCTATATACGGCAGATACTCCATTTGCCAAGTCCTAAGGGGAACTTAAGTGTCAACATATTTTAAACACAAACACGCTTCAATGGAAAAACCACTGTAGGTACATGATTTTTATTTATTTTTTGGCAGCATTTTCAGCCGAGCACTTTATTTGTCTTGTTAGGTAGATATTTAGCAAGATATAACAAGCGATGCGTAACATTATACCCTTAACATCCCAATAATCTCAACACTGTCGGTTGTGTCTTTAGTGCTGAGTCACCGTGAGCTTAGTTATCCATTTGTGAAAACGTGAAATAAGAACATGGTTTCCCGTTTCATATTTGAATGTACACTCTAAAAAGTGCTGGGTTAAAAAGAACCCAAGTTGGGTTGAAAATGGACAAACCCAGCGGCTGGGTTAAATGTTTGCCCAACCTGCTGGGTAGTTTTATTTAACCCAAATATTGTTTAAAAATTACTGTATTTCTTGCTTAAAATGAACCCAAAATATGTTGGAAATTAACATTTATTAATATGTTTAATAAACAAACATTTATTAATATTTTTTGAATAATATGTAAACAATAAACATTTATTAAATTGCTTATTAATAAATGCTCATCTTTTTTATTATTATTGTTGCATCTAGTAATTATGAGTCTGATTTTTAATTTCCAACCTATTTTGGGTTCATTTTAAGCCAGACCTATAGTAATTTGTAAACAATTGTTGGGTTAAATAAAACTACCCAGCAGGTTGGGCAAACATTTGACCCAACTGCTGGGTCAAAACAACCCAATCGCTGGGTTTGTCCATTTTCAACCCAACTTGGGTTGTTTTTAACCCAGCATTTTTTAGAGTGTATAGATGTACACACATACTAATCAGATTTCTGAAATAAAATCTTCTACAATCCCATAAAACACATTATCTAGGCAATGTGTCCTTCATGTATCTGAAGATTACTTTAAATAAGAATTATTTTGTATTTCATTGAGCATAATATGATTATATTATGTGTCATTTTCTCCATTACAATAGAAAAGTCAGGTGAAAAAGAATAGGCTTAGCTGCTTTTGTGCCTATGAGGGTGACGGGACATTAACCTAATCTTGATTGCTCCGAACAAGCCATGCTTAGTGAAGTCAAATAATTGAATCGTCTGCTTAGAGATTTGTGAAATAATCACACTTTTCCTTCGCTGTTCCTTCTGGAGCGGCATGAGGGGAAAAGACAGATGTGACATGGCTAATAAAAGATTGTTGATTAAACACAGCATGTGTGTTGAAAGAAGGAGATATGTGTAGAGCAGACAAACCCATGATTCTACTCAAGTTGTCACTCAAAGCTACAAAACTTTAGCGGTATTAACCATTCGCCACCTTGCATCACACAGGCCTATACCATAATTCAACCTCCTAAATATACATTGAAAACAAACACATTACATCCTTGTCTATGTAGATTATGACATCAGCAGCCTTTTTATTACTTTTATTTGAAAAGTTTCTGAATCGTTCAACCCAAACTCACTGGAAATACGTGCCTGTGACGCATTTCTGTGAAATGATATAAGGTTGTTTCACGGCACTTTCAAAGTGAAATGTCCAAATGAGTTTTATCTGAAACAGATGAATGAATCTGCCATTTTTTCATTATGTTGGTTGCTGTATATATTGCAGTGTGGAAAAGAAATGTCCAGTGAGTGGCGTAAAAAGGTTACTGCCCTATCGCGTTTGAAAATAACATACCACCTACACTAAACCTGACACTAAACCTAACCGATAGTGTTAACAAAAGCAAATGTGAGATAAAAACACATTTGCTAAAGCAGCCATGCCATTTTAGCATTCATCTACAAGTCTTTGAGCTCTTTTATCGTGGCTTGTTTTAATGTGACTCGTAGCCGAGCATTTTGCATTGCAAGTGCAAGTCATACATATGGAGCTGGTTATGTGATTGAAATGTTAAAAAAATATCAGTTTACAAATCATTCAACTGAAGGGATTTGTGGTCATAACATAATATTGTGCAAGGAACCATGTGAAAATACTAGGGCTGCTCTCGACTAAAGATTTTTCTAGCTGACTACTAGTTGTTCATTCAAGCGATTAGTCGACTAATTGCACGTGTATATTAATAAGCCGTATAAATCATAATAATGAGCCTTTAATTGCCTATATATAATACATAGCCTAATCAGCGCTCAAGCGCACGCATAAAGCTTGCCACAGTGCAACGGTAAAAGTAATTATTATGAATATGGCGTGAAAAAAATAAAAAAAGACTGTCTGAACATTCTCATAATTTAGTGATAATGTTTTCTGTGCTTTCGCTTGCAGAGATTAAGTTGACGATAAAGACTCATCATGTCCTCAGTAGTGGACGTGTCTATATGCACGTTTCATATGGATTACATAATCAGAGAATTTGTTTTCCACTTGAATTGGTTGACAATCTTACAGTATGATGAATGATGTATTACTCTTATCTGTATGACCAAAAATGACAGAGTATTTTAAGTTGTTTCCACTGTTATCAGGAAAAAATGCAAGTGATCGTGCCGGTGCCCCTGTGTCATGAAGTAAGCACGCTATACTTCAGATTCCACACTCCACACAAACACTTGGATATGCACCTAATAATAGCGCACATTTATCTAGGTTAACATTAGAGTGAGCAGCCAAGTTGCTACTACTTACATGTTTCAAATAATAAGCCAAATTTGAGATCGATGGATGATAGGAGAACTTTTGGATTTCCTGCCTGACAGACTGTAATTATCACAAGGACCCGCCGTTAATGATCTGTCCCTCACGAACAGCTTGACTTTGCCACAAGGTGTTTTTTTTCTGCGACTAACTAACTAAAAACATGGTAGCACTTTATTTTACAGTCCTGTTCCCCATGTACATACTATCTACTTATTATAGTAATTGCAACAACTGAGTAATAACAAGGTACTAACTATGAACCTACCCCTAAACCTAAACTTAACCCATGTAGGTACCTTTAATTACCCACTACTTTTTTGGGTAAGTACACTGTAAGTGCATGTACTTTAAAATAAAGTGCAACCAAAAACATTTTTGGTTGACTACGCCTCTTCTAGTCGACTAACGATTAGTCGAATATTAGGGGGCAACCCTAGAAAATACACAGATGTGTCAAAACATTATGACCACCTGCCTAATATGCTGTTGGTCCTCCACATGCTGCCAAAACAGTGCTGACCTGCTGAGGCATTGGTTCTACAAGACTCCTGATGGTGTCCTGTTGTATCTGGCACCAAGACATCAGCAGCAGATCCTTCAAGTCCTGTAGGTTGCGAGTTGGAGCTGCCTTGGATTAAACTTGTTGGTCCAGCACATCCCACAAATGCTCAATTGGATTGATATCTGAGAAAGTTGGAGGCCAGGGCAACACCTTGAACTCTTCATCATGTTCCTCAAACCATTCCTGAACCATTTTGTTCAGTATGGCATGGTGCATTATCCTGTGGAAAGAGGCTGCTTTCACCAGGGCACACCATTGTCATGAAGAGGTGTACCTGGTCTGCAACAATTTTTAGGTAAGTAGCACGTGCCAAATTTACATCCACATGAATGGCCAGACCCAAGGTTTCCCAGCAGAAAATTGGACAGAACATCACACTCCCTCCACTGACTTGTCATCGTCCCACAGTGTATTCTGGTGCCATCACGTTCCCAGGTAAATGGTGCACATGTACACGGCCGTCCACATGACGCAAAAGAAAACAGGACTCATCGGACCAGGCAACCTTCTTCCACCACTCCAAGGTCCGCGTGCCCATTGTTGGCACTTTGGACTGTTGACAGGGGTCATCATAGGCACTCAGATTGGTCTACGGCTACGCAGCCTCATATGCAGCAGAGTGTGATGCACTGTGTGTTGTGACACATTCCTTCCATAACTACATTTAAATTTTGTATAACTTGTGCCATAGTAGACCTTCTGTTGACTCGTATCAGACGGGAAAGCTTTCGTTGCCTTCATGCATCGATGAGCCCTGGGTGCCCAACACACTCTCACCGGTTTGAGGTTTGTTTCTCCTCAGACCACTGTTGATAAATTCTCACCACTTCTAACCGAGAGCAATCCACAAGCTTTTTTGTCAAAGTCGCTCAGATCTTTTTTCCTTCCCATATTTCTCCTACATCCAACTCTTTGGTTACGAGAACTGGTTGTTTGTTCTCTACCCAGACCTTAATATGTGGCCTTGTTAGGAGATCATTGATATTTGCTTCACCTGTGACTGGTCACAATGTTTTTGTTCATCAGTTTAAGTCTTTATCAATCGATAATCTGCCCCCATAATCATTCTTTTGAAAACGAATAAACTTTGTATAATAGTATTCACTAATATTTGTGGGCTGCACAACTCGTCAGTATGAAAAAGAAAAGTTTCTTGCTGCTGAACATTCTGGAGGGAAAAGCATAATGTATAAATTGCAGTAGTGTATAATGTATCATATCATGAGCAAAATGAGCAATTATTAATGCATGAATAAAACTCTCTTGGAATGCTCGTGATTTCTAACGATAGTTTTCTCTGCATCATTTTATTTTATTATGTCTCTGTCTGTGGGCAGAGACAAATCATATAGAACAGGGGAATTGCTCACAGTTACTATTAACTTCTGTTCCATCTTGGCTACATTAGACAACAGTATCTGACAGGAGAAGGATCATGCAAGCTCCACTGTCTTCACTCCCTTTGGTATTCGCTGTATTGCATTGCGGCTCATTTGCATAAAGTTAAACTCTGCTCAACTTTTCGCATCGCCAAATGAATGACTTACGGTTGCTTTATCACATCAAATTGTTGTCAGTGTGAAAAGCCCTTTAGCGAGCAACATTTAGCATCACACTGAATGGATGGAAACATTCTACTCTTGAAGTCATGACATTCACAACCCATGTTATGTGTGTAATGTGGTGAATTTCTGCGTGAAAGAGGCCAACACACCAGTGTGGTTGTTGTTAGCTAAAACTAAATCTATTTATAAATTGTTTTCGTTCAGTGAAATAAAGCTGAAATACAATAAAGTAGTCTGGGACACATGCTTGGTTGTACACTGGAATTGCAGGAATGTTTTTTTGGATGATTTTGGACTGGATTTATTCACAAGGAGACCTTGAGATTACAATGAGACCTAAATAGGATTTGGATAGCCACTCTAAATATGAGCCGAACGCACCCAAGGAGCCATTAGTGAGATCCTAATGTGTTAGCACAGATGCCTATAATTTTATTCATGTCACTGCCGCTTCCTGGGGAGCGTACACAAAACAAGCCACTATTTGTTAACCATAAAATGGGACAGCATCCAGTAGATAAACTACTCTCTCTGTGTGTATGTGTATGCAGCTTTTCTGCTTCACCTACAGAAAGGTTAAGGAAACATTGATAGATTTTTATATTTTCTCAAGAAAACATGAGTGCTGCTTGCCCAGGCAGAAGTTGATGCTACAATGCTCGGTTGTTGGGTGATTTCCAGTATGTGGCTATTCAGTTTCTAAAGTGCTCGGAGTGAATTTAAAGTGTTGCTATGCAGGGCAGTCCATGATGGGTGGGTGGGTGAACACGATTCAGAGTTATGCAGAGTTGTTCAGAATTCTTGGCAAGTAAAGTTATTAAACAGTGCAGAATTTTATTAAACTGGAATAAAAAAATAAAAAAAAAACATAACTGCTGTAAGTGTTGTTTTTATTATTAATAATAATAATAATAATTGTTTTAAGATTGTTTTTAGTATTTGAAATAAACCTGAAATAAATAAATACAAATAAATAAATATTAGATGAAAAACTTCTACCTGAAATAACTTTAAGTCGAAATATTAAATTACTCAAACTAAAATAAATGAAAGATATATATTACTTAAACACATAAAACTACTTAAACTTAAAGGTGCTACAGAGGATCTTTTCGACGACTGAGAAACTAAAGACTGTTAGTGAGTTTTTTAAATGAGCGCATGCGTAAGAACAACCCCCCTCCTTCACAGCTCATTTCGAGGGAACGCCTCCCAAAACTCGTGCACGAGTTTTTGAACACGAGTGTTTACCACCGGCATTCGCTGTGTCGTGTTAGTGGATTCATTATGTCGGACTCACCGCAGGTAACTCATAATCTGCAGTTGTTACTCCTGTCTCCTGACAAAAACATTGCATGCGGCGCCTGTGGAGTGTGGAAAGTTACTGGAGCGCGCAGCCGCGCACGTCTCTCACAAGGAACGTAATGGCAGTGATTGACAAGCCAGAGGGCCAATCCTTTACGCGATCATCGCGTAAACTGATGTTTTTAAGGCCCTACCTCGTGCACAGATGATGTATATTAATATTATTCCTTTCAGTGCACCTAATAAATAGTCTTTTATCAGTTAGTAAAGNTACGTCAGCATGAAAAGAACTTCCTAAAATAATAAAATAAAAAAAATAAAAAGTATGGCTTGCGTCCCATTCAATTACAAGACCTATACTGCAGCCAGCCACCAGGAGGCGATCAAAATGTTTTGGCTTCAATTTTCATAACTTGTGTGGCACACTTGTTCCCAAAATATAGGAATTTCTTTGAATTGCAATGAATTGATTAATTATAAATTCTTACTCATGAATGAAAAAGAGCAAATTCTTAAAATCTAAATTTTCTCTTTGATGTGCTCATATAATGCATCAGTTTTCAACTTCAGTCCGTTTCACAGAATTCTTTTCACTCATCTCTTGAACACAGCTTACTTAACCAGCACACTAATCAACAAGCACTTGTTTCACTGCATTAAGTGTGTCATCCAGACCTCAAGAGACATCACTGAGGATACCTGACTAGAGCGAAGAAATATTCATGCACACTCCTTGCTGCCTGTGCATGTGGGTGTCCCTGAGCTTGTGACAGGGGACTCGCTGTTCTATAGGCCACCATGATGTATACATTAAGAGAGGCAGAGAGAAAGAAAACAGCGGAGGAAGAAGTCATGAGCTCTCTTAGCCAAGGGAACAGTGGGTTGCCATAGAAATTAGAGTTAGAGAGAGAAAGAGAAAGAGAGAGAGGTAGAGAGTTACCCATAGCAACAGAAGCTTCAAAATAGCAGTGCAGTGTCCTGCTCGGGCAAGCAGAGCGGACTGCAGCATTTTTCCGAATTTTTTTCTCTCCCACCTTCTTTACCGCATCCTCCTTTTTCTCTATCACCTCTCTGTCAAAGAAAAGTGGGAGAGGGTGAGAGGTGGAGATAAAAAAACTTGTCAGAATCCTTAAAATCTCATCCTCTATTCGCCAAGCTTTCTACAATTCTCAGATTTTCTTAATGCTCTTTGTACCTTTACAAAAAATTACTTTGGCAGTATCAGATGGTACATGGTGTGTTACCAAAATTACCACATAGACACGCCATGGTTCTAAAGGCTTACCATATTCATAAATCAAGATTTTACAAAAACAAACAACCAGAAACATGT
>RJVU01075617.1:2832632-2859679 GCA_003731715.1 Anabarilius grahami | reverse complement strand
CTCAATACCAACATGTTGTGTAAACACAATAATTTCGATGTCAGCAGAATCTGAGTAACCTTAACCTTTGCCAATGATAGCATATATTTTATAATTCATCACTATATTAAGCCGTGTTTCCACTGCAGGAACTTTGCCCAGGAACTACGGACTTTGGGGTGGTACTCGGTATGTTTCGACCGCAGGAACCAGGGTCTAAATGAAGTTCTGGGTTAAAAATTCCCCCTCAGAAAGTACCTGCTCGTGAGGTAGTACTTTTTCAAAGTTCCGGAACTTTCAGGGGCTGGACTTGTGCGCTGAACATACTGATTGGTTGAGTTCACACAGCATTTTGATTGGTTGACTCCACGCAGCATTTTATTTTATTCATCGTTTTTTAAAGTCTGTTGCGGTGTGTGCAGTAAAAGTTGTTTGCTACTCGAATCAACAATGGAGTTTAAAAAATACGACTGATGGACTGACGATGAGGTACAGGCTTTATTAAGCTTTTATGCGGAGGACAAAATCCAGCGGAAACTGGAAAGTCACATTCAGTCCTACGTCACCAGACTATCTTCACGGTACTTTAGACCACTATGGAAATGCAGCTAGCAATAAGTCTGGGGGAAAAAAGTTCCTGGGACAAATTGTTCTGGGTAAATTTGGTGGAAACGCGGCTTTTTATTCAGAATTTTCATGTTTTTATCCATTATATCTTGTTTCTATATTCATGATTAAGCAATGTCACACAAGCAAAATTGCTGTTGTTCTGTCTGATTGTGAGTGTGTTATTGCTTTTATGCAACACTATTCGTAAAACTTATAACCACTGATGGCTCACAAATAATGAATAAATAACAAAGTAAGGTAAATCACTGTTTCCATTTGCTAGTGCTGTTGGGCTGATGCAGCGAAAGCTGTTTAAGGATAAAAAGTTAACGCGTGCACACACATTTGTGTGTGTGTGTGTGTGCTCATGCCAGTAGGGTGCTACACTCTAGCTGTCTCTATGATGCAGAGGGTTATCAGTATCGTTAATGGAGTTCTTAGGGATGTTAATGACTCCCAGAGAGAGAGAGAAAGAGAGGAGGAAAGAGCAAAAGAGGAGAAAGAAAAATTGTGCTAGCAAATCAGGCCTTCCTAACTTCTCCCAGGTCAATGTTTTCCATCTGAATTAATTGAGATTTGAGTTTTTCATTTCCTACCTGTGCAGAACACACACACTGATGCGCACTCTAAAGAAAACAGCTCAACACGAATATCGCTAATCAATGACAACGAATCGATGCAGCAATAATGTGTGATATGAAGGGATGAAATGTTGGTATGTGTTGCTGCTTTCCTCCAGGAACAGCCCCTCATCTCTTCATCCCCCCATCTTTCTCTTCCATTCACTGACATTGATTTGCTGTATTTCTATAATTGGTCTCTCGACAAGTAGACAATATGACGAGTGTATTTTCAATGTTTGCTCGCCTCATATTCAAGCATTACAGTCACATTTGCTTAGGTTTTATGTCCGAGTCCATCCGATCGTTATGTGCCGGTGTTGGTTTCATTAGGTAAATATCCTTGAGCAGGTATATGTAGGGCAATGAACACTGGATATGACAAAGATCTATAGCTCATCACTCTGTGTGGTTCTTCCGGAGTTTGAATCGTTGATAAGGAATAATGTGATTGTCATGGCCCGTGCTATCTTTAACGAGGTGGATTTATTGTACTGGGAGGGAGAGGTGGATTGTGGGTAGTTCCTTTAAGAGCTGAAAGTCAATGATGGGAAGTATTTTAGAGTGACTCTAGATCTGTCTTCAGTTTGTTTACGTGTCAGCATTTGAATTAGATCTAGTTGAACCAGACATTTTGATGCACTTTGTGACGTGCTTGTAAATGTTTTTGAACCTCTTCAAGATGTGAATTAACCACCAAAAGCAGCAATGGGCCAGTGTTACACAATTTAAACAATATTATTTTTTTTGGAACAGATTTATGTATCTGAGTATGGATTTTTTTGTATTTTTGTTAATAATTTTGTACAAAGGTTCTTAATTGTGCAAAATTTTATCTTAAATTTAGAATATATATATATGCAAATTTATGATAACTTTGCAGGTTTTATGCACAGATGTGAATAAGACAAGGGTAAATTTGATGATTGCAAATGAACTGTTATGGTAGGTAGGTATAGTATATATGGTAGGTATGTCAGAATTATAGGAAAGTAACATATGAATTTGTATGAGTAAGAATTAGTACGAATTAGCCACCTCTTAAAATACGTATGAATTGGTCGTGAGATAGCTTTGGAAAGTAACAATTTCTTACGTTGAATTCAGTTCAAAGGGTCTTAAAGCAAAACAAACTTTAATGCACCATGTTTGTACTAATTTGAAGTTTGAAACAATACTGTTAAGCTAGTAGCTAACCCTAATCACATACATTGAAAATATCAAACTGAGAACTACAACTAAAAACTGAGATTAAGATGAAGTCACTTTTACATCACGTTCTATTTTGTCCAGGATTCAGTGTGTGACATGGGGGTTGGGAAGTATCATGGCATCTTTCTCATATTAGTGAACTGATAAGGTTCAGTGCCAAAAAAGTTCCCAAAGGACAGGACACTCAGCTCCAGCTCGATGAATCTCACTTTCAGAGAGTATACAAGAGGGATGTTGTTACCTCCAAAATATCTTTCCAAAAATAACCAAAAACAAAGCATTTTGGTCCCACTTTATATTAGGTGGCCTTAACTACTATGTACTTACATTTAAATCATTTGATACAATGCACTTATTGTGTACATACACGTCTTTATATTGTACTTATATAATAATAAAAAATGCCTGCATGTAATTACATCTGTAATTAATTTCTGTAATTACATTTATAATTACTCTGTTGACCCATTCCTTATACCTACCTATACCACCAAACTTGTCCCTATAACCGTACCCGTATCCCACCTCAATAGCAGCAAAAGTGTTTTGCAATGCAATATGAACACAGTAAGTACATTGTACTTATTTTTTGATGTAAGTACATACAGGAAGTGGTTAAGCCACCTATTATAAAGCGGGACCAGCATTTTTAATGCAAGTTATATCTCAGTTGTCCATGTTCAGTGGGTCTACATGTGTTCTTTTGCTGTTTTTTTATGCTGTTTTTCAACTACTGTCTCCCTCCTCCCAGGAACTGTCGTTTTTAAAAAAGTACATTTTAATTTCGTATTGACTCTTATGCATTGCGATTGCATAAACCTTGCGCGCTGTATACAAACTACAGTAAAGCTTAGAAACAACGCTTTATTTTGGCTCAGTAGCTTCTGCAGCACGAGCACAAGCATCTAGAGTCTGCTATTGTTGTTGTTGTTGCTGTTTTGTGCTGTTAGCGGTGTCTGACTAGGGTCGACACAAGGGGTGATGACATCATCGTTTTACAAAATATACGAAAACGCAAAGACGGCTTCGTGTGGACGAAACACCTATCCAATACAAAATTTGTGCGTATTCACAAAAACGCGTCTCCGTGTGGACAGGGCTTAAGACATGATTTTAAAAACCTAATGATATGACTAGATTGCATGTTGTGTTATACTCTCAAACATTATCTGTTATGGGTAGTCAGGACCCATGAAGACGAAGAAGATACAAATAGACAGTCACAGGAACAACATATGAGAAACACTGACTATGTCATAAACAAGAAACAAGAAGGGACTGAGCATAACAGGGAGTATAAATACAAGGCGAACATAATGAAAGGTGCAAATTATAAGTAACAATACAAACAAATGAGGAACACAAACCGAAACTAAATAGAGCAGGGAAACAGAATATCAAAATAAGAGTCCATAACCATGGCATTATCTTGTAAAACAACAAAACCCAGACACACATGCACAGACTCCAATTCTTGGTACCCAAGAGACAATAACGGTAACAATCAATTGCTAATTTTTGAGCACAAATGGGTAATTCTAAACTCTAGACGTCATAAAACAGCAAGATACTAAACGTGACAAAATCAACAGCATCAGTGAAAGTGGCAAACAGTGAAAACATGCGGCCTTATTAATTATTCATGCCTGGGTGCATGCTGGGAGCACCAGCAGTGTGAAGCTATGTAGATTTTACTTAATTTTGTGAAATGTACTCAAATCTGCTAATAAATATTAATGTACTATAAGTTATATAAATAAAAAATATATATTTTTTAATGACATTTTATTTTTACTTAAACTTCATTTATTTCACTACATTTTTTTTCAGTGTAGGTTGACATAATATTATTTATATCTTAAATGTTTGTGTTGTCTTACTAAGCATATGTGATGACAAAGTTACCCACTTAGCCTGTACTGATGTAGTTTCCTGTTACTATCAGACATGCTACACCAGATGAAGTGTTCACTAAATTGCATAATGGCTATTAAGCTGGATCAAAGGGCTTGTTTTGTATGATGTCAAATGCATGCTAATTATCAATATACTCATTAATTACTGTCGTACAAAGATAAATTAACAATTTACATGACATTTTTATTAGACACTACCCTATTGATCAGGCGTCAGACATGACCACAAAGTAAACTATTTATCTTTCATGTATTTGCAGAATACATGCTTATTAAAATGTCCATTAGTTCCTCTTCTTGTAAAGTCAAAGAAAGGAAACTGAGTCACCAACCGCAAAGAATGAAGCTCATCCCAGTTCACAAGACCTTCATTGATTCTTGCGGGCCGATGTCATTAGTCAATGTGAATAGCCATGTGTAAATTCCCTGACAGATTGACTACGGTATCATTACAGTGGTGTGTGAATGGAGAATCTACTCTTCAACATTAACTCTAATTACTCTTTACTCCATATAGAGGGATAATACGGCTGCCAGACAAAGGAGAGCTTGGCTATGGGTCATTTACTCCTGTAGGGCCATTGCTACAACATCTAGATAAAAAAATAAAAAAAAAATTTCCAGTCGAGGTTAATTGTCATTCCCAAGGCTTTACAATCAGTCAAGCAGGCTTAAAAGTGTGTTTAGATATGTCATAGTCCAAATAAGTCATCAGTGACAGCAAGGAGCGTAATTCACGAACCAAGGCTATATCTACTCTCTTCAATTGTGAGTGAACTTCAATAACTAGTGCCATTTCAATTCTGTCCCTACTTATTTTTTTTCTATCTTCTGGCTGTCGTTTTCAGATCCTGACAGGCACTTATGTCTGTGCGAAGGGTTGAATATCTAGTCGCTGACGAGTCAGGCGCATTAGACAGCCACACAGCAATCAGCCGGATCAGGCTTTCTTTGGATGCCTCAAATGTGGGGCCTAATTTTCAGATTCCACTCAGGCTGAAAAATGCCTTTGCATATTTGTAGGCAACTAGTGTATGGGCACGAGGGAAGCCTGAGTATCTGGAGAAGTATGCTATGGATGAATGATATGTAAAAACCTGCAAATTAGTGCTTCTTCCTCCATTAGTTGCCATAGTGACAACAGCCTCTCTCGACAAATGGCCATAGTGGTGGAACTCTAACTTCAGTGTGCCAGGTAATCAAAAATACATCAGAGTTCCTCCGCTTCATCCTTTGGAGTTAAAGAAATAGTTCACCCCAAAATGAAATTCTGACTTTTTTCTTCTGTGGAAAAATATGAGATTAATTTTTGAAGAATACCTTGGCCACTTTTTGTTATAAAGTGAACTTTTTGGAAAGTGATCATGGGATTGAGTTAAACCTCCAAAAAAGAATACCACAAATGTATCAGAAAAGTTACCAATACAATATAGGTTTTGTGTGAGGAAGCTCTTGACATCTGTCCTTCTTGGCTCTTCGATGAGAGTCCTTGAGAGAAGTATTATATCCATATTATATTCAAATGTATGAATGGTTCTTTTGAGTCAAATCTTTTCAATGATTCTGTTGATTCACTTAAAGATTCATTTATGAACCGCACTCATAAAAAAGCTCTTTGTGGTTTTTTTGATGCGAGTACATGAGAAGTCTCACAGTCTCACATAACCATTTTATGAGGTGGTGTTTTCTTATGAATTAGTACGATGTGAATCATACAAAAACATAAACATTTTTAGAAAAAAACTAAGCATGAAGGTCCAGCCGTAACCCCATCCCTAAACATAACATCACTGGGTCGTAAGCAGATCATGCAAAAAAAAAGTAAGAATGATGCTAATGTGAATTAGCTGCCAATTTGCCAAAATGTAAAATGTTTACGAACTGCCATGGGATTGTGAGGAATGTATTCATGTCCAATTTGTGAACCAGTGCTTCTGAAATCTTTTCAATGAATCTGTTGATCTAGTTCACAAAACTGGTCTGAATGATTCATTTATGAATTGGACTGATGAGATGCACTTCTTGGCCCTTTGATGAAAATTCATAAAAGAATGTCCGATTCGTGAATGAATCATTCTTTTGAATCAAAACATTTCAATGAGTTGACACAGTTCACAAAACTGGTCTGACTCAGAATTGTTCTTTAATGAATTAGACTGACGAGAGAGCTCTTCTTGGCTCTTTGATGAAAGTTCCCATTCAGTCAGTCACTCGACGTTACGTCGATTACTGACGTAATGACGTAATGGGGTCTCACTTGGGAGCCCAATCACCTCCAAGGATACAAAACAAGCCAATGGGAATTGGCCTGTGAGATTTACATGGCGGGCCCCTCCCCCGGCATCCGGGTATAAATAGGGCCGGCATACTCACCTTCATTCATACTTTTGCTTCGGAGCCGATCGGCTGATTCCTTTCGCCTCCTCAAGGAAAAAGAGTACAAATTTCTAAGAGAGCAAAACAGCAATTTTAATTGCTATATGACTGGCTCCTAAAAACTGCAATTTTAATTGCTCTTCGACTCTCTGGTGGCTGCTCGGGTCTCTCCAGCTGGTGGGAAGGTGCGATCAGCGGTGGGTGTGTCGGGCGCTGTGCACAGGCGGTGCTGCACTCATCCCTGGGTGCTTCGGCTGGTGAGGCGTACTAAAAGAGCAAGCACGGGCGATCAGCGTCTTTTTCAAGACGTCTTTTCGTCCGTGTGTTTCTGGATGTGGTCGTTTCCTGACCTCCTCTGACGGCCACGCTCGCTGTCTCACGTGTCTGGGGAAGCAGCACGCTGAGTCAGCGCTTGTGGATGGTACATGCCCTCATTGCGAGGGCATGTCCATGTTGGCATTGAGATCGCGGCTCTCCTTCTTTAACACAGAAGTGAGGGTCCCCTCTGTCACTACCCCAACGCCGGCGGCTGTAGCGGCCGCCGGTTCGGTTAGTGCTCTGGGAGGTCTGAGGGTTACAGTGGGAGCCACTTCGTCGGGTCCGTCCCCACGAACCTCCCACTCCTCCACAATGCCATGTGCCGTCCAGCTGCCGGATGCTGCCGCGGGTCCCTCCTCGGGGGTGCCCCGCGTCACTTTCGGCGCTCCGGAGGAGGATCAGATGTCGATCGCTGCATCGGGGAGCGGGATCGCTGATTCTGAGGAAGACGAGGACTCCGAGCTTCCACCCTCAGGGGTGGTCGCTCAGTCCGAGGCGGACTCTGAATTGGCGGCCATGCTTGCCCGGGCCGCCGCGGGCATCGGTCTCGTGTGGAACCCTCCACCGTGTCCCGAGCGCTCGCGGTTGGATGATTGGTTTCTGGGTTCGGGGCGCAGCTCCCAGCCGCGTCCCGCCCCAGTGCCTTTCTTCCCGGAAGTGCATGAGGAGCTCCAGAAGACGTGGATGGCCCCTCACACGGCCAGAAACCGTTCTTCTGCCTCCTCCGCTCTCACTACCCTCGATGGTGGGGCTGCCAAGGGATACGCGGAGATTCCTCAGGTGGAACGTGCGGTTGCGGTGCACTTGTGCCCGCAATCCGCGGCCACCTGGCGGAACCGTCCGCGTCTCCCGTCCAAGGCGAGTAAGACCACGGCCGCTCTCGCTGCCAAGGCTTACTCAGCCGCTGGACAGGCAGCCTCTGCCCTGCACGCCATGGCCATCTTGCAGGTCCATCAGGCGAAAGCTCTTAAAGAGCTGCACGAGGGTAGTTCTGAGCCAGGGCTGCTGCAAGAGCTGCGTGCAGCGACTGACCTCGCTCTCCGGGCGACGAAGGTCACTGCACGCGCCCTGGGTCAGACGATGTCCACCCTGGTGGTCCAGGAACGACATCTTTGGTTGGACCTGGCTGAGATGAGGGATGCCGACAAAGTTCGCTTTCTCGACGCCCCCATCTCCCAGGCCGGCCTCTTCGGCGACACTGTCGAGGACTTCGCTCAGCAGTTCTCGGCAGTGCAAAAGCAGACGGAGGCCATCAAACATATCCTGCCCCGGCGTGATGAGGCCACCCATCCGCCACGGGCTGCGCCTCCGTCTGCTCCTCGCCGAGGGCGTCCTCCTGCGGCTCAGGCTCCGGTGAGGTCGGAACCTTCCTACCCTCCCCGAGCCACCCGCAGGAAGACGACGCCCCCTGCCCAGGCCGCCAAGTCTTCTTCTTCCAAAAAGAAGAAGGCTAAGAAGCGGCCCTGAGACAGGAGACCCAGTGGTGGAGGAAGTTGCTTGGCAGGAGACGGTGACCGCACCGCTCCTTCCCCCGGGAGAGGGCCCGGGGGTAAATCCTGTGTTTCCTTTTCTTTTTGTTCCGCCGCTGGCCCCAGGGTCAGCGGTACCCACATTGTCAAAGAAAGAGCAATTTCCAAATCCTCTGGGTCATATAAGAAGGTCTGCGCTGAGGGTGAGCGAGCTTTCGCTCCCTCTCTCTCAGCCATTCCTTCCTTCGCCACGGGCAGGGTCTTGGCGACTCGGGGACGCACAGCCTCCCCACGTCACCCTGCCCACTCGGAGCCATGTGGGTGGACCCCACTCACAGCCTCAACTTTGGGACGCACTGCCTCCCAGGTTGGGCCACAGTGCTCCATGCTGCCCCCCCGTGGGTACTTCTGTTGTCCGGATGGTTCCACTCGTACGGTGCTTGGGGGCGTGGCTACGCCTTCCCAACCCGTCCCGTTGGCTCATTCGGACAATCAGACTCGGCTACGCGATTCAGTTCGCCAGGCGTCCCCCCAGGTTCAGCGGCGTTCTGTTCACTTCGGTGACAGGCCAAAACGCCCCTGTCCTGCGGGCGGAGATTGCGGTTCTTTTGGCGAAGGACGCAATAGAGCCTGTCCCTCCAGCCGAGATGAAGTCTGGGTTTTACAGCCCTTACTTTATAGTACCCAAGAAAGGCGGGGGGTTACGGCCAATCCTGGATCTGCGTGTCTTGAATCGGGCCCTTCACAGGCTCCCGTTCAAGATGCTCACGGTGAAACGCATCCTCACGTGCGTTCACGCCCAGGATTGGTTTGCAGCTATCGACCTGAAGGACGCGTACTTTCATGTCTCGATCCTTCCTCGTCACAGACCGTTCCTACGGTTTGCGTTCGAGGGGCGGGCATATCAGTACAGGGTCCTACCCTTCGGGCTGTCCCTGTCTCCTCGCGTCTTTACCAAAGTCGTGGAGGGGGCCCTTGCCCCGCTCAGGGAAGTGGGCGTTCGCATTCTCAACTACCTCGACGACTGGCTCATTCTGGCCCAGTCGCGAGAGCAGTTGTGCGAACACAGGGACCTGGTGCTCAGTCACCTCAGGCAGTTGGGGCTTCGGGTCAACTGGGAGAAGAGCAAGCTCTGCCCCGTGCAGAGCATCTCTTTTCTCGGTGTGGAGCTGGACTCGGTCAACATGACAGCACGTCTCACCAACGAGCGTGCACAGTCGGTGCTGAACTGCCTGAATTCGTTCTCGCGGAAAACAGCGGTCCCACTGAAACAATTTCAGAGGCTCCTGGGGCATATGGCATCCGCAGCCGCAGTCACGCCGCTCGGATTGCTTCAGATGTTTTATTCGCTGACCGAGGGGACCCTCGGCACGGATGCACTGGCACA
The DNA here is from genome assembly GCA_003731715.1 of Anabarilius grahami. Classification (NCBI taxonomy): domain Eukaryota; kingdom Metazoa; phylum Chordata; class Actinopteri; order Cypriniformes; family Xenocyprididae; genus Anabarilius; species Anabarilius grahami. The sequence continues at coordinate 2,849,793 of RJVU01075617.1, read as the reverse complement.
CAGCTGGCCCCGGGGCCTACGCAAGTATGCGTTTCCCCCAGTGAGCCTCCTTGCACAGACACTGTGCAAGGTCAGGGAGGACGAGGAGCAGGTCTTGCTAGTTGTGCAGTACTGGCCCAACCGGACCTGGTTCCCGGAACTCATGCTCCTCACGACAGCCCATCCCTGGCGCATCCCCCTGAGGAAGGACCTCCTTTCTCAGGGGCAGGGCACCATATGGCACCCACGTCCCGATCTATGGAACCTCCACGTGTGGTTCCTGGACGGGATGCGGCGGACTTGAGTGGCCTACCGTCCGCGGTAGTTGACACCATCACTTCGGCCAGAGCCCCCTCTACGAGGCGTGCCTATGCCATGAAGTGGAGTCTGTTCGTTGAGTGGTGTTCTTCCCACCCGGAAGATCCCCGGAAATGCCCGGTCGGTGTTGTACTTTCCTTCCTTCAAGAGGGTTTGGAACGGAGGCTGTCCCCTTCCACCCTCAAGGTCTATGTGGCCGCCATTGCAGCGCATCACGATGTGCTCAATGGCAAGTCACTAGGAAAGCACGACCTGATCATCAGGTTCCTCCGAGGCGCCAGGAGGTTAAATCCCCCTAGGCCTCGCCTCATTCCCTCCTGGGACCTCTCCGTTGCCCTCTCGGGCCTACGGGGAGCTCCCTTCGAGCCCCTTGAGTCAGCTGAGCTGAAACATCTGTCTCTCAAGACAGTGCTCCTGACCGCGCTCGCCTCCTTCAAGAGGGTTGGGGACCTGCAGGCATTCTCGGTCAGCGAATCGTGCCTGGAATTCGGGCCGGACTACTCTCACGTTGTCTTGAGACCCCGGCCTGGATATGTGCCCAAAGTTCCCACCACTCCCTTCCGGGACCAGGTGGTGAACTTGCAAGCACTGCCCCCGGAGGAGGCAGACCCAGCCCTTGCGTTGCTGTGTCCCGTTCGTGCTCTGCGCGTTTACGTGGACCGCACGCAGAGCTTTAGAAGCTCTGAGCAGCTCTTTATCTGTTTTGGAGGTCAGCAGAAGGGGAAGGCTGTCTCCAAACAGAGGTTGGCCCACTGGATAGTGGATGCCATCGCCTTAACGTACCAGTCGCAAGGCGAGCCGTGCCCCCTCGGGTTGCGAGCTCACTCCACTCGGGGTGTTGCTTCTTCCTGGGCGTTGGCGCACGGTGCCTCTGTTGCAGATATTTGCAGAGCTGCAGGCTGGGCGACACCAAATACATTCGCGAGATATTACAATCTCCGAGTGGAACCGGTGTCCACCCATGTGCTGTCTACTCGTAGATAGTTTTTTCCGCTCCTCAGTTCAGTTCCCCGTAACGCCGAACCCTGTGGAGTTCCTCCTGCATCCTGCGGCAGCCAGACGCGGCGGAGGCGTCCGGCGCTAGGTCCAGTACTCGTGTGTATGCCCAATTGGTCTGCCCTTGTACTGGGCTAGATGCCCATATGCTGTGATTCCCCGCGGGTAATCCCTTATGTGTTTGTCCACGGTACGGTTTCCCTAATGGTAAACCCGTGTCTTTCCCTGGGCGGCTTCGTATTGCCCTGTCTCTGATTGCTAGGTGTTCCTCCCGGAAGGTAGGACCTACATCAGAGATCTTCCATATGTGTTACTGTCCGTAGGCCAGTCCATATGTGTTTCCACACATTACCTCCCTTCGGGCAGGGTGTGGTCTCCGTAGCTTTCCCCTCTTCGGGGAACGCTTTCCTGGCGTTTTGGTCATGGCTGACCTGGGAATTGAGTTCCGAAGCACTCTTCCCTGTGGGTAAGGAACAGCAGCTTCGACCTCTCCACTGTTTTGCCCTGTCCTCTCCATCCCGCTGGTATGGAAGACATTCCTGGGCTTACTCTGGGCGCTGGAGGGTTGCGAGTATGGGCCGCACTTGCATTTGGCACGCTACGGCCTGCCAGCATCTGCCTCCCTAACACTCGTAACGTGGTTCAGTTGCTATGGCGTTTTCCATGGGACCCCATTACGTCAGTAATCGACGTAACGTCGAGTGACTGACTTAATGGGAACGTCTAGGTTACTACTGTAACCCCCGTTCCCAGAAGGAGGGAACGAAGGCGTTACGTTCCCCTGCCATAGCTCTGAGTCACCGCTGAGCGGCCAGATCGGCTCCTCAGCAAAAATATGAATGAAGGTGAGTATGCCGGCCCTATTTATACCCGGATGCCGGGGGAGGGGCCCGGCATGTAAATCTCACAGGCCAATTCCCATTGGCTTGTTTTGTATCCTTGGAGGTGATTGGGCTCCCAAGTGAGACCCCATTACGTCATTACGTCAGTAATCGACATAACGTCTTCGTTCCCTCCTTCTGGGAACGGGGGTTACAGTAGTAACCTAGACGTTCACAAGAGAAGAAGCGATATCCAGTTTGTGTATGAATCGTTCTATTTCAGTGAATCAGATGATTCAGTCCACTGAACTATTCTGGGGTGCATTTCCCAAAGCTAACTATGGACGCAAGTTCCGTCGTTACCAAGGGAGTTCAATGGGACTTACAACCATAGTTGCCTAACGATGCTTTTGAGAAACGCACCCCTGAATGACTTATGACACTTGGTTATTTCACAAATATATTTTATGGCTTCAGAAGATTTGGAATATAGTGTACAATTTGTACTACTTTTTATGTTTGGTGTTCCACAGAAGAAGGAACATTATAAAGATTTAGAACAACATGATGGTGAATAAATTGCAGGATGAACTATCCCTTTAAAACAGGTCTGCTGATGGTTAATGTGTGTTCTTATAGGATATCAATAGATTTAAAGCAGGGTTGAGACCAGGAGTGAGTTGTTAATCTGTGCACAGTGTAATTCATTTTCTTTAAAGGGCTCTGATATGCAATAAGTGTTCATAGGTGATCCTCAAAGAATGTTTATCTTGTTAGAGGCTGAATTCATTAGGTGTATACTGTGATTACAGCACCTTCTCAGTCCTCCTGTATTCAGTTTTGCTCTTCTGTACAACTGCTGTTGTGAATCTGTTGATGTATATCTCTTAAAGAGCAGACTTATCATTTATTCATGGGCTGGGAAAAACGGGACATACAAAATGTTCTGCAAGACATCATCAAAACGAATCGCAAAGCATTTGGACGAAAGTAAGTGTGTCCCTTTTTGCTACAGTTAATTGCTGGCTTCCTTTGCAAACTCTTCGTTGTGTATATTCCTCCCGTTTCTCTCTCTGTTGTGCTCTGATCCTCTTCTTCCCCAGTCGGAGCTGCGGTCGGTGGGATGTGCATACGTGCTGGGCTTCGTTGCCATGGCTTCTCAGTGGCTCTGCTGTGGTTTATGGAGGGGTATGAGTAAAAAGGTGCTTTGGTGTGGCTGTAAATCTCTCCTGCAATCAATCCCTGTGCAATACTAGTAAGAGAGCTCAGCTTTTAACGAAACCCACTCCTCATTCACACCTAGTGATTAAGGGTCGGCTTGATTAGAATTCACACAGCAGGGCTCCAGCTGCCCCTCCTTCTCTCCTTGTGTCTCTCTGGATGGCCCCATCAACTAAATATAATCGCTGGGAAATGGCTCTTGCATGTATATGGAGATTTGCAGGTTGACAGCAGATTTTCCCTGGCTGCATGTCCTCAGCTCTCATCTGTCTTAAAATTATTATCCATTGCCACAGGTGAGTGGGATCAAGTGGAGTATCGGGACCATGCCTCACTAATCTGGGGGTTTCGGTTGGGCCCAGCCCAGGTCATCGATGCACCATCAAAGTGTCACTCTAGGGATGTTTTGACCTAATTTCTGAGGAATCTGAAAAAGCCTTGATTATTCTGTATGTATGAATGTTATCACGTGATTTAAATAATAATAATAATATCACTGCTTAAAATGTACATTTCCATGATAAACCTGGCATTATACTTTCCAGTGCCTTGTGTGACAATTTCTATGTCAAGTGTGCAGTTATTTATTTAACATATACATAAATAAATTAATACATAAATACATTTAATTTAAAATAAAACTTCACAAATACAAGATACTCGCTTGAACAACACTATAAATCATATAAATATTTTATATATGTTTTAATTAATATTAAAATATATTACACTACCGTTCAAAAGTTTGTCAGTAAGTTTTTTTTTCCCCCCAGAGAAATCAAGGTAACACTTTATTTTAGTGTCCTTGTTACATATGTTACATGTACTTACCATAGTAATAACAGTAAATTATGCATAATTACATGCAACTAACCCTCAACCAAACCCTTATCCTACCCTAACCCTATAGTAAGTGCATGTTGTTAATTAATTTTACTCTGTAATTAAATATATATTTGCACTGTAACAATGACACCTTAAAATAAAGTGTAACTGAAATTAATACTTTAATAAAACAAAAACACATTAAATTGATTCAAATTGACAGTTTTATAGTGTAAAGCCCTGGGTATACTTCGTTTTTTTATGCACAGTCGAACGCACATCCTTACAAAGTATACTTCAATTGTACGCGTCAAAGTCACTAGATGACAAGCCTGCAACCACTAGCCAAAAAAAGCATAACAGCTAATGCTAACGCTGCAGCTGCGGTAAAGACTGCCAGTGCGCAGGAAAGGAGACCAGAGGCCATTACACAATAGGCTGAGAGGTGCCGCAAGTGATTAAGTTATCCGTTACACTTTCTCCAATGGTAAGAGATACAGACCGTCTCATCTGCCTATAATAATACGCGTACGCGTATTATATAATAATAATTATATATTATATATACAAAGTGAAGTATATTTTGAGCTTTAGAAAAAATACAATTGCTGTTCTTTTAAACTTTGTATTCATCGAAGAATCCAGAAAAAAATTAAATAAATTCCACAAAAACATTTAGCAGGAGAACAGAAATGGTTCTTGAAAACTAAATGAGTGTACCATATGACAATGAAGACTGGAGTAATGGCTCTATAAAAATTCAGCTTTGCCATCACAAGAATAAATCACTTTTTAAAATATATTAAATTAGAAAATATTTATTTAAATTGTAATAATATTTCACAATATTAAAAATTGTACTGTATTTTTGATCAAATAAATGGAGCCTCGATGAGAATAAGAGACTTCTTTTGAAAACATTAACAAATACGATCAACCCCAAACTTTTGAACAGTATGTTTCTATAATAAATGCACAACAAAAAGGTAAACGGCAAATACACCTTAGCTTTAATACTTGGAATTGCTCATGAAAAATACAACCAAGTCGTGAAAAGCCACAGATGCCAAATATAGCCTTGGAAAACCAAGGCTTCGCTGAATCCTCCAAAACAAGGTTACCAGAACAATGTTTTGATGGTGCATACATAAATTCAATTATGGACAGTGGTTCCACACAACCAACTTAGTTTTTATTAACATTAAAGGTTTATTTTTAATCAATGCAAAATCCTTGAGTTGTGACAACACAACTGACTGAGGAAGAATATATGAAAAATAGTTATGTCCAACCAACTCAATTCAATCATGGACAGTGGTTCCACATAATTGAAACAAGTAAAACCCAATAGAATCAACCATGTTAAACTAACTAGAATCAGTTGTGTTCATTTAACTTGATTGAATGGTTTTAGTTCAAATAAAATAAATAGTTTTCAGATAAATTGATTTTTACAAATAATCCTGCAATTAATGCTTCTTGTTTAGTCTTATGATTTACATAACTTTTGTGATGTGATGCTCTGTGTTGGCAGTCTAGAAGTACTGGTTCATCCAAAACACTACCATAGTGAATACTTTACAATTAAAGTAATTTGAAATTTTGTTAGCTGGTCCACAACCCAAGCACAAGCTCAACACTTCACCAATGGTAACCCCAAAACTATTAACATAACAGAAACCATTATCATCTTGCTAAAAACTGCTTAAAATAACACTTTATTTCAACATTTACTCTCCCAGTTCAGCCCCTTTGCAAAGCATGACGGGAAGTGAAAGTCCTGTTTTATTGAGTCCTGGTTGGGTTTACTTGATTCAAACATGTTATTTTAATATGAAAACATCAAGTTAAGTCAAAAAGTAATTGTTTCAAGTCAATTTAACATGAAGCAATTAAATTTGAACCAGAAACCTAAATGCAATGGTGTTGAATCAAAATAAGTTGTTTAAATAAAGTGAACGGCATCAAAAAAACATTTTTTTAATGAATGTAATACAACACATAAATGTGTTGTTCTCTCTAGTATCTTGTAGTATGCTACAGTATGCCTGGAAGTTTCTGCACTGCATCCCATTCTTCCTCTTTATCTATTTTGTTCTGTCAGTCTCCCTTCCAGTGCTGCGGTTTCCTGCGGTTTCCTGCGGGGATCTCGTATAGTTATTTTAAGGATGAGCAGGAATAATATCAGACTATTCTCGCACTCGACCTAGAGCAGAACATAATGGAGTAAATCTATCACTCATCACCACCTCTCTTTTCTCTGACGTACCTCCAGAAAGTCCTGCGCTGCCTGTGTGATGCTGCTGATCATTCATGTGTGGCGATTCAAAAAGAACAGGTTCCTCGTGGCTGTAAAGGCACTCAGGCTTGGATGAGGAAGTGGGGAGTGAGAGACCTGCACAGAGAGCAAAGCAGTCCTGTCAGAGCAAGTTAACAGCAGTTACAAAGGCAAGGGAGGTTCGGGCATTGTGAACGGGCTGGCTTTCATCACTTCCTGTAGCTTTAGAGGAAATGTGACAACAAAAATGAAGCATGAGCATCTTGCAGGCACAGAAATGGCATTTAATGTGGGTACCGATTTACTACCGAGGTGTTCAGAGAGCAAAGATTAACTGCATGTTATCAAGTCACATGAGAAACTACGGGCTAATTGTTGCTTATGCCAAATAGGCTAGTTTCCAAATGATGATTACCAAGAAACATTCGGTATGAACATGCGTTTTTTTCTTTCTTTTTTTTCTTTCTTTCTTTTCTGTCATACAGTAAAAGTCAGTGGGGTCATCTGCAGTAGAAATAAATGCATTCAGGTTTGGACAGACGTGAAAGTGGGTTCATTTTGGGGTGAACTCTCCCTTGAAGCATTAAAATTTTACATTGTTCAGATCATCTGAGATGGATAGATTGTGTAAATGGGGCCGTTGTGACCGAGTGAAGGAATGAAACATGAACATAAGAGAATCTAAGAAAGACCTGCACCTTTGTAGCTTCATAATTTCACCCGCGAAAATGCATCTTTTCCGTAGAAAGCAGGGATGACTAGCTCACCGCTGGGATTCTAACAGCTGATTCTATGCTAATGCAGCTTGTTAGAAATGATTGCTTTGTTATCACTGGCAATGCTTTGTGCAAAAGCCTCGTGAGCAACGTACTATTATGGCACATTAGTTCTAATGAACTGGTCCATATGCTCCCAAACTCCTCTGGAGGAAGGAAACAACAGAACACATAACACGCAAACAGAAACACGCAGGGTTTTGTACACAGGCTTTCCCTCCCAGTTGCATGCAAACACACTGCAAGGATCCCTTTGGTGCTTCAAAGAGACTTACAAAGGCCTTAAAACAAACCTGCCTGTTTAGAAGCCAAATGATGCGGCATGCTAGATTATACTCTTTCAAAACCTTGTCTAATACATTTTGTCTTACACCAAGAAACTTACAAGAGCACTTTGTTTTCAAAAGGATGTGCATAATTTTACCTAAAAGTCAAGACTCTCCATGGTCCTGTCAAAAGCCCTCCATGACAAACGAAAAGCATATTCCCCAGCTTATAGTTGGAACTGCCCTGGATACGCTACGAACCAATCCGTGAATGCCTGAGTGGCTTCAGGCGTATTCCTGAGCCACCCTGTCTGAATGCTGATTAGTTTCAGTGTTGGCCACGTAATGTCTCGAGCTGTTTCTCTAGCACTCGTAATTAGTTATTAATGAGGAGCTGCTTCGCTCCTGTGGGGGCTCAAGTGTTGAAAAGTAAAAGTTTCTTTTGAGTTTATGAGTTTGAGTTAAGTGCGCACACGTGCCCGTGCAATACGGCGGACTCTCTATCCTGTCATTTCCATGGAAACACCAGCTTTCTTTGGTCCCACCTGACCTATTGCTGCTGTATTGTTATTTACACAGCATTTGAGGCTGTGTTGCTACCGTGTTTTGCTCCGGTAGAGCTGCTTGTTCGTAGATTTGTATTGGGAATGAGCCACGCCTGATATAAGCTCATGTAAATATCAACCATGGAGCGGCATTTGGGACAGCATTGTAGTAGCAGATGGGCTAACTCTCTTTCGTCATCCTCCAATTGTCGCCCTCTCTTTCTGTTGCAATACCTCTATCTTGGCTTTCTAGCTAACAGGTTTTGCCATTTTCCTCAACCATGTCCTAATCCGTTGCCATTGTTATGAGGGGAGCAGGTGCTGTGGAAGCCTCCTTCCATCATTCATCATTTATTGGACTGTTACAGACAGCATTTGGTGATAAATGCCTCACACTGGCACTCTGAGCCAAAGTCTTTACATGCGTTGTTCGTTAGCGTTTATGGCCCTCTGGTACACTCTCATCCCATTTCTAAACAGGGAGGATTGTTTTACAATCAGATGTAAAACAGAATGGATGTGAATTCACCATGTGGCACACAAAATGTCTCATTTTTGTCTGATTTGTGGAATTTGTTCAAAGGAGAATAGATTAGAACTGACAGCCATCTTTTTAGGTTGTTTTCACTCTCAGGCCGGGTTTACACCTGATATTAAGATGTGTTTTGGTCTATCAGATCACAAGTAAATGAAGGAGACACATTTCCGTGTCTCATTGTCTCTTTTGTCCACTTTTGACCACTTCTGTCCTGATTCCTTCAAGGGGAGGGTCTATGGGTGGGTAAATGTATGGGTATTTTTTCAGATCTTTCAATAATAGACAAAATAAACTAGCGCAATTTAAATATGAACGTGCCCAGAGATGAGTGAAAAACATACGGAGAGCATCAGCTTTCATTTCGGCTCTGACAACCGCAAGACCACGGCGAACGCCGTGAGTGCGTGTTAGAAATTAGGAATGGGGAGAGAACATTGAGTAAGTTTTTTGCCTTCAAACCAATCTTGATTCTCCAGCCGACAAAGTGTAAATCCTGTCTGGCTAGTGCGCTTCTCATAGTGTTTATGCATTAAGTTAGTAGGTGGAGAGTAGGTGGTCTTTCGGGGCTGTTCAAACACATTTAAGCACATAAGTGTCTACACTATGTCGAATGCATTTTCGACTACCTCTGGAAGTGGTCGAAAGTGGACAAGCTCAAAACGTTTTAGACCCCGTTTACACCTATATTTAGCATCGGCCACTTGTTTGATTGTACAATTGACCAAAACGCATCTAAATACCAGGTGTAAACAGGGCCTCAATGCTAGTTCATTTGTCTCTCTACACTTATTAGGGAGACTGGTTGTTCTGTTATGTTTATAAAGTTTTTGTCCCAGAAGCTCTTTATCACTGTTGCTCTGCAACAAAGCTGTTGTTCAACAATAGTTTTGCGTTAGTACCAAATTATTGAGAAACAACACAAAATGTACACTACCGATCTATAAAATTTTTAAGTAACTTAAGAAACATTTCTTATTATTATCAGTGTTCAAAACAGTTGATGATTTACATTGATCAAACAATCTACATTGATCAAACATACAATAGAAAGTTGGATTAAAGCATAAACAATATTCTGTTTACATAATATCTATTTTATCCTTACTGTGGAGGATCCTTTATCCTTACATACAAGGAATTAAAACTCACAAACAGCTGCGTTGTTTTCCTCCACTGATATAGAGTCTTGTAAAAACCAGCGTGGTCCTGGGGGTTATTCATCTCGGGTGCTCATGGTTAATTAGCGTAAGTACACAGAGTCGTGCCTCTCCCGGTGGAGCCTCGCCGATCGTATTTAAAAAGATCTGAAGCTTAACTGCACATCTTCTGTATATTCTCAAACACACATACACTTGTATATACACAGGCACAGCTGCATGTTTGGATCCGCCGACCTGCTGCTGGCCAGATGTTACATGCTGTTGTCTGTGGATGCTGTCCAATTTTCAGTGCGCGTGTTTGAGTGCGAAGCTGTAAACAGATTAGTTTGCCCTGAGCTTGATTTTTGCAAAGAAAAAAAACAGCATGTACAGTAAAGCTAATAGCCTATATTTACGCAAGGCAATTGGTCATGCGTAACCTAAATACTTGCAAATGCAATGTTACCATCTCCAGTCTAAGATCTAAACATAACAAGATCTATCATATTATGTATGACCTATAGAAAACAAAAATAACAAACAAGACATTCATTTAATTTTCGCACCACTAGCATCATTGTTCCATTCTAATGTTTTACTTTGCCATTGTTTTTCTATGTAAACATGTGCTAGCTACGTGACAGCTGCGCTCCCGTATTTCGTCTTTTGCAGCGTCTCGTGCATGACACAGCATTCTAAAAGCGTGCGCGCTCAAGTTAAAATAAGTTAAACTTTAAAAAAAATGCGTCTTGAGACCTTGCGTTTTTTTACCTATTCCACTGCCAGTTTTTCAAAGCAAAAACACGTTCTGTGTGAATGAGCTCTTACACTTGCAGCTGCTTAGACTAGTTAGTCTTGTACTGTAATTTTTTCTTTAACGGGTGTCAACTTGAACTTTTTTTAATGTCAGTTACATAAATTGGTTTAATGTAAAACTGATTACCTCTTGACTAACTGCTAGTTGGCCAGACTAGTTCCTGAAAGTGATGTATATAGTATCAGACACTAGTGGCATCTAGCGGAATTACTCAAATAAAGCAAAACCTTGCAAACGCCCCTTTCTATATAGCTGTGTTGCTATGTGTCATGAGTAAGCAAACACTCTCGAGAGCGAAAGCTAGCCTCTTGCTTATAATATACTCATCCAACTTATCTGCACCACAGATTTTGGTGCAGTTTTTGACATGAAGAACCACAACTGTTTGAGGCGGTCGACACTGGACACATCAAAGTAAACAATAAAAACTGAAACATTTGTCTTTGATGGGTGCATGATGATATTATATTGAAGTGTGTTGCACCACAATGCTCTGTTTGCTTTGACATGTTCATGACCTGTTTAATCTTTCAATTTTGGCTTTCACTTCTGTAACCAAAACTGAATGTCTTTTCCATTGTAATGCATCAACCATGGTCCCACACTGGCTAAACACCCTCTTGCTCAACCTGCTACAGTAGCCACGCCCCCAACTCTCACTATAGGTTTAGGTGGAAAGAGACTGGCAGATCTAGAAAGAGACTGACAGAATGTTTTGATGGTGCTTGGGAGGCTCAATATTTACACTTTTTGAGGGAGATAAATCCATGATGGCATACTAATAGTACTCAATGAACAATTAAGAGAAGATTAAGAGAATGTTTATATATATATATATATTTCCTACTTCACCATTACAGTTTTTTTCGATTGCTAAACGACAGTGGGCAAAACTGGAGTCACATGTGCAAAACTCTAACTACAGTCTGCCCAGCAGCAGTTCATGTGGACCAAACTCTAGTTCATTTTTCATTGCTTGAACACAGTTTTCAAAACTCTACACACTTATCCCATGACTTTAACCACAACCCTGTGGATTTACAGCACTTTGTTCAAATGCTAACACACTGCTGTCAAAACTGTGAACCACACATTCAAAACAGAATAGATTTCAGCCTTGTGCCTTTCAAACACTGCTGATTGCAATTTCAGCTGAAAGGCTAAGCAGGTGTCTTGTTTTAGACTTGTTAGTGAACACACACACACACATATATATATATATAAAGGTAGAGCTCAGAAAGACTAATTTTGGAAATGGAACAAGGAAGACAGGTTCGCGGAGGGAGAAGGGTGGCAGGGAGAGGGCGGATGCGTGGAGGAAGACAAAGAAGACAAAGAGCTGTTATTTCAGATGAAATAAGGGCTACACTTATAGACCATGTCGTGAACCATGGTCTCTCATTGAGAGAGGCAGGGTTGAGGGTGCAACCCAATCTGCAAAGATCCACAGTGGCATCTGTAATGCGAATTTTCCTTTACCTTAAATAAATGTTATGTTCTAAAAATTTCAAAATTCTCACTCTTTTCTTTGAAGAAAATATTACTTTGTATGAAGTCACTGAAATTGTTCAAACTGTAAAGATGAAAAGTTTGTATTTTCTGTGTTGGTGTTTGATGCTAGTGTTTTTACTCTCAGTGTGTTCTGAGTGACAGTGTGTGTTATCTCAGTGAGGGTTGTGTATAGTGTTTGGCTGCACTGAGCCTGTTTTGAGCCATGTGTTAAGAGTTGTGTTGCTTGGAATGAGTTTTGCAGGTGATGTGAACTGTTTAGCTCAGGTGACTGTTGGTAGTGCAGACTGTAGTTAGAGTTTTGCACATGTAGCTCCAGTTGTGCTCACTTTAGCAATCGAAAAAACTGTAAGGCACAAATAGTGAAAACATAGTGTTAGTGACTATGTTTATGCCACTGTCCACAGCAGAGGTGGCAGCTTTTATGAGTGGGCCATTGGATCATTCAACCGATTTGTTCAAAAACAGTGATTCATTCAGAAACAAAATACCACCATGTGTTGCTCAGAGATATAGAATGTTTCTGTTGTGGAGTGGATTTATTTTCAATGGTGGAGCAAAAACAGATAAGTGAAATATAAGTCACTCAATATTAACTTACTGAGCTGTTGTATAAGAGCAATATCACACTCACAATCACTCTGGTTTTCCGTGTATTTGCTGGTTGTCACACAATGCTATTTTATGTCAGTCTCCTTTTTTGTTATTTTAGCTGAGGAATTTTAGCCGAATCTTCTTGATACTTTAATGAAACATAACTGAGAACTCTTTCTTGAGATATGAGAGGGCAACCTCTGAGCAATGAAGTGATTCTTCCTGCTTGTGTGCTGGATGTCAGCTCCATATTTCCAGAGTTTCGGTATCCAGAGGGAGGCACATTTTCTTGAGTCTTGTCTGTCTTTGTGGACATTCATTGGTTGTGCATTGAATTTGATTTAATGTTGTTTGTGATCTCTGGCTAGTATCATATAGTGATCTCTAGTTCTGTCTCTGAGTATGATTAGTATGCCTGCCATGGCCTCCCCTCTGGGCAGCCCAGCCCACCTGCAGACACATATACACACACAACGTCTTTTGGTATCACTCTCTTTTCATGGATCCTTGCAGCCATGCAGGTCGCCAGGGTAACAGCTGGCATCCCACCGCCTTTCTCTCTATGTGTGTGTGTGTGTGTGTGTGTGTGTATGGGCATGCATCTTGTGCCAGGTGAGCCATTAACACCAGTCTCACACAACTGCCACCTGCCACGTTGTTCGCGCCACCACATCTCCTGTGTGTGTGTGTGTTGTGACAGTTCTGGCATGTGCTTACATTTGCTGGGTCATAGTCAAGTTCAGTAGTGCACTGCACATGTATAGTGTGTGTGTGTGTGTACGCAACTTTTACAATATGAACAGTTTTTAAAACACTAGGCATCATACACTTTGTAAATGCTTACAGAGTAAAACTAAACAACTGAGGATTATGAACACAACAAACACAATATGCACATTGTTGCTAGGAGACGTATGTACATGAAAATGTTATGTTTTAAAATTAACTCAAAATATCAAACATGTTTGATATCCTTTAACTAGACGGACTAATAGTCTGAAGCTAAAAAAAAATCTGAGTCTGTGTCCATCATACACTATGTGTACACTACTAAGTCCAACTGCACAAAACTTTTAGACTGACTCTGACTTTCAATGTCAACTAATAATTAACTGATAATATATCAATTTGTGATCAAATTTTTCTGCTATCTTCAAAATATCTGTTATGCGTCAGTGTATTTGTTTAAGCCGGGGACACACCTAACGATTAGCTGAAACATTCTAAGACTGAACTGAACACACATACCGATTGTTTCCTGCGACTGAAGCAGATTGAAATACTTACACATGGAATTTGAACACCGACAGTAATCGCAGACTGAACGCGACTGGACCCGTTTGAGCGCGATCAGTCATAAGTATCAATTTACATTCATAATCGGCCTTACAATCGTTAGGTGTGTCCCCGGCTTTAGCTTCTTTTAGCTTCATCCGAACATCCAAACATCCATCTAGTTCAATTCAATTAAATTCAATTCGCATTTATTTGTATAGCGCTTTTCACGATACATATCATTTCAAAGCAGCTTTACAGAGAATGCATGTCAACATTACAATTTAAAGAATGCAGTTAGCAAATAATGTAATAATTTACAATTTACAATCACTGTTAGCAGTTTAACTGAACGTAGAAGCAATGAGCACCTGGAAAAATGAATTACATTAACAATAATCAAGATATAGAATTTGTGCAATGTGCATGTTGATCCAGATGATTGCGTCTTCTCGAGTCCTCGCAGGAGTTGGTGCTGTCTCTTCATAGGTGTTGGTCATCTGAGGTCTTCTTAAGAGGCCGGATCCAAACTGAAGCTGATGTCCTCTCTAGTCACCTCGGGACGGGTGTCCCGAGGCAAAACAGAAAAGCAAATGGAGAGTAATTAGCGTAGCTGCTGTTCATAACATTAAGATAGTCATGAGCAATTGATCTGATATGAGATGCATTATGTGAATGCTTGGCTAAAGAGATAGTTAATTTAGAATAAAACTGGCAGCCTGGAAAATGTATAGATCTGTAGGGGTAAAGTTTTATCTAGATATGGGGTAGAAATTAAGGATTTATATAGCATAATACAACAAAAAGTAAGCAGTTTGTGGTTTCTCCCAGATTTACGTTAGGTAGTCTGCAATTTTGATCCACCACCTGAAAAAGAGAAAGACTGGATTATTGTAATATTTTATAATATAATTTTTAGGAATTATGTACAGTTATATAAGACAACATTTAGATAAGTTAAGTACACGTGTGTATCTGTGTGTCTTAGACCCTGTTTACACTAGTGCATTTTTGCTTTAAAAGAGCGTTTTAAAATGAAAACTATCCTCGTCTACACTGGCATTTCCACAGCGTTTCAGAAACGATCCCCGTCTACACTACACGGCCGAAAACACGTCACATGACTGTTCAAGCACAAGTGTACACAGTTGCCTCTTGCGCATATAGGCAGCTGCAGTATAAAAAATATGGTGAGTTTAACTGCACAATGGCTGCTAAAAATGACAACAAAGCCAGCAAAGATTACAGTTCAGTCTCCATGTTATTGTTTACACGGTCGTCAAGGATATGCAGAGCGAACGTGGGCAGCCATTACACGGTCGTCAAGGATACGCAGAGCGAATGTGGGCAGATATGCCATTGTTTTCAAAAGTCTCAGTTTTGGTACGTTTACACTGAAACGCAACCCTGGGCGTTTTCAAACTAAAACGGACTCTGCACCGTTATCGAAAGTCTCCGTTTTTGAGGTTGTAGTGTAAATGACAGGCGTAACTGTAGCAAAACTAAGGCGTTTTAAAAGAAAAACGCAATAGTGTAAATGGGGCCTTAGAGTTATGGCTGTCATACCTCCTTTGATTGATGCTTCAAGGCAAGGTTTTAAGCCATTGTGATCTTAGAATGTACAGTAACTTGTATAGGCCTACTGCTTATCTGTACATATGCCACAAAAAATGAGGACTGATACTAGTTATTCAGACTTTTGCTGCCAGATGAATGTCCATGTATATACACACACACACACACTTCTCAAGATGTCAAGATGGATGTCCACCATGGTGCGCTGTGATTGGTTGAACGGATATATCGCGTTCTGCAGAAAAAGGAGACTGGCGTTTGTCTCGTTTTGGAAAGAAAGGGAGAAAACATGACAGAATAACACGACGGATATCGTATTTTGCGCAAAATTAATAAATGACTTTTCAATACCGACCAGATACAATACTGATTTTGGAAAATGCCGTTTATCGCGTTTTGGAACCAAACTCTTCATATGATGATGTAATTCTAATGATGATGTACATCTAAATGCTTTTATTAGCATGTAGCCTAAACCCATTTTAATATTAGGCCAACTGCTAGTACCATGTGCAACAGGTTAGCATTAGCAAGTGGCAAAACGTGGTTTAGTCAGACTGTGGGTGCGTATGTATATGTATGTGTGTTAGAGTTGTCAAAAGTACCGACTTCGATACCAAGTCGATACTAAAATGTTAAAAACGTGACTGTAATACGGTTCGTAGATGTGGGAAGAAGGAGGCGGGAACCGGCGAACATTCAAACAAAACTTTAATAAAATAAACAAAGAGCAAAACTAAAGTAATGCCGGCAGACCCTCGCGGACATCTGCCGGCCACACAAACATAATAAAACATAAAATAACATCCAGGCCTGGTCCTCTCTCGTCCTTCACTGTCGTCGCTCCTCCTTTTATGCTCCCGGAGCTCCTCCGTGAGAGACTCGAGGCCGGCGCGCCTCCCAGGTGGAGCTCGTTATCTCTCGCGCCACCGGCCTCGCGCCATTCTCTCACGGCTCTCGCCCGCCCTGGTCGCCACAGTGACGCTTTGAGCTCTGTTGAGCAGATTCGTAAACACCTCTGATTGTCCATTGTGTTCACATGCTCAACATTATGTCTGTGATTGGCTACAATGATCAACGCTTCAAAAACATGTTGTAAATAGACATCAATGACGCCCTTCACCGAGCACTTACACAGATACTAACGGGGGCATTTGAAAGCAGGCGTCTATCAGCAAGCCGGTCATTAACAGCGCTCAAAGCGTCACATTTTTAAAATTTCAGTATCGACTTGGTATCGAAGTCGGTACTTTTGACAACACTAGTGTGTGTGTGTCTGTGTCTGTGTGTGCGCGCAGTGGTTTGACGTACATTATTAGGACCCCAAGTCCTTATATTGTGGTGTGTATTCAGGTTTCAGGCCACGCCCTCTACATTATGAGGACATGTCAATGTCCTCAAAATTCAAAATAAACATAGTATACAATTTTAAATGTAAAAATGCGAAAATATTTCTGTGATGGGTATAGGTTTTGGGGTTGGATTAGGGTTAGGGGCAAGAAAATGTCATTATTTCAGTATATAGACCATTACGCCTATGGAATGTCCTCATACTGATAGGAGAACCACAGTGTGTCTGTCTGTGTGTGTGTGTGTGTGTGTGTGAGAGAGAGAGTGTGAATAAAATGGTCAGTATGATCAGTTTGGCCTATAAAGTGTCCTTGCGTTTTTACAATGGCAAACACACGG